>JADPVR010000012.1:0-583752 GCA_016097485.1 Eucalyptus sideroxylon x Eucalyptus melliodora | reverse complement strand
TCAAATGTTCCAAATTCCTAGAGAGGGAAAGAGGGGAGGAGCATCGTGGCAGGCGAGATTGGGGAATTTCTGAGTTTCCGGGTGCTACTACTACAACGTGAGTACCGCATCGAACGCGTGCGAGCGCACGTGGGGGCTGTGGTCCTGAAATGGAACCGTAACCGTCTGATCCGCACGTGAACTCGGATCATCTGCTGCGATCACGTCCGTGCTTCCCCCCAGCAAGTTCCACGGCGCTGCCAGATTCTCTGCGGATTGATTTCTGGAGGCCGGACGCTACGAAAAAAACCAATGTATGATCTCCTGTCGTGTATGGTATTGGCGAAAAATTGCACCGAGCGATGGGAGAGGTCGAGGTCTCCGTCGTTTGTTTTGAGGATCTATAGGAACGGGATTAGTCCGTGAACGTGATTGGACCCTAGAAAATCATGAGGACATATTTGCCATTATTTTCTTAGCTATTCGTTCCTCTCTCGTGTAGGTTGGGTCCGGACACGGTTCTTTCATCGACGAGAGAGAATAGGGCGATAGATTCTGTTGATATTTGAATCCACAAGAACGTTCTTATTGTACATACGTTTTTTGTCGACGACATAATGCTTTAAATATTCGCCCACATCACGTCCATCAAGATATATTTGATTTGAGTCGTAACTGTTCTGTACTCTTTATGATTCGAAGGTTAGAGATCGAAATGTCATCATCCATCCCATCAAGATGTTAGCAGTCGGCGAGACACCTGACAGCTAAATAGCACAAAGAGATCTATTTCAATATTCACTTGATACATAAATTGAGCCCAATAAAAAAATAAAGGAGAGTATTGATTAGAGATGCTTAGGATAATTTTGATGTTTAAATATGAATATAATTTGTTCCTGATTTTGGTTAGGAAACTATCTTTTTTATAAATAAAAAGAAAAAGAAAAAAAATCTCTACTGGTTAAATGGGCATTTAATTGGTTCCTCGTTTTGTTTAAATATGCTATGGTAGGACCCAACATCTCTGGGTGCATTATGCGATTTCGCGTCATCATCGAGCGGGTCCCACGTCGGTGGGGACCCCATGTAACCGCCACGTGGCTACGTGGAGTCCCCCTGACGGAAGTGGACGAGGTGTAGATGGGTGCACGACTTCACAATTCTGAGCTGGATTCCTGCCTTCCTTTTCGCTTTTCTTCCTTTCTTTATTTTTTTCCTTACCCTCGAAGTTTTGTTTTGATTTGATTAAATATGCAAACCGTCCTTAACTTTTATGTCAATGTACAATGTCATCCTTAAATTTTTAATATGTTTAATGTGAATGTAATCCTGAACTATATGAAAATATTAAATGTTATCATCCTATTAATTCATGTTCAAGGATGGCATTAAATATTTTCCATTTAATCAGACGACGGATTATGACATTATACATTGGATAAAATTTATGAATCACTTATATCATTTTCCTTTTTATTTTTCATTTTTATGAAGTAGTGGCCAAGCGTAGGGATATCATTATTTTCTGAAAAAAAAAGACTTCACAGAAGATTTTGAAATCGCACTTTTGGTAAATAATTAGTGGAGAGTACGAAATCGCTTGGTATTCCAACAAATAAAATAAAGAAGGACAATGTAGACAGGCAAATTTTGACATCTTTTCTTAGGTCAAGCAAAAAAAGAATGAGAGTGATGGCAAAAAATTAATCAATCCATCTACAAGGCTCACATAGATATTGGACTTACAAATTTTAGTGATTTGTAAAAAGAAAATAAATATTTTATTGTAAAAAGAGCGTTCCTAGGTGGGCCTAAATAGGTCCAGGCCCAAGAAAAATCCGATTGTTCTGGCCCATTCAATTGTGCCTTGGGCTTCGGCGGCTTAGATGGGCCGAGCGGGTCGACCCGTCCATGTTCATGTCTCCGGAAAACCGTCGCTGAAGAAAAAATTTGGTTGCCTCATGCCGAACAGTTTTGTGTTGCAGCACGGTTGGATGGACCGCTATAAACTTTGCATGAAGTCCTCAAAACCTCAGCAGGTGAAAGTGAAACCATGCACCAGGCAGCATCGAAACGAGAAGCCAAGAAAGGCAGACATAAAAGCCTAACGGGTGCATTTCTGTTCCCGATTTCATGTCATCCATGGAATGAACATGTACAAATTCAACCACTGGTAAAAACCAAGTAGGGCGCAACTAAGGCGAAAAGAAACTTGTAGAAGAATGCGTGACATGAGACTCAAAACCTTTGGAAAGCACTTGAATAGGCCTTATAAAGAGCCAGACCGTGGCTTTAAAATATGCATTTGTTTAGGTTGTCTTCAATCTATAGTGAATCAAGTCATAGTCATACGCTAAATACATTTACTTCGATAGATCATAGCATATATTGCATTAAAATTATACCGAGTATTCAGCAGTCACGACAGCACCGATCCCTCCCGTTCTCAGCGTTTCTTTCCTTTTGAGTTACTAGATTACCAACTTACTGTAATCGGGGAATGGCAAATGCCTACACCCCAATAAAGGCATTATATTGTGTTCAATAAGAATGGACCATCCTTCATCTCCATTTCGACTTCGATTGCTCGGTTTCGGTGTTTTTCTTTTTAATACTATCCGTCCACACTTGTTTGTACGTTCAAGACAATCATACGTGTGGACAAACATGCTTCATGTATACTTTGAAAAAGCTTTTGCAATTAGACTTAACCTTCTCAGGATCGAACTTTGTGAATGGGCTCTCTATAATCCAGGTGAACTGTCCATACTCACCATCAATTTTCTAGTTTCCTAGAAACCGTCCAGGCAAATCACAGAAGCTTTCTATCACCAGTCCGAAGATCAAATCCAGAATAATGCAGCTGGATAAGGACTCATCAGACCAATAGGCAATTTGTCAATCAAGAGATTTGCACACCATAATATGAAGTATTTATACTGTCTCAACGCCAATATCAGATCCATTTGCATGCCTTAAAGCTCTAATCCCAGGAAATTCAGCTCGTCAAATTATGTTTCAAGCTTCACCAAAACATAGACTAGTACGCAGTTGAAGACTTGTCACGTTTTGATTTTATCGGCATCAATGGTTGGCAAATTCAGAGAAGTGGATAGAAGTGGTACGCAAAAAGAGAGACTAGGAAGACGGCAAAAAGTTCACCTTAATGCTTACGCAAATATCCTTCTACAATGAATTGGGGTTTTTGGGGTGGGTCAACGAAATTATTGAAATGAAGCAGAACTAAAAGTCAAATTCCAAATGATGCGCTGCATCCTGAATAACCAGAATACATTATCTAGAGTGGTGAGGATGGAAACAATTACCGAACTGTAGATCTTGAAACCGAGCTCTTAATTGTCATCACAACTTATTCTTGTACCAGAATACACCTTTGTTCTGGTCACCTTCGTCGGGCTCAACATAAATACACTCCTTAGCCTCCTCCATGCGGCCTTGTAAACTGAAGTCCCATCAAAGTGATAATAATCTCCCAAAACCGGCTTTATTGCCTTGGTGGCCTCCATTGCATGGTAGTAGTGAGGCATGGTAGAGAACAGATGGTGTGCTACGTGAGTATCTGTTATATGGTGGAAGACCTTGTTCAAGATGCCATAGTCCCTGTCAACAGTCGCTAAAGCTCCTCTGAGCCAATCCCACTCGGAAGAATCGTAATGAGGAAGATGCATGAGTATGCTGCAAATAAGTGATCAACACTAAAAATGCATTCACGACAAGCAAGGGTCCTCCATAGACGCACAGAACCCAGGCAAGCCCTTTCGCTGCAGCTAGATGGTAAAGCCCATAAGTGACCGCGAGAACACCAGCATCAGATATGTAAATCTGGAGCCGCTCACGATCGGTGTAGATGGGTCCATAGGGATCATGGTGAGAGGCAAATCGATCATAAGGCCTACCGGAAACATTAAACATCAAGTACAGGGGCCAACCAAGGGTGAGTGTTATAGTGAGGGTGATCACCGGCCCTAGTGGGTTGTTTAGGTACTTTGAGAACCATGGAATCTGATTCTTTGCTTTGGAACGAAAACTTCATCGCTACTCAAGGGAGCCTGTATTGGAGTGGTGGCGACGATGACTATATTTCCAAGAAAAGTAAGGAACGAGGAGGCACGAGTGCAGAACAAGGCCAACCAGGTCATCCAGCCATTGGTAGTCGCTGAAGGCATGGTGGCCGCATTCATGGGCTACGACCCAGACACCAGTCAGAACGCAGCCTTGCACAAACCCATAGATAGGCCAAGCTAGGTAAGAAAGAGGGAGGGGAGGAGATGGAAAAAAGTGGTAGCAATGTAGTACAAGACGTAGGCTATGGTCAAATCATAGACCACGTAGGAGAATGAGCGAAGGACAGATCGCTGGAAACAATGAGGCGGGATGGCTTTCTTGAGCTGACTTAGCGTGAATGGAGGTTTTAAAGAAGGAACTCGGTTGTGAAGCTTGGTTTCCGACTTCTTCACCGCCGGGCGAACTGACATATTGCCACCTGCACCCATTCTTCCACGACCTGCATATACAAACGTACCCACAAAAAAAAGAAAATGAGTAAACAAACCCCAATATGAATGTCTTCATCTCTACCGAAATTACTTTAAACGGCCACAAACTGTCTAATCAAGAGAAATTGCTGACTATATGCACTACCAAGCAAAGATGCAGCTGTAATTTCTTGAACAGTATATGATAAATTAACGCAACGACAATAAAGTTCTCCTACTGAAAGTGGATATATGAGACGAATGCTTTAATAACATACAAGCTTTTGATCGTACCAGAGGCACCATTTTCAGCCGCAATCAATTTAAGCATCTGATAAATTTTTATTTCTCACGGTTCCTTTCCTTGTTCCTCCCCACCAAAAGAAAACACAGAAGCACCACTAATTCAAGGCTTGCAGAGGCCCAGCAACTAAGCAAGTCCTTGCCTTTGTACTAGAAGATTCATGCATTATCATCTGTTCTCACATCGAAAAGGATATAAACCAAAGCAGCTCTTAATTTCTATTAGCACATTCTTGCCATCTATGCCAGAACAATGTGAGGAGAAGCACCATTTTTAAACGCTAGAATCCAAGTCCTTTACCTCACCTAACCACCACACAATAAGGAAAGCTCTACTTGTATGCCTCTACCTTTTAGTCGTTGCATTTTACCCAGAGGACCAAAAACATGAATGCCTTCATGGAACAATTTTCTAGCTCATGCAGCATGAAAAGTCCAAGAGTATGTTCGCAAAATGCTACATGTACACACGCCTCTCATGAATCCGATTACCATTTCAATTCCAAGAATGACTTGCAACTCACCGATCTGATTACTGTTTCGGTAGAGTTACTCGCATGCCCAAACCCCCGAAAAAATATTGGGTGGTCCGGGACCGCCACGTCAGCATGGTCCCGGACCACTCACACGGCGCCACGTGTATGGGGAAACCAGACAAAGGACGAAAACCGGGGCCCACTTCTCTGACGCTCTCTCTCTCCTCTTTCTCTCTTTTTGTCCCTCCCCTCCTATGTGGCGCCATATGAGTGGTCCGGGACCACGCTGACGTGGCGGTCCCAGACCACCCAATATTTTCTCCAAACCCCCAACCACTCGTAAAGAAAAAGAATCTCAACCACGGCTACCCTGTGATGAGTCCGTCCAACCTCAAGAAATAAGGCAATGATTGCTAAGGTATACCCTAGGAAATGGACTTAACGCTACGCTCAGGACACGGAATGAGCCAACCCTTGCTTTGGAATGCCGCAACTAGTTCTCAACTTAAAAAATAATAATAATAATAAAATAAAAACGTATGCAGCAACTAGTTTCATTTCTTTGTAAGGTAAGGTAAAGCTTCCTTCTGGTGTAAACTCGTAGTTTGCAATTAATGAGTTCCGACATATGAGAAAATCCAGGTTACCAAATTTTCCCGTTCAAAAGGTCCTGCTCTCCTCAGTCCGCCAACCGGGAAAAGCAGCACTTGCCTAGCACTATATAGGTGGGCAGCCACTGCCGGTCACCATCACAGAGTGACCAGAACATCAACACACTGCCTAACTCGAGAAGAATCAGCAATGACGCGTTTATCATGCCACTATAAAAAGGCACTTAGAACAGGAACCCGGCGTACACGTTGGACACCCTAAGCAGCTAGATAAGCATGCGGCTTAGTCCTCCAGGGCGGACCCGACTCTACTTGTCCGCGCAGACACGTTACAATCAAGGTGCTCTCATCTCGGCTTTAACTGAAAGAATTTGGAAGTATCAATCGACTAAGCGACGCCCCAGAGATTAACCCCTTTAGACTGAAAAAAACACTATTTTGACAGTAACAATCACCTACCCACTCAAGCGCGACAAATTTGAATCCAAACTAGACTAGACGTTTGACCTTTTTCAAATACTACTAGGTAAAGGCGCCACCTTTTCAACCAGACGATTGAAGGCGGACTATAAATAGGAAAAAGGATTTTGAAAACAAGATTGATTTGTGGACTAAACCCATCTTTCGGGGGGGTAGGAGGTGGGGAATGGAAAATATCTGCGTGAACCACGAAATCCGGCGAGAACACCAAAAGCCAGCCAGGAAAGTTTGGCGTCTTCTTCCAGAAACTGCGAACCGCCGAATCAGACTTTCGCCCATTCCAAAGTTTCAAAGACACTTTGCCTTTTCCTCCCAACGAAAGCAATAAATTAAAGAAAGGAGCCCCATTTTTCTCCCTTTTTCGGAGCCAAAGGACAGGGCTAATGATAAATAAAACGAAAGACCCGACCACCCGCATTAACGAAAAGGAATGGGGTTGGTGAACTTCAAATCAAAAGTATACCTGAATATGTTTTCAAACTACGTCGTCTGAATTAAGATTTAAAATTTGAAGGTATTCCCAATAGTTATGGAAAAAATCTCTCCAAATGAAGGACAAAATATGCGAACCCCGATACGTGAAGATAAATGCATCCGAACTAGACTTGGAATCAAAACGGAGACTGAACAAGAGAGAGAGAGAGAGAGAGAGAGAGAGAACGGGAAATTAAACAGAACGGACAGAATCTATTTATTTATTATCGGAAAGGATTAAAAAAAAGAGAGAGAAAAAAAAACAGTGCGTGATGATGCGGTATGCGATGTAATGTCTGCCGCTGCAGGGAACAGCAGAGGGTCACATGGACGTGCCGGACGATTCGGTCCACTCAAATCGAAATAAAAGAAATGCGCAGAGCCGTCACGGAGGAGCACGCGAGCGTGCGTTCCCGAGGCCAGCTACGCAAAATCGAGCCCCGTAAAAATATCTCCAGCTCTTCCTCAATAAACAAAAGAAGAAAACCCACCAACGCGGGAATAGACTAACGGTGCGCTGTGCGCTTCGGAAAGGAGGCGATGAGGTCACGTGAGAACGCAAGGAAAGAAACAGAAAAGGACCTGAAGTATGAGATCCGGTGAAAAACTAGCCTCGGAAACCTAGGATCCGAAAGCTCCGAAAACACGAAAGAGATCGCAAACGAGAGCCGCATTAAGGCGAAGGGATTAGCCGCGGCTCCCGGGAAAGAAGCCGCATCGGACACGCTCGCAGGATGACGAGAAATCACGCGTCGACCTCGACAGAGGAGCGAAAGCGCCACGCGGAATGCGACCTTAGATTCCGCCTAGTCCGGCGCCATTAGAGCTCTCGCCGGAGCACGCGGGGAAGCGCTAAAGCCGCATTCGCGCGGGAGCGCGACGGAGCGAGATCGAGAGACGACGATCCGGAGAGGAGACGGAGAAGACGAAGGTACCTGACGAACGAACGGACGAAGCTCCTCCCTCGCCTACGATTGGGCTGTTCGAAAAGCCGGGCGCGCTTCCTCTCTATATCTCTCTCTCTCTCTTTCGTTTTTGTGAGGGCGGCTCGTGTAGCGTCGCCCTCCGCCCGTATTTATGGTGGGGGATTCGGGTGGGGCCCGCGCTCCCTCGCGAGTGCTCTGCGGGCCCGATCGCCTGCGGCCTCTTACAGCCATCGAGGGGGCGTACGAACGGCTACATTATCGGCAGAGCGATACACGTGGCGCGCAGCCGTTGCGCGGACACTGCGTTCGATCTTGGCTGGCCAATCGCCTGCCATTTTGCGATGGGGCCCCCCCCCCGTCTCGTGAGTGGGGAGATTCCTGGTTTGACGTAAATGCCCTGGGAGACCGAGAGGCGGAGACTCCCTGTTGCCCCTGGGCCAAACGTCAAAGCATGGTGGTGTACTTGCGGCCAGCGGGCAGCGCAAGTGGTGATGGAATTCCTAGAAAATTGTCGGGCGTCTTAGAAAAACAAATATTTGTATTTTTAACAGTAAAAAAATATTGGAATATATACATACATATAATTTGTTTTCTTTTCGCAAAAAGAAATCGACAGTGAGAAGAATATTCTAACTATGAGTTTGGAGAATCCGAAAACAAAAAATCATTCCACATGGGATCCAATGACTACATTCGATATTCAAATTAGAATTCATGATAAGATAAAATTTATCATATTTTAAATCCAAATTACCACCCAAAACGATAATATAAAGGAGATATAACCAAACAAAATTATCACAATACATGGGACAAAAAATTGATAGGATTTATAATACCCACAGTAACAAACTTGCCAAAATTAGCGAAATTAAAATATTTTTTAGATATAAATAATATTTGAATCTTTAAATAATTATTTTTAAAATTAACAACTATTTCGTATTTTTATTCACGTTTTTATTTAAATATTTGAAATTATGTCTATCTTATATTAAAAATTAATATATAAATATTTGGTTATATTTATCACATTTTTTAGGTAATTTAGTAATTTATGTATAATAATATGGTTTACTATTAAATATAATTTTATCAAAGAATGATGGGCGGGGAAAAAGATAAAAAATAATATAAATACAAGAGAGGGAAAACAAAAATAATTAAGCAGATAATAATAAAGTAGACAAAAATGTTATGAGAAATTATTACCATCTTCATTTGTATGAAATTTTTCAATCTATTTACGTTGATATACCGTTCATACCAAACAATGAATATTATAGGGCTAAAAATGTCCACTTTATCGATGCGATTTACTAAACAATAAATAGGACATTACAAAGCTTCATACATCCTATATAGTCTTATTCTAACTAGAATCCCTAATGACATTCCACAACCAAAGCGATTGAAAGCATCACTTGTGCATTTTGCAACATTTGTCCACACGACATATAGAAACATCACGTGTTTTTTCTCTTTCTATTTTTTCTTTCTAATGTTGAAAGAGCTATAATTATTGAAAATAATACACTATGCCAGGGGAGGTGGACCGCGAGGATCGATCATGCACGGTCCAAGATCGCCCGACCCCCTTCAATAGCGGTCAAAGGACTACCCAAGTACATTGGTTTGACCGATCTAAGACAGTACCGAGCGATATTTATGTAAGCCGTAGGTAGGTATCGGTCCACCGAAGCCGAAGTCGAAGGCAAATGCTGACCGAGCAATGCACGAGTCGCTTTCAAATACACCATCTACAGCCTCAAAAAAAAAACATTAATTTTAATCCCAAGCACGACTTTAATCACCATTGGACCGGGAGTTGAGATATTTTCGCCGCACTTTTCCGCCTATATAATCTGCTCAATCGAATTCGCTTTCAAAAATTTTGGCAAGGAACTCCCAAATACACGCGACGCACCATTTTTGACTGCGGCCAGGGGACCGCAATGTCTCGGTAATGAACGCGGGTCCCTTTTTTTTTTTTTTTCTTTGCTGCAAAGGTCGGATGTCGAACTTGCACATGAAAGGGATATGACGTTTTCTTGCACCCAGTTGAATTTAAATTTTCAACAGTACCTAAAACGCGTAAATACAAAATAAAAAAGATACCTCTATTAATGCACTCTTAAAGATCTAATGATTCGAAAAATGACGCATATAATTAATCTCGTGACTACTACAATTCCATTCGACAATGACCCATTCATTCTTTATTGCATACATAGTTTTTTATGACGAAAAATGCACTATCGTTTGATAATTCCATAATAGATGCTTGGCATAGGAAATTCTTTAAAAGCATCGGAAAAGGGGATATACCGTAGTGGAGTCATGACATGCACTTGCTTCTGCTTTACAAGCTGTCTTTTTGCACAATAAGCAAAATCAAAAAGAGGAAAGACCAATCGATATGATTAGCGTCGTGTCGCATGTGTTCCTCAGTTTCCACGAAGGCGAGCCCTTACGTTTCGTTCGGTACGAAAACGAAGCGTCGAAGCTGGTTCGTTCGTGCGTAAGTGCATGGGCCAGACCACTGTTTCCAGTCGTCCTCGTTTTTCAGGTGGAGGGGCCGCTGTACAATTTGGCAACCCCCCTGTTTTAACATTGGCGAGCCGCGAATTCAGTTCAGACCGCATAATAAATTGATCGCGTCACGAAGACATTTGGATCGATTTAAGACCAACTTTTTAACACCGGTGAGCTGTGAATTCCAACTGCGCTATAAATTGATTGCGTCACGAAGACATTTGGATCAATTTAAGATGAACTTGTTGACACCGGTAAGCTACGAATACAAACTACGTAATAGATGTATTGTGCCGTGAAGACTTTCGAATCAATTTTAAGGTTATTTTTATTCTGGGAAAAATCCAAATAAATATTTGTTGTCCTCGTTTTTTTCAATGAAAATTGAAGTGAATATTGTATCGAAGCAAAGTATGATGTGATAATAATTATTTAAAATACAGGATATGAAAAAATCATACTTATTTCAAAGAAATATTTAAAGTGGCTATAATTGTTTTTAAAGAAGAGTTTAGGCGCTTCACCGCCGCCCATTACAAATATTCCATTAATCAAAGGGTGTTTTTGTCCAAATATAATTTTAATATATATTTTTCTTTAGAAGAAGGTTGCCAATCGCTTAATAAGGGTTGACAAGGGCACGAGCCTTGTCGGCCCTATAGGCAAGGCATTCTGTTAGGCCCTAGTGAGCGAGGTGACCCTCACCCAAATTGGTTAGGCGGCAATTTTCCTGGGCAAGGGTCACCTTGCCCAAGCAAGGCCATCCTTGGGAGTCACCTGGGTGGAGGCTTGTATCTACTAATGGTCAAAGGAGGTGGCCTCTACTATGTAGCGCCCTCCTCGGGCTGTACATATACCGGCGCTATTAAGAAGGTAAATGCACTTTCCAGCATTGGGTGGAGGCAACCTTGCCCGGGCCTCTCTCTGGTGCAAGAGATTTGTTAATCGTTAATAGCCACCGACAAAAGAAGAAATAAATAAAGAAAAGAAGTTAAAATAAGTGCAAATTTTTTAAAAAGTAAATGACTAATATGTCACTGATTAGCCAAAAAAGTCAATCTTATTTAGAAGCATATATAACTAACTTAGGTATTTATTTGACAAAATGATAGCATTCCAAATTCTTATTTAAAACAAATACTCATTCTAGATATGTATTTGAGAAAATTAAGGCACTTTAGATCATTGTTTGAAATTTTTCCTTTTATTTTTATGTCGACCAAGGTAGAGATTATTTTGCTAATGAATTTCATATGCAATTAATCTTGGTTTAACTATGCGGGTAATCACGATTTAGGTGCAAATTTGAGCCAGTGGATAGGAGAACATAACTCCGATTGGGACAGGGATTAAATTTTTTTTATCTATGATTTGTGGAAATATTATCAATCGAGCTCGATCCACTAGTTCTCCTCGGCTGCTACCTAGCCAGTCGAAGAATCAATCGCCGCCATTCCGAAAGCACGTGGAATTTGCTCTCTCTTCTTGAGGCATTATTATTATTATTATTATTATTATTAAGGGGTTAACTTGTAATCCGCCAACAAGCCACGTAATTGAATCGAAAATCCGCCAATTTAATTTGGAGTCACGTTATTGATCTGTCGCGACGGCTTGAAATGGAGAAATCAAAGTCTCTCGTTTCAAAAGAGGCTGCGAAAATTTCTATGATAAATGAATAGCAGCTCAATGAAATCAAAGAAAAAATGTTTGGGCGTAGAAAATAGGAATTAATATTTGACTTGACTAAATGGAGTTTTTGCATTCGTGGGTCGTAGAAATTAATGGTCGTCTTCGGGCTTGAAAAGATAAATCGGGCTAACCAATTCGACTAAGGTATGATGTGGTTTTCAACCATATTTTAAATGTTCATCTTTGACATAGTTGCCCATGAGGAGCATACTTGGTCGACTAGACACCATTGGATTGAAAAGTCGCAACTCTTTGAAGAATTGTCACATGATATTAGTCCCCTCGAATTTTTATATAATTTCGAAGTAACAAGTCTTGAATTTAAATCTTTTTCAGTCTATTATTGGCCTTCTCCGCACGCTTTAGTCTTACATCGAGTCCTAATCTACAAATGAAGGAAAGCGTCACAACATCAAAATGTTAAGTTGAATCTTCATTTAACACGGCTTAAACTTTCAAGAACAGTTTGGAAATTATTTCATACAATTTTACATAGATCGAGCGCTTACGTCCTAACAACTCAAGACGACATTATTAGTTGATATAGAAAAGGTGTTGGCGTATTATCTTGGAATTTCGCCATTTCCTTGAGAGGACAGACACTTGATTCTCGCCATTAAGTTTGGATGTCAGATCCTTTAACCAATTTGGACCCCATGTTCAAGGCCTATCCGAAGAATCAAATAATTAAAAAAGAGAGGTCAAAGCTGCAATTCTGATTATGCAAAGATCCGGGAGTTAACGTCCATCGAGAACGGCGGCATCGGTGGAGCTAAATGCAAGCGAGGAACGAGCACAGAAAAATACATTTGACAAAGTGGATTCTCGTGGTCTGGCCGAGCATGCTTATCATTGCCCCCCACTATGCATGCATAATGCATGCGCGCACTGATTAGGGGGAATGACACGTATTTTGAAGTTCTAACAATCTCATGCCTAACTCATTATTATCATGACTATGGCTCGAGCATTACACGATACGCATTTGTTAAGTTATTTCTTTCCTTAAAAAAAAATTCTTATCCAATGCGGGCTTATCCCATCTCTTCGCGCATTTTTTATACGCGTTTTATCCTGGATATATCCGTTTGTCCGATCCTATGGACATTTCCAAACATCGGATATAATAACAAATTATGATATCCAGATTTAAATCAACTACCAAACGCAGTCTTAATGCATTTCTAAGGATATAAGAAATCAGATTCCCATCCCTTTAGGTCTTTGTGTGTGACGGTATTTTACATAGAAAATGCAATATATATATATATATATTATCGTCCGTTATAGTCCAAGGATCTGTCTCTCTCATAGAACTGCCCGTTCATCTCGATGCACGAAAAGCAAATGTAAAGTGGACCAAGGGCTTCCAAAAGGAGAAGTCAGGGTTCGGCCTAAAGTTGATCCACAAAATGGGATAAAGCTGGGATAATGGGTAAAGTGGAGTAAGGTTCTTTCGGGATAAGCTTGAATGGAAACAATCATGCTTTGGAACAAGAATCTCAAAAATATCTCATGCACGGAGAAGAACCCTTCGAGGGGACGATGGTTCCGTTTGGGAACTACTTTCCCAAAGGACTTTAAAGCTCTAAACTCTTTAAAGCAAAGGCAAATATGATTTACTGAATTTTTTGAAGAGTTTTGGGAAGATATGATTATATTTCCGAAGATCTCTAAAGAGTTTTAACTAAAGACAAGTTAGAGATATTTTGAGCTTTGAGTATTTCCAGAACCCAAATACATTTCTTTTTCTTATAACTTTGCATTTTCTAAACTTTTGTAATTCAAGAAAAGTCCCCTTCTCACGCGATGTCACTTGTGAGGGTTCGGGTCACCGGTGAGTCTCCAATGTGACTTTGATGAGGCAAAATCTAGTTGTCAATAGCCTCGCCTAAGGTTGCATGACCTGCCTGGGTTCATGTGACCCTAGGCAACCTCGAGAGGTTGATTTGTTAGATTTGGCTCATCAACAAACACATTTTGTCTTAATAGAGTCTCACTCTGCTGCTTTGCGCGTTCGGCGGTTTTGAATTTTCTATTTTTTTTAGCAAAAGTACTTTTTAAAGTATGATTTTTCCAAGCACCATTTAAACCAAAGTTGTGTTTCAATGTACATTTAAATTATAATCTACTAAACACTATTTGCATTTGTAAAAGAACCCTTTAAAGATATTTGCATTTTCTTAAAGATTTTCCCAAAAAGCCAAATCAAACACAGCCAAATTGAAGATTATCCGTCAAGCAGTCGCTTGGGTGCTTGACCTGTTATAGCATCACTTTTTTGGACAATACTTTTAATCCATTTACTTTCTCTAAATCCTTGAAAAGTGATTGTAAAGAATCTTGTCCGGCATCATTCGTCCCTCCTCCATGGACTTGAGTATTGGAAAATCCTCTTGAGGTCAAGCCCAAAAGAGGGCGAAGTTGTAACGCGTAATTCGCCATACAGAATGGCAAGGAAACGATAAATGGGCTGCAAAGATACTCACCGGTGGACCAAGAGGCTCAAATCAGGCCTTATAAAATCTCTAGACCCAAGTGATTGGGCCGGGCAGGAAACGATAAATGGGCTGCAAAGTATACTCACCGGTGGACCAAGAGGCTCAAATCGGGCCTTATAAAATCTCTAGACCCAAGTGATTGGGCTGGACCGAAGAGGCGAACCACATCCATCGCACAACCCCTCGACATCTACAAAAATGGCATGCATCATCCGGAAGTTTGACTTAATAGGTAATATGATTTTTAAAATTTTAATTTACTCAATGTGACTTCGGAATTTTAACTCAATATATAATGTAGTTTTTATTTTTTAAATATATATTCAATTTAATCCCTTAAACCATATGAAAATGTTCAATGTTGAAGTCCACTATTGAATATTTTTATATAACTCAAGACAATGTACCCAAAAATGTAGAGTTATATTTAACAAATTAAAAGTTAATGGATTTCATCGTATATATGACTAAAATTCAGGAGCTCTTTCTATCATCAAGAGAGGAAAAGGGTTGACTAGATAAGATGACTTTAGATGATCGAACCTCCTCTTTCTATCGATTTCATGAATCTTGTCCGAGTGTTCCGTTGAAGGTCGTCAAGTTGAGCTTCATCCGCACTTAACTCGAAGGGAAAAGAGCACATGCGAAATGTGTCACCCTCGATCGGACACTTCGATCGCTCAATCGATCTTAACGACCAAATTACCAAAACCCGTGGGGGTTGAGCCGACTGCCGACCGACACCTTGAAAATTCAGCTTCTTTTTTTTTTTTGTTTTTAAATCCCTTTTGTCCCAATTTTCCCCTTCAAACCACCTCTTAACTAGACTCTCTTCAGTACTTTTAATTTACCAATTTTCTTCTTAAGGACTTTCTCTGTTCTCTCTCTCTGTGCCCTTCGGCGATTACGAAGTTTTTCCCAACAGACACGAACCACCGGCCAAAGTTGCCCAGCTTTGATTTCATCGAAACCTCTTTCCCTCTCCCTCCTACCTATTTACTCCCCGTCGCTGGCCGACTCCGCCTTCTCCACCTACCTCTCTCTCTCTCTCTCTCTCTCTCTCTCCCCCCGACATTGTTGTCTCCGTCTCCAATCTCGCCCATCCTTCAGGTGTCCTCGCCCTCCCTTACATCATCTCCTGATCCAAAGCTCCGCTTGTCTGGGTGGTTTCCGGGTCTGATCCGTGTCGCCGCCGGCACGGGTTGCCGCCGAAATGGTGTCGGCATTGCGTGCTGCTTTCTTGAGTTGGGTGCTTAGGGCGTTGCGTCAGTAGTGCGTGTAGTAGTGCGCGTGTTGTGTTGGGTGTTGAGTGGTGTGTTGGGATTTCCGCGCTGTGCATGCCAGGGTGCTTGTGTTTTTTACGCAACGAGCTGGGTGGAAAAAGATGTCGTTTTGAAATGAAATCTTTGCGGAGAAATTTGCAGGGAATTTTGCTCGCCCTGTCGCGAGTTTTTGATTTTGCCGGAGATCATGGCTGCGACCGCGACTCCCGGGACTCCACGTGGCGCTTCGATGAAGCCGGGCGCAGCTCTCCGTAGATCGCATGCCAAGCCGTGCGTGGCGTTTTTGGCAGGGACCGAGAGAAGCGTCGTGGGCGAAGCTCGCGAGCTCTTCACATCTCCTCCAGGGACTCGTCGCGGAAACGCGCTCCGGAGCCTGCCTTCAGGAATGCCGGTAACTAGAGCTATGGCCGGTGCGAATGAAAGGGGCCCTTTACCGGGATTGCCCGTTGATTTAAGAGGTCTTCTTCCATCTTTTTTGCCACTCCTTTTTGTTCTTATGTGAAAGTAAACGTTGAGACTGGCTGAATTATTGGCTTAGTACAAAGAGGAGAAAAAAGAATGTAGGGTACAAGAGGATTTTCCAATGTCATCATGACTTTTTGCAGGCAAGAGGGCTTTTATTGCCGGTATTGCCGATGACAATGGATATGATGGGCAATAGCAAAATGTTTGTTGCTGCTGGCGCTGAAATCCTGTTGGTACATGGGTTCCGGTATGTGGATTTTATGCTTAGATCAAGTTCCCATGCCATCAGTCCCTATTTTGTTCCAAACTGTTTACCGAACTCGATGATGTGTATTTGCAGGCACTAAATATTTTTGAGAGCAGCCTAAGGCGTCAAGAAATTTGATGAATCACGAGTGTGTTAATTCTTTTGTGCTTTCAGCATTATTTTGTCTTTAGTCGTATCTGATTAAGTTTAGTTATTGTGTATTTTGACTTTTTTCAGATTGCCAGATGGTTCTTAATGGAAATCAGCAAAGTTTATCCATTGGATGCGGTTTTCGACAGTCTTGAGGATGTTCCTGAAGATGTAATTGTTCATTTGGAGTTTCCATAAAACTACTCCCTCTGTTTTCTTTTTCTTTATTTTTTTATTTTTATTTTTTTGGTTGGAACTCCCTATGTGAAATTGTGGCATTAATTATACTTTCTTTTTTTGTGATCTCCAGATTAGACAAATAAGCGCTATGCAGGTTCTTCAAAATGGACTGTCCAGGTACATCCTCTCTTCCAAATTCCAGCTCAGTTGGAATTTGTAAAATGAAGCTTGCAAAGTATTTTTCTGCTTGTTGACATGCTATTTTGAAATAAAAAAGTTAGTGCTTTGTGATAGGAAGAATTGAACTGCTCTAACTGATAACAGAGTCCAGAGATAATTCAGGATGATTTAGATTCTGATCTTCTTCTCTCCTAAAGAGTGGATAAATCTCCTTTATATTTATCTCATGTTTCTTCAATATTTGAAAATTGAGATTCTCTTAAGGGGAACTTCTTGGAGACTGAACTGGTAATGGCTTGCTAGGTAAACAGACTTTCCAATTAACCCATCTAATGACCATGTTGAGGATTATCTCCGAGTGTCTAGCTATATACTTATCTATCTAATTTTTCAGGGTTATGGTCCTTCATTTTGAAATTAATAGGAGGCTTATAATGCTTTTAGTACTCTTATGAACATCTTTCCCCTTTACCTATCAAGCAAAAGGGAACATCTTTCGTATTAAATTCAGATCCTGGGAGTTGCATTCTGGCATTAGCCATTCCAACTCATTTGGTAACCGTCTTTCAGGAAGTTGCTGAATCTGTCAAGCAGGATTTTGGAAGTATTGACATCCTTGTGCACTCACTTGCTAATGGGCCAGAGGTTAAGCATTTTTTAATCTCATTTTTCCCTATTCCGCACTTCTGCTTACTGATGATTATATTTAATGCTTTGTTTCTCTGTTGCAGGTCAGTAAACCTCTGCTGGAAACATCAAGAAATGGTTATCTTGCTGCTATTTCTGCATCAAGCTACTCTTTTGTATCTTTGCTCAAGCACTTTGTCCCAATAATGAATCCAGGCAACTTTCTTACCTTGTTTTCTTTTGTACTGTTTTGCTCCTTAACTTTTTGGGCATTCTTGCCTGATACGATCATCAGTCGTCACGGTCGTACTCATATTTTGACAAGAAGTCCTACAAAAGCACTAGTTGGTCTTGCTAACAGGTAGGTTTCTCTTACAGGTGGTGCTTCCATCTCTTTGACATACATTGCATCTGAGAGGATCATTCCTGGGTATATGTTCTTCTTTTGCTTCATTTAGGTTAAGTCCTGTTAATGAGATTACTAGCTGACTTATCTACTATGGCAGGTATGGAGGAGGATGAGTTCAGCTAAAGCTGCTCTAGAGAGTGACACAAAAGTGGGTTTTTTCCTCCTTATGTCCTTTTCCCACATGACATGCTTCTCCTCACCCTCCTCAGTGGATCTATACTGGGATCTGCAGATTTTAAATCAAAAACTTATCATATGATTCTGATGCCTGCTTCCTTTCCTGCTTGATTACTGCAGGTGCTGGCATTTGAAGCCGGGAGAAAACATAAAGTAAGAGTAAACACAATATCTGCAGGTACAGTTTGTAGCTTTTTCCTGCAGGTCTCACTTTCTTTGTTTCCGGTGATATTATCTTAATGATGGTCACGGTGTGAACTATCAACAGGCCCATTGAGAAGTCGTGCTGCAAAAGCAATTGGGTTTATTGACATGATGATCGACTACTCTCTGGAAAATGCACCCTTACAGAAAGAACTATCTGCTGGTGAGTCACATGCACTGCTAACAATTGTTATCTTTTTGTTTGTGCTACAGTGATATTAACAATGTTCATGAAGCAATGATGCATTTTAGCCATTTCTGATGAAAATTGCTTAAATGCAAGTATGGTCTAGAAAACCAGTTGACTGCAATTTCTAATTCCTGTTCCTCGGCTTCTTTTCAATGAACACAGAGGAGGTGGGAAATGCTGCTGCATTTTTGGCATCACCTTTGGCGTCTGCCATCACTGGCACTGTCCTTTATGTCGATAATGGTCTCAACGCAATGGGAGTTGGAGTTGACAGCCCAATATTCGAGAATCTTGATATTCCAAAGTCTAAGTAAGGCGGGTGTATGAAAACGTGCATTTGCTTCGTGGGTTCTGCGGAATTTTTTTGGAATAGCAAAAATAAGTGCTTCTAGCTTATTTTCCTTTCTTGCTTTCCCTCCTGCGGCTCCACTCCTGGCACCGATTCTCAAAACCGGGATTATCTGCATGTTTCGCCTGGTCTATTCTGTTGTTGTTGGTTTTGGCATGCTAAAACCAAGAAAATATCATTTGACAGAGAGGATGTTTTAAGACCCTTTCTTCGGACAATGTATCATTGCACCATTTTTCATTTCTTTCTATTTGGAATGGTTCCCCCAATTTCTTCCATCTTTGTCGCCAAGTTTGATTGAGTCTGGTTGATGTGGGCTGCTTGTGATCTCAGTCTGAGCGAGACTGCTCTGTAGCCATCCGGCATTTTTGTTGCTTTCGATGGCATTTTTGTTGCTTTCGTGAAGTATAAGCCAAACTACGTGCTCTGTCGGGCAAGCAGTTAAAACAGCGTGGTCCTGGTCTGGTCCTGGGTGAGACAGGAAGCACTTAATGACACATGTGGACGAGGAAACTAGCACCGCCACCGCCACCGCCACTGCTATGTGCTACATTGACTGTCCTTGATTGATCGTAGCTAACTTTCAGGGTCAAGCTTTGCTTCATCTTACTCGAAAGAAGAAAATGCTGTATACACATAGCATATCATTATTTCAACAATTGAGTTTAGTCAGAGCATATGCTCGAACACGGGTTTTCGGAAGCAGGGTTTCATGTGCTTTCAAGTTCTAATGCAACCTCGAAGAGTGATGCGCTTCCAATGAGAAGAACAGATCAGTATGAAAAACCATGGTTTATTCCGTCGTGCATGGATCCGGTGGGCATTGACAACCAGCTGCAGCAAGTAATGTTTCGTCTGCACTTAATAGGTGCGAGGCAACCAGAGAATGCGACGACAGCGACTTCTTCGCATGTAAAAATCGATTCTTTAATCATGCGATAGATTTGCTGAAGATGATAAGACTCATGAAAACTATAGTCGCCGCTTTTCCACACAGCTACCGTATCTTGAAATGTGGTACATAAATTTGGCGAGTCGATGCTTTTTCTTCTGAAATTACTTGAAAGAAACAATGTGATTTCAAATGAGAGTCATCGTCGATATTTCATATTTAGGCAATCGAAACCACATTTCAAAAGAAAGATGCCCAAAAAACTTATATTTTTTAGAAAGAAAAAGAATGAAAGAAGATTCTCAATCCCTACCCATAAAAATCACTACTATTTTTCAACGGCTGAAACTTCCCATGTGTCCAGCAGTCCCTCATCCAGCCGTTCCTTCCCTCCATCTCCACTACGAATCGCAACGAAGCTGGATAAAAAGGAAAAACGGAACAGGGGACCTACCAAAGGGCAAAGCCTCCCAAGCTTTCACCCATGGGAGGAGCAGCTGGAGTTCCTGGACAGTGAACTTCCAAAATTTTGGGATTCTCCTCCGCTCAAATCCCTCCTTCCTCCCTCCTTCATCGTCCCAATTCGATACCCTCCAAAAAAAATCAAATCTTTCCTCGATTCGAATTTGAAATTCGACCCCTTTAAGTCCGAAATCGAATTGGGTACCTCCACCACCTCCTCCTGCAGAACCCTAGGGGAAAAATGAAGGCTTCCCTGAAGTTCCGGGAGGGACCAGAAGAAAACCGCTGATCCCGGGCCAAGGTCCCCCTCAGCATCCCTCGGCCTCCCCTTCCAGTCCGGCGTCGTCGCCGGCGAGCCCCGGAGCTCGCCCTCAGCCTCAGCACCTCCTTCGACTCCGGCCCCGCCTTCCGCATCTCCTACCGCCCCAACGACTCCGCCAACCCCTTCTCCCTCGTCGTCCGGACCGGCACCGGCCCGCTCGGCTCCCCGACCGCCGGCTCCATGTCCATGTCCGCCGAGTTCAACCTCGTCCACCGCAGGAGCCCCGGTTCCTTCTCCACTTCCGCCCCGCCCTCGTACTTCTCAAATCAAGAAGCTGCAGTCCTCCGAGAGGCCCGCGAAGCCGGGGTTCTGGGGCGGAGGTGGCGGCGCTGGCGTCCGCGCCGTCGCAGCGGAGGGGAGGACGCCACGATCGAGGTCGTGGAGGCGCTGCGCCGCGGCGAACGGCGGGTTCTTGCCGGAGAACGTCACGTTCTTCGGAAAGAGGATAACGGCTAACGCCGACTCCCCGGCGGGGATCTTGTCGGGTTGCTGTCTGGAATGGAGGTGGCGGCCAGGACTAGGGTGCCGGTGAGGAGGACCGCCGCCGTCGGCTTCCGTTGGGGAGTTAGGGTTCCGGTGGAGATGGAGGCCAGTGGCGTTCGTCCCGGGTCGGGCTTTAAGCTGACGAAGATTCCGTTCCTGGTGATGATGAACAAGATCGGGATTGAGCACGTGGAGAGCACAGATCCCAAGGCGGCTGCCAAGGTGGCCCCCGGAGCCGAAATTTGCAAGCGGCATGGACATGGCAGAGGCTTGCTTCTCGATGAAGCATCAGCTGGAGATGTTGCAAGCCGAGAATGGGTCCCTGAAGATGGCGATAGAGGATCTCCGGCAGGAGTTCTCGGGGAGGAAGTCCGAGCTCACACCGGTGGTGGGGTCGGATTCGAGCAAGTACCAGAAATTCGAGAGGAATGGAAACAAGCATTCCAGCGGTAGACTGGATAGTAGAGGCAACGGGAAGAAACCATCAATAGATTCAAGTGCTTATTCTGGGAAATCAATGGAAGCGGACGAGGAGTCGAAGAAGGCATTCAAGGGAGCTTCTGGCCCTTGAATTCGTCGACGTGTTTGGGAGTTTCGTAGCGCCAAGGCGCTTTATGGCTGTGGCATGGAGGACGATAGGCTCAGTGATTATATATCTACAGTTTTCAAAATTTTGTTCTTTTTGGAGATGTCTATGAATTGGCTTTTAGCATTTCTGTTTCCTGGGAAGTGTCTATTGTAAATGGGTTTAGAATAAATGTTCTTTTGGTTATTGAACTGGATAGATGTTTTTGTTTATTCAGGTTGCTTCTTCATCATTTGTTCATGGGGAATAAGTGGCAATCACCCTTTCTTTTTCCGGTAAGGAGTTGCGATGTATACAGATGACGTACAATCGCTTCATGATCTGCGATACATCTATTGTTAAGAAAGAAGACTATTTGCTCTGTTGGTAATTCAAACTTAAAGATTTTCAGCTCTACAGTGAAACTTTTAAGGTTTTTAAGCTAGTGCACATGTGATATTCTTCTTGTTTGTCTGTTGCTTCTCCTCATGCTGCATTATTTGCTTTCTTTCCTGTCGATTTGTGCTTGCACTAAAATGTTGCAAGAGACAGAAAGCAATCTGCATCCCAACATTTTTGCTGCCTTTTTAGTGTCTTTTCCACTGTTACATTCATGGAGCCAACATCTTCAGCTCTAGGTCTTGGTACTGCAGTATGTTGAGATGGGGAGCTTAAGCTGATTAATCTGTGTTCCTTGGCTCCTGAGTTCTTCATGCTGGCCGGTCTGTACCTTGTTTGTCTTGTACAAGAGTGTGCATCCTGCTTGAGATCCTGTGCAGTATGATCTGTATTGACTAAGGGACATGAGAAGCCATTCATTTTAATGTATTGGTACTGAGAAAGTGACAAACATCGTATGTACTATATATGATTGTAGTTACTGCTTGAGACCCCAGTATCCTGTGCTGGGGCTGCTCCCCACAGTGTGTATTGTTGTCCTCTGGCTCCCTCCTATTCTGGGACCTGACCTGAAAGGCTGTTCTAGGACTTGTTAGCTGATTAATTCTGATTGAGGCGCTTGTGGATTCATTTTGTCAGGAACTTTTCCTTTTAGATGCTCGTCAATTCACTTTGTGAATTGGATTCAATTTACAAAGTGGTGTCTGAATCCCTTCTTCTCCCCTTTCCTGCTAATATTGTTCTCTTTAAATTGTTCTCCACTGTGCTCCTCCCTTTAGAGCAAGTATGGACATGGCTTCATGCTATTTCATTAGGAAAAAGCTCCTGCATATCTGTTGTGTTAAATGAGGATCAAATTCAAAGATGAAAATATTGGCCAAATCCTCAGGCTCCATACTAGTGCTTTGGTGTTAAATGTTTTCATCTCCAGATCACTTTGGCCTGACTGTCATGGTTGAGGGGGAGAAGTTCTCCCCTAAGCTCTTAAAACGTCTGGAAGTGCTCGTGCTTAGGGTCGCTGATACAATTGCTATCTCTGCCTATCTGCTTGCTGCCATCCTGTTTTGAGTTGTCAGAAACTTACAAAGGAAGGCCTTTTCATTTCTGAAGCTCATTTGCAGAAACTTTAGAGTTATGCCATAGTGGGTTATCCTAGATCTGGTGATTTTTCTGGAATCTCAAGCGATGATTGTTCAAACAGGGGACTCCATCGGTTTGTATATGTTCAGCTCCACGCGTAAACCTAGCATGTTAAGCTTAAGTATATGTCCTGTCACTGTTAATGGAACCACTGCGTATAGATTGAGGCCTGAAGGTAAAGGAAGTATCTTTCTTCTGCAGGTTTCACCGAGCTGAATGGATGCCTGCAGATTATTTCATTTCGCTGATACATGGAAAACCCGTCATGTTTTCATTTTCTAGTCTGGGCTAGATTAGGCTCTTCAATTCATATATAGCTTAACCTGAAGATGCTGATATAACACTGTTTAAGAATTAGAAACGTCAGTGCAGCATGTAAGGGTAGAACTCTTCCAGTGACTGGTCCATTTAGTTGGCAACGGCGATTAGGCCACCGACCTGGACTGCGGAATCAGCACATGGATAAATCACGTTGAACCGGCCAAGACCGAATTGACCCAGAAAATACCGGCCAAAGAACGGAACTGGGATCCAGATGAATTTGGTTGAATCGGCTAGCTCTGTATGTTTTTCCTGAAACATAGTTGGCAATGACATTCTTGCCTTCTCGGTCACTTTTGGGTTATAAAGGATATGAGTTTGGCCACTGTTTCTTTAAGGTCTAATTTGGAATGAACTCAATCAGGGTTTGGATGGCAAAAATGATAAGCACGAATCATCCCCAATGTCCGGTGACATCACCTCATCATCACGAGCATCACTCCTCTTGAACTCACGATTAAAATATTGTGTGATCTGTGGATGGGGATCTTGACATTGTCAGTATGTCGTGGCAATGAAAATTCAACAATTTGCCGCCAAATCCAATCTCGTTTACTGTCGTCCAGCTATCAAGACAGGCATTCGAGGAAGTGGTCAGTTTAAGAAAGTACATCGCCCGAAGAATGAGGTTCAACGTTCTGTTGACAAAGCCAGCTAACATTAGCTGGGCTACCACAATCATAAAAAACAGAAGTTAGAGTTGAAAACACGGTTGATGTGAAAAATGTCGAGATTCGAATCGATTTTTTCGTAGAAGTTTTATATACTTTAAGCATATATGGTAATTCTGTAAATGAATTATTAATGGGAATCGAGCCCCCAAAACTCATTTAGGACATGTTAGGATGAGACAGGTCGAGAAGGACATTAAACCCGATTTGCACTATGTTTAAAATAAGAAAAAAGACAATCGGCATTAGTAACCCCTTAAGCTATTATAGAAGTGCCAAACGCATTGTAAATGTTTAATTCGATCTATAGGTATTCGATCCAACTGTGACTCAAAGGTTTGTTGGTGAGTCTCTTTATCGTATTTGCACTCTCTCTATTTAAACTTATGCATAAGATTGTTAATAAGTTCATCTCGCTTAAGAGATTAAAGCTCGTGCTTTCATAAAATAGGAAGAATATGAGAGATATTGAATCGATTCTCACTAATTTTTTTTTATTTTGGAAGTAAAACAAGTGGAGAGGATACACCACCGTTGAAGATTTCTTTTGAATGTAGTATAATGATTACATCTTCATGTTATAATTGTAGATTCGAGGTTGGCATGCTCAATATCGCGCTAGAAATCTTGTTGCATAAGATATACTATAATTAGGCAACACGGTACTAATTGTTCGGAAGTTCACTCGTAGCATAAATCGAACTTGTGACTCGTGGAAGACAAACCCTCTTAACTCAACAAATTACCCACCTCACTGGCGACCACCGTCCCTTGAGGGTTAGTCCTACGGTGGCAAAGATGGATCAGAAATATCAGGTGAATGCAGACCCCAACAGTGGCAAACAGTAGTGTATAGTGCTTCGACTGATCAAAACAAAAAGGAAGGTAGATATAAAGCGCTTCAGCTTTCAAGATTCGAATTATAATTCTCAGAGCGTCATGTGCTAAGTCACATGATGCAGGGTAGCTCGGTCCAAGCTCGACCATCGCATTCAATTCAGGTATCAGAAAAGCAGTGCCAATTTGGCAATAGTCAATTCGCCATCACGTGATCAAGCGGCGTCCTCGCTTCCAATCAAATACAAAAATCACGGTACCAAAAATCACCCCACATCACATGGACATTTTTAAAAGCTCACTCCATAAAATATTGACGGAGAAAGAACCGAAAGAGACTTCCATTCCACAGACGATAAAATCAAAAGATTAGAAGGAGCACGCTGTTTTTTTTTTTTACGTTGATCACGTGAAGCCACTACTAAGCACTGCTATTGCCCCCACGTTCTTGGTATATAAAAAGAAACCCCATCATCGTCCGACTTTTCAACCATCTTTCGCTCACTCACTCCGACAGTTGCTGCAGCTAAGACAATGAAGTTCAGCTCCAGAGTTCATCGTCTCCTTCCTCTCATCGCCTTGCTTTCGGTCTGCATTCTCGTCTCGTGCTTCTTCTTCGCATCGTCCGTTCGCCACGGAACGGGGAGCGGTTCGGGCGCCTCGGAGAAGAGCTCGAACGTGATGAGCTCGAGGAAGCTCATGGCCACGAGGGCCTCCGTCTCGACAGGCTACGAGCGGTCGACGACCCGCAAGAACATTCAGCCCAAGAAAGCTGTGGAGCCGAGCCTTAGGCGGGCGCCGAGGAGCGGATCGAACCCTACCCAGAACAAGTAAACCGTAGCTCCAACGTCCTTCCTCGGAGGGATTCTTCCATTTTTTTTTTGCTCCTTTTCTTTCTTTCAAGTCAAATTTTGGACTCTCCTTGTAATGTTCCTTTCTTTTTTCTCGTGTATATACATCACATCTGATGCAAATTTTGATGGTTGATTAGAGAACCTATCTACTTTCCAAGATCTTCGTAAATTTGGAATTCTTTGGTCAGCTTTAGGACGAGGGCGGGCGTTTTGCTGAATGGAGAGAGAGAAATTATTGTGCGATCTATAGATAATGTAGATCAAGTTCATCATTAGTTCACATGATTTATAGAACCTGCAATAATTTCTCGACCGAAATTGACTTAACCAAGAAACAGAAGGTCCAAGAACAAATCTCCATCTTCTAGGCCCATGGATCCGACACCATGAGGCCTCGCCAGCAATTTGCACGAGGACAGTCATGATTCACGAGCAAGCCGGCTCAATCAGATTAGGTATTTGTACACGTTAACGTCAGTAGCACATCAACCATCGACAGAACAGAAGCAACATCTACAGTAGGTTCTGATTAAGGAAGGATACATATATAAATTAAATAAATCTTGGTCTTTCACTTTCACTTGTTAGCCCATCTTGCCTCGGATTGGACTCTCTCGTCTTCGGTCTCCGTCAGCACAGTTCTTTCGAAGGCTACTACTTTCGTCTTTCTGTCTTGGATGCTTTACAGTCTGTTAGATTCAGACAAGACATCTGGAATAAAAGTCGAAGCACTTCGGGAGCATGCGTTTTGCACGAGGTATGTTCTACCGGCACAGGTAGTAGTAGTAGATGCCATTTATCTGGACTTCATTGCCGCTTGGTGATCAGTGTAATTTTTCTGAAAAATACGCTATTACTGATGAGATTGTATACATAAATTCCTATATCTCGCCTCACTGAACTTGGTATTATAAAATATTATGATATCTCCTCGGCTAAATTTATGCATCCGCCACTCTCTAACTTATGTGACATGAGACTTTTGACTACACAATTCCCATGATACCCTAATTAAAGGACTTTAAAAGGGACATGAAGTGTATGACCTTGGACATAGTAAGAAGGTGTTTGGGGAGCCTATTTCTGAATGTTGTTACAGTAGATTCGATTGAACATTAGAATCTCTATTATGTCAAGATTAGTTAGTGATGTTGGGGCGAGAGGGCTCAAATAAAGTACTAAAGTTCTAGGATAGTGAGGGCTAGATGAACCGGACCATCCATTTAGTATAAAGAGTGGTGACTAAGGGATTCGCATATTTATTCATGAGGACGTTAGTTCATAATGCGATTTTCAGCTCATTGTCAATCCAAGCCTTCGATCCAGCTCATCCTTGTCTGTTCTCATCGATGTTGACGGTGACAGTGGGAAGGAGGAGGGAGTGCCTGCGTTGGCTAGAGGAGATGCGGCGGTGATGATGGCCAGTATTGACTGTGGCGAAGATCGACGACTCCTGATTGTTCTAGAGGAAGAGATATCGAGCGAGTTGGTTTGGTGTGGGCTAGAATTCCAGTAGGATTAGGGAAAATTAGCCCTCCCCTAAAAAAAACACCTAAACTTATTATAATTGTGCAAATTCAATGATAATTTTTTTTTTTTATTTTTAATAATCGAGTTTTAAACTTTTTGATTTCGCTAATTGAATCAATCCGACTCAATTTTGGCCATGGTAGGCAAGGCATGACCTCGCTGGTTCAAAGTGCCAAATCAATAGTATATGAGATACTTGAGGGATGATAGATATAATATGCTAGTCGGGGCCCTCAAGAACCTTTTCACTTGATATACTTGAGGATTTTTCTCATAATGTGATAGGATTTAGTATTACAATCACAATTAAAAAGAGAGTAAAACTAAGAAAGAAAATTCGAGACATAAGATTTTATCTTGATTTATCTTTAAGGGATAAGTGCAATAAGTCTTAAAATTTGTTACCAAAATGCAATTCAGTCTTAAAACTTGCAAAAAGTATAATCAAATCATAAAGTCGTCAAATTAGTTCGAATTGGTGTATGCAAGTTTAACACCGTCAAACTTACTAATGGAAAATACTAATGTGGCGTGAATGTGACATTTTAAATGATTTTTTTATTTCCATGTGACTTTTTAAAATGATTTTTTATTCAATTTTTTTTTAAATTTATATTTAAAAGCTAAAATTTATTTTAAAAAAACTATTAAAAAGAAGAAGAAGAGTGAAATGGCAGCTCCTATAACATGCCGCTGCCCATCACCAAAGGGACGACCATTTAAAAAGTCACATGGAAAATAAAAATCATTTAAAAATCTGGCGTCATTTAAAATGCCACGTTAGCATTTTCCGTTAGTAAGTCTAACTTGATGTTAACTTTAGAACTCAATTGAACATTTTTGTAAGTTTTTTGATTGATTGTATTTTTTACGTAACAAGTTTTAGGATTTCTATTGCACTTATCCCCATCCTTAAATTAGGATTACATTTTAGTAAAGAATTTTGCTAAATTAGCACATCCCATCTTATGTCATATCCTCAATTACAAGAGAAATAGATTATTTATACACAATAACTATTTATGGATTTAAACTTAAATTATCAATAAAATATAGGCTCAAACTATAAAAATCCTCTAGTAGCTTAGGAGGTATTGCCTTGCCACTCAGACCCCGCTTGCTTATCAGAGCGAGACCCCGTGCCATCTGGTCGATGGGAGTATGGATTAATTCCCCCAAATAACACATACGTCCACTTTGCCCGAAGACATTTGCATGTGTTAAGATTCTAACGCGCTAGCCATTGGAAATAAAACCGTGCACTCCACCAAATTTTAACAACTTACGTGGAATATCTGTCACCCAATAGCGACAGTTCATTTACTTTATAATTCATGGCGTTGAGAGTACTCATCTTGACATTTTGAAAGGGAACTTTACTTTGTACTACAGCTTTCTAGGGTTAATTTTTACAGCATCAAAATATTACCACAGCTTCCCTCTTTCTTCTTTTCCATGCCCGGTTCTCCGCTAGACAGTGGAGTTCTACGAGCTTGTCGAACAGCCAGAGTAACTCAAAACATTTGTCAGGTAGAACAAAGATCTCATTACCATACCTTTGTATAGCTTTGAGCTATCTCGTGAACAGGCGACTGTTCTGTAAAGCTCTTGTCTTAACGTAGATGGAAGACACAAGATCAGACAGGTGAACTCAGTTTGAACATGTACGTAAAAGTTTGACTCGAAGGTACTGTTTGACATGATACAAAAAGAAAAGAACAACAAAAGGATGAGAACTTAATTATGTAACGTTCCATCTATACATTCGGCTCATATGTAGGATCAAGCCTGTGTTATAAGCTTTGCATCATGGTATTTATACAAGCTCTCTCCACAAAAGCCAACTCAACAGAAAAAAAAAAAAAAAAGATAAAGAAACTGCAGACCTCAATTCACAAGGCAATCTAGAGGCTCCTAGCCATCATTTCTTGAAAACTCCTATCGGACTCCTGCTTCTCCAGCATGAACTTTTTTGGCTCACCTCAATGAACATCTCAGCTAGTTTGTCAATATTATTAATGTAATTATCATTGACATCGCCAGAATCTTTAAAATCCTTCTCTTCTGGCGACTGAAGGTACCTCGATAACTGTGTCTCCGCTGATTTCTTCCTCACGTTGATGGCGACCACTGCACAAAGCCCTCGAACTGTTCCTTGCCATATTGCGGTACAAACGCCTGCTCGAGTAACACCCGGCAAGAACAAAGGAGCCGGCACGGGCAAGACGTGCGACCTTGAAGACCAGTTGAAGTGGAACCTGTACGAACTGCCATAGCCATGGGAGGCTTTTCTTGTCGTTGCTCTTGAGCCAAGGAAACTTGGGTGAGCGAACCACAAGTTGTCTCTTAGTCCTCACGATATTGACCGCGAAGACTTGGCTTTTGGCGTGAGACTGCGAATGACCATCCTCAAGTATGGGAAGATGTGAGTGTATAACGTTGTTGATATTGATCAAAGCTTTTGGAGAGTGAAGCTTGCATCTTCATCATAATGTTCAGATAAAACTCTTTCTTGGGAAGATCTCAAAAAGCGAGGGCTTCAGATGGTGAGCCTCGGGAGGCGGCGGGAGGAGAGTGTGGAAGAGGGTTTTCACCTTCATGGTGCTGGAAAGAGAAGGTGGGAGTTTCATGGAGAAACTACAGATTTGCGATGGAAGGCTTTGTGTCTCGCTGAAGCAGCCATTTTTAGCCTGGGAATCATGGGCTTCTTCTGGATCTTGACGTGCATTTTTGAGGCAAAAGCTGGTGTCTTTCTGAACAAATGTCTCTGAGTCAGGAACGATGGATATATAGAGAGAAATTCTGCTTGTTTATATTGCAGAATATATTGATTCAATAATTTAATACTGCAGGACGTGGACAATTTAGCTTCTACTTCCTGAGCTGGCCTGTGCCAGGAAAAGAAATATTTATAACCAAACTTTTATACAAAACACAAACCACCTCATAACTATTCACTTCAAAAGGAAATCTCAAAAGAAAATAGACTCTTAGTCCATCCGGGCCGTACTCAAGGCCTCTCTCGGGATTATCTTCTTCTTCCAAAAATCATTCTCCTCAAGTTTCACCTCCAAGTTCTCCTTCTCAGGCTCCTCCTCATCAGCTCCTCATCGGGTCCTGAAATGTTTTCTCCAAACTGGGATGAGACTACGTCTCAGCGAGTTCTACTCCACTAAGCCCGGTTAGTAAACCATTATACTATAGGCTGCCTAAACACGCACAGGGCAGAGGACTTACCTTGGCTTTAGATCCCACCTGCAAGTCAGTACAATTCACAATAGGCACCCATTTACACCAAACAAATCGAACCAGTCGATTACATGTCACACAAATCAATTTCCACTGAGGAGTATCTAAAAGCTAGGCCACGTGCATTCTCCAGGATGACCTTCCAAATCTCCGAGCCACGTGCCTTAAACCTTAGGCCCACGTGCATTCTCTAAGGCGACCTCTTCGCCAAGATGGTACATCAAGTCACCGAGCCACGTGCCCTTTTAGATGCCTGGGCCCACGTGCATTCTCTTAGTTGCTATCTCACCAAAGTGATGCATCAATTCACCGAGCCCACGTGCCCTTTTAGATGCCAAACTCTGTCACCGAGCCACGTGCATTCTCTAGGATGACATACTGAGTCTCCGAGCCACGTGCATTCTCTCAAGCGACCTTTTCGCTAAGGTGACATATTCAACCACTAAATTCACGTGCATTCTCCAGGTGATATTCCAATTCACCGAGCCCATGTGTCCTCTTTCAAGTGATTACCAATCTACTTTCAATACCGACAACCAATGCCCAACGATTTCTCAATCAAATAATTAAATCAACTCAACAAAGCATTATAAATGCTGAATAACATACTTGGCCATTTACCAATCAACAATTCAATCTCAATCAATTTCAATCAATTTAGGGTAAATCCCTAAAATATCACAATTTATTCAATTCCATACAACGTGGAGCTCAAATAAATAAACGGACTGTGCCACGACGATCAGCACGAGATTTCGGTCGTCGGCCATCAAAATCTTAATTTCCAAAAAATAATAAATTAATTTATTAATTGCGAAAATTAAATAATTAATATTAAAAATTCAATTTAGCTCAAAATAAAGCCCGATTAAATAAACGAACTTCACCACAGTCATCAGCATAAAATTTTGGTTCCGCACCATCTCGTTGAATTTTCGGAAAATAAATAATTATTTAATTTAATTCCGAAAATTAGTATTTAAATACTAAAAATTCCACTTCGGCCCGAAAAGCCTAATTGGAGCCCAGTAAGGGTCGAGAAAAATCCCGAGGCACTTTAAATAATTAGTAGACCATGTCTACTTACTAATTGCACAATCAATTTATCTAAATAGCATCAGGATTGATCAATAATTGCTAATTTATTCTAATCTAACAACCTAAACATGGTTAATTAAAACTAAACCAACCCTAAGCATAATTAGCCAACTAATCAGGGATTAGTGAGATTACTCACTAAATCGCGCACAAATCAGATCAATTCGATGGGGGCAACGCGACGAACAACAAACTCCAAAGCGGGTCTCGGGTTCGGGGCCCGGAAACGGCCCAAAACAGCCCATGAACCGGCTAGAAACCGGTGGGTTGCTGGTTTGGTTGCGAAACAGGGGAAAACAAAGATGGTTAGGGGCGGAGAAGGGTCAGGAAGGTAGGCGACGGTCCGGCAAGGCTGCACGGCAGCTCCGACGGCTTGCTCGGCCACTCACGGTGGCTGGATGAGGCGGAACAGAGGCGAGAGACGCACGGGGGAGGCCTGGGCACGAGGAAACGAGGGATGGCGGAGCGCGCAGTGAGTGACGGATGAGCAGACACGGGCGCGGGACGGCGGAACGGTCGGCGACGGCTGCCGCGGCGAGCTGTTGCTTCTGCTCCGGTTTGCTGGTTCGCACGCGAAGAAAGAAGGAGAAGAAGAAGCTGGTTCGGTCACGAGGGAGAAGAGAGACGAGAGAGAAGAAGATAAGAGAGAGAAGGAGATAAGCTTTGACTAGTCAAAAAGAAAGAGAGAAAAGAGAAGAGAAGCCAATTTCAAATTGGCAAGGGGGTGCTCGGTGGGGAGGGGATTCGCATGAGGGGGAAAGGGAGAGGAGAGAGAAGAGAGAGAGAAAAAGAGAGAAAAGGGAGAGAGAGAAAAGAAATTCAAAAATCATATTATTCTTATTTTTCTCTTTTCTCTTTCCCTTTCTATTTTCATTTGGACTTCGATTTTTCCTCCGATAATTTCTTTCCTGAAATTTCAGACTCATCAATAATTTGACGGACGATGAGACGAGATCCAAAAAATGAATTGTGATACACTCGAATATTCGATTCCCGAAATCTAGTTCAATTTCGTGGTTAAAAATCGATCAGACGTGATTTTAGCCCAATCCAACCAATTAGGTAGCTTTTAGGGATTTTACAGTTGATACATCCCTTAACGGCTTTACCCAATAGGTTAGTTAACTCGTGAGTGATCAGCTCAGAGAAAAAAGGCCATAGGCACGTTGACGAAATGCCCATTTCACTTTATCGAAACGGGGTCGAATTTCAGGATGTCACAACTCTTCCCCTCTTATAAAAATTTCGTGCTCGAAATTTAAGCCATTACACACTTTGATCAAAAAGGCGGGGGTACAACTATCTCATCGATTCTTCTGTCTCCCAAGTCGCTCCTTCAGAACCGTGGTGTTGCCAGACCACTTTGACTAACGGAATGGTCTTTGAACGCAGAACTTGCTCTTTACGATTAACAATCTGAATCGGGCTTTCCACGTATGACACACGGTCATCCACGTCCAATTCCATGAAATTGAGCACGTGAGTCGGGTCAGGCTCGCACTTCCTTAACATCGACACGTGAAAGACATCATGCACTTGCGCCAATCTTGGCGGCAACGCAAGACGATACGCTAGGTTTCCGATTCTTTCAAGAATCTCAAATGGACCTACGTACCTCAGACTCAGTTTGCCTTTCTTACCAAAGCGCGAAGTTCCCCTCATTGGTGACACTTTCAGAAAAACGTGATCACCAACTTGGAATTCAAAAGACCTTCGACGCTTATCTGCATAACTTTTCTGCCTGCTCTGCACTGTCTTTCATCTGTCTCTGATCACTGCCACGGCATCTACTGATTGCTGAACCAACTCTGGGCCTGTTATCTTCCTTTCTCCGACTTCATCCCAACATACTGGAGTTCTGCATGCTTTGCCATACGACGCTTCAAAATGAGCCATCTTGATGCTCTGCTGATAACTGTTGTTGTAAGCGAATTCCACCAGATGAAGCTGATCTTCCTAACTTCCTTTGAAGCCTATTCACACGCTCTCAGCATGTCTTCAAGAGTCTGAATTGTCCTTTCAGACTGGCCATCCGTCTGAGGATGATATACCGTACCGTACTGTACTGAAGCTTTGTACCTAAAGCACTCTGCAAGTTCTTCCAAAAAGCAGCAGTAAACCTCGGGTCTCTATCGGATGTTATCGTAACCGGCACTCCATGCATACGAACCACCTGACGCACATACAGGTCTGCGTGCCTATCAAGACTCAGGTCCTTTCAAACTGCAATGAAGTGAGCCGACTTTGTCAGCCTTGGTAGTCCAGTCACGAAGTTCATCGTGATATGCTCCCATTTCCACTCCGGGATCACGAGAGGTTGCGTAAAATCCTCTCGGCTTGCAATGCTAGGCTTTTACTTGCCGACAAGTCAAATACTTGGCCACATGTTTGGCGATGTCCGCCTTCATACCCGACCACCGGTAGTGTTGACGCAAATTCGATACATCTTAGTACTTCCGGGATGAACGCTGAATCGCTACGATGTGCTTCGATAAAATTTCTTCTCTAAGCTCTACATCGTCAAGTACAACCAAACGTCCACGAAGCCTCGCACCCCATCATCTCGAAACTTGAAAATCAGCCTTTCTTTTATCGCATATCCTCTTGAAGAATTCTATGTGCATCTGGATCTCGTTGGTTGAAGTTGCTTGATTCTAACTTGAACATCCGGCTCAATTCTGAGGGTGGCCATAAGACTTGAGAGGTGGTCTAACTCAAATTTGAATTCTAAATCCCAAGCTCTCTCGATTAAATTCCACTCCTTAACTAAGATCCGTGCCATTGAAGACTTCCGACTCAATGCATCGGCAACCTTGTTCGCCTTTCCCGGGTGATATAGAATATCACGGTCGTAATCCTTCAACAATTCCATCCATCGACACTGTCTCATGTTCAACTCTTTCTGAGAGAATAAATACTTGAGACTCTGATGGTCCGTGAAGATCTGAAACTTTTCTCCGCACAAGTAGTGCCTCCAAATCTTCAATGCAAATATGATGACTACGAGTTCTAAGTCATGCATCAGATAATTCAATTCATGAGGTCTCAACTGCCGAGAAGTGTATGCAACAACTCTGCCATGTTGCATCAGCACTCAACCCAATCCCCTAAATGACGCATCATTATAGATCTCGAATCCTCTAGGACCAGATGGAATCGTCAGAACAGGTGCAGTAGTCAGCTTTTCTTTCAGCTCTTGGAAACTACGCTCGCACTTGTCTAACCATACAAATTTCTCTTCTTTCTTCAGGAGCTTTGTCAGAGGCGACGCTATCGATGAGAACCCTTCCACAAACCGTCTGTAATAACCTGCTAACCCCAGAAAACTTTTTATCTCTGTCACTGTCGTCGGTCTTGGCCACTTGATCACGGCTTCTATCTTGTTCGGGTCTTCGGAGATTCCTTCTCCAGAAATCACATGACCTAAGAACGCAACACGAGTCAACCAAAACTTGCATTCGCTAAACTTAGCATATAACTGATGAGTTCTTAAGGTCTGGAGTACTATTCTCGATGATTTTCATGCTCTTCATCACTTCTCGAATAGACCAAGATATCATAAATGAACACGATCACAAACTGATCCAGATATTCCTTGAACATTCTGTTTGTTAAATCCATGACAGCAACTGGAGTGTTCACCAGGCCAAACGATCTTACAATACTCTCGTAAAGACCATATCAAGTACAAACATCTGTCTTTCGTACAACCTCCTTCCTGGTTCATAACTGACGACTTCATAATCTCAAGTCGACCTTTAAAACATCGATACTCTTTATAACTAGTCACGCCATTCATTGATCTTTGGCAAAGAATACTTGTCCTTGATCTTCACCTAATTGAGTTGACGATGGTCGATGCACACTCGCAACAAACCGTCTTTCTTCTTCTCACAAAAAAAATTGATGTTTCCCCAAAGTGATGCACTGATATGCACGAATTCCTCATTCATTAATCTTCACATCTGCATCTTCAATTCTACCAATTCAGACAACAGCAGCTGGTAAGAAGCCTTTGAGAGTAGCTCTATCCTGGTGCTAGCTCGATTGCACTTTCTATCTCTTTCTCTGACGGTGGTCTGATAGTTCTTGTGACAACATGTCTAGAAGTTCTTAGACCACTGAGATGTCCTCCATCTCTAGTTCTCCAATCTGTCTTACCCAAGACAATCGCCAAGCAACCTTGACAACCTCTATCTAACAAACAGGTTGCCTTCAGCCAACGAGATTAATGAAATAGAACATTCTTTTCGACTCCCAATAACCTCGACACTTTCACATGCTAATGGACTAAACTGGATTACTCCAAAACCATGATTCATTATCACAAGATGCTCCATGAGCCCACATTGTTCAGTTGGCATCAAATTCACACCTCAGCAACTAGTCAAGCACAACTATTGCTAGTGATTCCCCTCTCACTTTTTCTTCAACAATTTAAGTTCTACCAACTTAGCACAAAACTTTGTTGCGCTGCTCTGATAAAATCACCTCTAACACATTCTTTCTCTAATCGGTGCAAGATTAATTCTACTCTCATTCCTTTCGCCATCCTAGTGGCGTTCTGATCGCAGTAGCGATATCTATGCTACCTTAGACTTCCACTGACAATCCTTTGCCTGATGGCCATGCCGGTCATCATCACAACATGTTCTAGTCATACTCGGACACTAGATTTATCCATGCTTCCTTCTACAATTCTGACACCTATCAGGTGAGTCTTCTATCTCCTGCCAAATGACAGCACACACTCTTTCTGGTTGCCCCATCAATCTGCTAGGACCACTCCAGACCAGATGTCCCCATTGGCTATACTCCAACAATTTCGCGTCTTAGGAAGGACATAAGACCGATCTCCATTATCACATCCGAAACAACCTGATCTATTAGATTCGGTACTGACTTGACTACCCCACCCTTCCTCGTGAGAAGAATATAATATTTTTCTCTCGAACTCGATCTTTTCCCTCACCAATTTCCATTTCTGCCTGAACTGAATCTATCCTCGACTCGAATGCAATGACTCGCTCCCGGATCACATCTCCACTTTGGATCTCAACAGGTGAGGCGACAACGGCAGTAGTGATAGGCAGTAGTGATAGTGACAACAACAGCGGCTTGATTCTGAGCTTACTGGCTCATCCAGTTCCCAAGAAACACTAGCATCAGAATGATCCTGTCGAACTTAGTATCATTCGACGCTGCTACACTAGTACCAACCTACGGTGGTACTCTTACACTCGAGCTGGCCAGAGCCGACACTCTGCCACAACCACCTCGGGTACCAACCTTTGTCGGTGCTTTATCCCGAGTCACAGAGGACATTGTCCTCTCACTAGGAGTTCTCAGCTCCTACTCGCTCATGGTTCAGTCTTTATACTAAAACCCGTCTTCCAAACCCACAATGGATTAGAAGGTGAGCGATCCACACACAATAAACAATTTTAGCCCTCAGCTAACACAGACATGCACCAGCATGAATTTAAAGGCCTTTCCTACTAACTATCCCATGATCAACGCTTCTTATCACTCCAATCTTGAACTTCGCTATGATACCACTTAAACTGGATGTCACGCCCCGATCCTCGGGCACGCACACATCCTTCTCCCTAGGCGATTTTATAATGCGATATCCCAGGACTATATATCACCAACCCTTTCATTTATTAAGCACATGCGGAAGCAGTTAAAATCCCCAGACAATAAAACGATGGGATAGAAAAGTAGGGCCATATTTTTCATATTGAAATTTATAACCAAACTTTTATACAAAACACAAACCACCTCATAACTATTCACTTCAAAAGGAAATCTCAAAAGAAAATAGACTCTCAGTCCATCCGGGCCGTACTCAAGGCCTCTCTCGAGATTATCTTCTTCTTCCAAAAATCATTCTCCTCAAGTTTCACCTCCAAGTTCTCCTTCTCAGACTCCTCCTCATCAGCTCCTCATCGGGTCCTGAAATGCTTTCCCCAAACTGGGATGAGACTACGTCTCAGTGAGTTCTACTCCACTAAGCCCAATTAGTAAACCATTATACTATAGGCTGCCTAAACACACATAGGGTAGAGGACTTACCTTGGCCTCAGATCCCACCTACAAGTCAGTACAATTCACAATAGGCACCCATTTACACCAAACAAATCGAACCAGTCAATTCCATGTCAAACAAATCAATTTCCACTGAGGAGTATCTAAAAGCTAGGCCACGTGCATTCTCTAGGATGACCTTCCATGTCTCCGAGCCATGTGCGTCAAACCCTGGGCCCACGTGCATTCTCTAAGGCGACCTCTTCGCCAAGGTGGTACATCAAGTCACCGAGCCACGAGCCCTTTTAGATGCCTGGGCCCACGTGCATTCTCTTAGGTGCTATCTCACCAAAGTGATGCATCAATTCACCGAGCCCACGTGCCCTTTTAGATGCCTGGGCCCACGTGCATTCTCTTAGGTGCTATCTCACCAAAGTGATGCATCAATTCACCGAGCCCACGTGCCCTTTTAGATGCCAAACTCTGTCATCGAGCCACGTGCATTCTCCAGGATGACATACCGAGTCTCCGAGCCATGTGCATTCTCTCAGGCGACCTTTTCACCAAGGTGACATATTCAACCACTGAATTCACGTGCATTCTCCAGGTGATATTCCAATTCATCGAGCCCATGTGTCCTCTTTCAAGTGATTACCAATCTACTTTCAATACCGACAACCAATGCCCAACGATTTCTCAATCAAATAATTAAATCAATTCAACAAAGCATTATAAATGCTGAATAACATACTTGGCCATTTACCAATCAACAATTCAATCTCAATCAATTTCAATCAATTTAGGGTAAATCCCTAAAATATCACAATTTATTCAATTCCATACAACGTGGAGCTCAAATAAATAAACGGACTGCGCCACGACGATCAGCACGAGATTTCAATCGTCGGCCATCAAAATCTTAATTTCCAAAAAATAATAAATTAATTTATTAATTTCGAAAATTAAATAATTAATATTAAAAATTCAATTTAGCTCAAAATAAAGCCCGATTAAATAAATGAACTTCACCACGGTCATCAACATAAAATTTTGGTTCCAGACCATCTCAGTTCAATTTTTGGAAAATAAATAATTATTTAATTTAATTCCGAAAATTAATATTTAAATACTAAAAATTCCACTTAGGCCCGAAAAGCCTAATTGGAGCCCACTAAGGGTGGGGAAAAATCCCGAGGCACTTTCAATAATTAGTAGGCCACGTCTACTTGCTAATTGAAAAATCAATTTATCTAAATAGCATCAGGATTGACTAATAATTGCTAATTTATTCTAATTTAACAACCTAAACATAGTTAATTAAAACTAAACCAACCTTAAGCACAATTAGCCAACTAATCAGGGATTAGTGAGATTATGTGGCATCCCAGAAATTCACAGCCAAGCCATAAGGTGTGTTAAAGTCTTTAATTAGGTGGTAGAATTTCCATGGCTTATGTTTAAGCCATTAGTCTTTTAAATTTGATGATTTGTGCTTGTGATTGTGGAAATTTAAATTTAATAGATTAATAATCTATGCTTGGCCATAAGATTTATAAATTAAATTTCAATGAACAAAAATGCCCAAAGACTTTGGCCAAGATGAAAATTGGAATTCAAAAATATTTATAGAAGGAATTCAAAAAAAAAAAAAAAAAAGAGAAAAAGGGGATTAAATTCGAATGGGCCTTGGACCCATTTGGCCTAAGCTTGATGGGCCAAGCTAGTCGGCCCAAGGGGGGGATTCGACCGGCCCATTAAGGCCCAAAGGAAGAGGTGGCCGGCCCATGCATGGATCAAGACAAGTGGCGCAAAGAAGGGCATGCATTGGCCTAGACTAGGATGCCATGCATTGGTCCATTTAGGTGGCAAGCAATGATTACTAATCATGAGAAGATGGGGATATAAAAAGAGAGAGAGACAGGTGAGTGAGCGGTTTTTGCTCCATTCGGCCGAGAGAGAGAGGGAGAGGGAGAGAGAGAGAAGAATCGCGAGAGAGAGGGAGAGACCGAGAGGGAGAGGAGGCGGAGCCGAGGAGGAATCGCTGTGTCACGCCGTCCGTTCGTCGTCGTTTGCTCATCTTAGAGGCAAGTGGAGTCCTTTAACTTCTCTTGCTTGTTGTAGTGTTGGTTGCATGTTCGATTTTAGGTGTTATTTGTGCGAAAAACCGAGGTAAGGGTTGGTTGTTTTCAAACCGTGTGACTGTTCTTGCTCGGTTGTAGGAGTCAGTAGCTTGTTTGAGCTTGCATGTGTGCTTGGAGTCCGATTTTGGCTTCGATGTCTTCATGGAAGTTGTAGCTACCGTCCTGTACTACAACATACTAAAATTTCGTGGAAAATTATGGAGATTTGTGGGGTCAAACTCTCATCCTACGGAGATGCTAGATCTTGAATATTTTCGTATGAACTGTTTGAGTCAGAATGTTGTGAGAGCTTGCATGCATGTTTAGAGTTCGATTTTCGCTGTGATATCTTCATGAGAGTTGTATCTAACATCTTGAACTACAACATACTGAAATTTCGTGGAAAATGATCGAGATATGAGGGGTTATTATCCGAATATCATGTGCTATTTTATGGAAATTGTGAAATTATGTGAAATTCAATTTGGCCATGAATTTTGTATGAAATCGTGATCCTATTGGTTTGTTTAATGATTGTTTGAATATTATGATTTTGGGAAAATCATAGATATTAAATTTTAATATTTATTTATGAAAATAAATAAATATAATAATAAAATAAAAAAATAGAAAAATAAAAAAAAGGGATTATTTTATTGGCCATGAATTCCATTGAATTTATTATGCATTGTTATATGATATTGGTGTATGTATGATCATAAATTGTGATGCATGTGTGAATCATATGCCATGTAATAATGAGATTAAAAGGATGGTGAATGTGGAAAATGGTATGTGAGTAAGAGGTTGTGGTGGATGATGATGTCTCGGTGGCCTAGTGGCGTAATTTCGGAGATTCCCGGGAGTGTCGGGATGCTCGGTGGTATACGCTACGTAATTCCAGGGGAGGCCTGGTGGTATGTCGGTACATAATTCCGGAAGCCTTGTCGGAGGTCTTTGCCCGAAAGGAATGCCTCGCGATGCCAGGATGTGGGTGCGGGATGCCCGGCTAGAAGGGTAAAGGCCGGATGTCCGGTTGTATCTTGGATACATGCCCGGAGGTTCCTCCTGATGCTAGTTGGGATGTGAGATGCCCGGAATGTGGGGGGCCGGATGCCCGGTTGTATCTTGGATACATGCCCGGAGGTTTTTCTCGCATGGGATGCGAGTGTAAAATATGAGATAAAATTGATGAATCGAGGAAGGGTGATGTGGTGATCAAATTTAAAGATAAAGATGAAAATTAACTCATGGCATGATATGGTATGATATGCATGATGATGATGATAATATGTGATGTCATGATGTCATGATAAGGATGACATGTATGATATAATGATGCCATGATGATGATTATGATGATGACATATGCATGATGATATGCATGATGATATGCATGATGATGATGATGATATGTGATGTGATATGATGAACACCCATGGTATGGTATGCATGATGATGATGATAATATGTGATGTGATGATGTCATGATGATGATGACATGTATGATATAATGATGCCATGATGATGATGACATGTGTGATGTCATGATGTCATGATGATGATGACATGTATGATATAATGATGCCATGGTGATGACGACATGTATGATATGATGATGCATGATAGTATGCGCATGGCTTCAAGGTAAGTAACGCCTGCAATGCATGTATGATTTGCATGATGCATTGAGTTGTTATTGGATTCCTTTACCTGATGAGTGGTTGTACTCACCCCTTTTGGAGACCAACATTTCAGATTAGTAGATAGATTGAGCGGTTGGATATGATCGTAAGAAGGAGGATAGCAAAAGAGGGAACTTTTGGCGCCAACACTAATCGATAGACTCTAAAGTATACGACTGTTGGAAGAGACGTCGGTCATCTTTTGAAAAATAGCCAAGTATAGAAAGACTATGGCATTTTGATGTACCGATGAATGATGTCCATCTGCTCTATGTAAATAAACGTGTTCGGTTTTAACTTATGTAAGATGTTTAGTTGGCGTGGATCGATTTTTGAATGTAGGGAAGGGAATTGTTGGATATGCTTCCGTTATGTAAATTGCGCAAGGGACCGTTAATAAAAGATGTAAACCCCCATGGTTGTATGGACCCGCTGCAACTAAAAATGGTATCAGAGTGACTTATTATTTGGGAAAGAAAAAGGAAAAGCGAACTGTGGAGACTCTAGCGAATCGGGGGCCGTCGAGGGGTGCCACAGCCTTTGTTGGTATCAGAGCTATGGTTTATTTGGAGCGATAAGGTGCCTCAGATGGAAATGAGGATAGAATGATGCACACCATAGGAAATTTAACGGAATAATTGAATAACGGGTGATGAGAATTCACTCGTAGATCCCTAGTAATTAGTTTTGAGTTGTCTTTAGGTACCAGTAACATGTATATGTTACTTATGTAGTAGTTGTAGTAGTAATTGCTTTGAATGGAGATAGTGAGTCTCAGATTATTCCTGAGGCAATGCTTGGAAATTGCAGGAAAGTCATGGTGCGAGCTGGAAGTGCTCATCCATCAAGGGCTGAAGCCTCTGCTGCAAGGGTTGAACCCCGAATGGAAGATATCCTGCAAGCATTGGCCAATATTGGAAATCTGATGGAAAGGCAAGTGCAATAACAACCCAGAGTGGAACGTCGCCCTCAGGGACCGATGGAACAATTCTTAAAGTTGAAACCACTTAAGTTTAGTGGAATGGGAAGTCCTGAGGAGGCAGAACATTGGATTGATAGAATGGAACGAATTTTCCGGTTGTTGGACTGCAATGATGCTGAGAGAATAGTTTTGGCAGAGTACCAACTGGAGGGAAATGCAAAGTTTTGGTGGAGAGCCCCGAAGGATACAATCTTTCCACCAGGTACTGATGTGAACTGGGATGAGTTTGTTAGGGCTTTCAATAGGAAGCATTTCTCTGATTGTGCCAAGGATAGAAAGATCACTGAATTTGTTCAGTTAGAACAAAGGGAGCTGACAATAGACCAGTATGAGGCAAAATTTTCTGAATTGTCTAGATATACTCCTAGGTTGGTTGAGGATCGAGAGGAAAAGGCTAAGAGATTCCTGAAAGGATTAAGGACTGATATTAGGAAACAACTGGTGCCTTTGAATATAAGGGATTATAATGAGATTTATGAGAGGGCACAGTTGGTGGAGCAAGAGTTAGTAAGAGAGCAACTAGAACCTAAGAGGCAGATGACCTTTAATGATGTTCAAAGGGGTAAGAGACCCTATCCTGGTCAAGGTCAGACCTGGGAATCTAAAAAGAGGTATAATTTTGGGAATTCTAGAAAGGTCAGGAGTGGCCCGATTCTAGGAAGAGTACCCTATCAGGGTAACATTTGTTAGAGATGTGGTGGACAACATGGACCAGGACCCTGTAATGATCGATTGAAATGTTTTGGCTGTGGGCAGAGAGGTCACTTTAAGAAAGATTGTCCACAAGGAAGCTCGCAGCTGAATGTCAGATAGGTACAACAAAGTACTATTGGACCAAATCCACCAAGGAATCCACAAAGGCCACCAAGGAAGGGTGTATGCGGTCACTCAAGAGGAAGCAGGAGCTTCCAAAAGTGTTATCTCAGGTATGATTTTGATAAGGGGATAAGAAGGTATATGCGTTATTTGATGTGAGTGACTTGCATTCATTTGTGTCCGAAAAATATAAATGATTGTGAGTAGTAGGAACCGAATCTCTAGATATGCCTCTTCGTATTTCTACATTGCTTAAAGATATGTTGTTATCTATAATGGCATGTGAGATGAGTGAGATAACCCTAGGGGAATGAGATCTAGAAATGGACTTGATAATGATAGTTATGTATGACTTTGATGTCATCGTAGGAATGGACTAGCTCCGTAAGCAATGGACTAGGATGAATGATCTCCTGAGATAGTACTTGCCCGTGTGCTAAGGATAAAACCGTGAGGCCTAGTATGGGATGGGCCAAAACGGATAATAACTCTGTAAGTTAATCCCTATTGAAACAAGACCCTTTAGTAGATGTGTAGTTCGGGTTCGAACCAGGCGAAAGCTAGTGTACCTGTAACGTCCCGATTTGATGAGGGCGGGGAGTGGACGCCGAGGTCAGAGGACCTGAACAAGGAGCGGCTCCTGGCAGGCTTCTAGAATGGCAAAAGGGGACAAGAGTGAACCGAACTATGAACTGAACTGGAAAGGTAGTGTTTCGGGATAATTTTGTCAGAGTGGCGAAGCGGAAGCATGGTTAAGCTTATAGAACTCTTGTTGTGAGAAAGAAAGATGGATCGATGCGCTTGTGTATTGATTATAGGCAGCTGAATCAGGTGACCATTAAGAATAAGTACTCATTACCTAGAATTGATGACATATTCGACCAACTGCAAGGAAGTTTGGTCGTTAATTGACTTGAAATCAGGATATCAATTAAGGATTAACAAAAAAGACATTCTTAAGACCGCATTTAGGACTCGCTATGGACACTATGAGTTCCTAGTTATGCTATTTGGATTGACGAATGCCTTAACTACATTCATGGACCTAATGGATAGGATAGTTAAGCCTTATTTGGATTAAATTGTGATTGTTTTCGTTTGATGATATCCTGGTATATTCTAAAGTACCTAAAGGACATGCGTAGCATCTAAGCGTAGTGCTACAAGCAAGGGTTAAGAAGTGAATTATGAGGAGTGAGATATGAATTTGAGGATTAAGTTATGATCATTTGAGCTAAGTAATGACTTCCTATTTGAGGATTTCATTGGAAGTCTTGATGCATTACATGGAGGTATTTAGTATGTATAGATTGATCTTGGAAGTCATGAGTTTGAGTAGTCATATGAGATATGAAATTATTTGTGGTTTATATGTCGGAATAATAGGTTTGATCGATGGTAGTCAACTTTTAATTTTAGGTGATGATCTCAGTTTGAAAAATGTTTGGTGGAATTAATGAACATGATCAATTGTGGTTATAGTCTTTCCAAGATAAGATGGTGGAAGTTCAAGTTGTGGATTTGATGAAAGGTTAGTCTAAGTGATGATCATTTAGGATGAGATATGAGATATATTCGGTGGAAACTAGACAAGTTTTATTTTGGTGGATTGTTGATCTTTGAATTGAATGAGTCTTGGTGGACTATAGATATTTGAATCGAAGGAACGATGCTATATTTTAGGCTTGAACCTATGTTGCAATAAAAGTATAGTGAATGTCTTAGTTGGACCAAACCAAATGAGTTATTGGTGGTACTGATTTTGATGATTCTAGGCTTGAATTGTTGGTGACTAAGGTATAGGAATGATTCGGCTAAATGGTGTGTTAGATTGGAAATACTTGAGTTTGGATGTTTTCAAAGCTCTAAGATTTTATATGCAAACTACTTTGAAAATCTTAAGGTCGGAACTGAGTTTGATGACTCGCCAATGCGTTGATTTCGGTATTTCAAGAAAGGCTTAGGATTTTGGTATTTCAAAGTTTTTAGTTTCAAAAATCTTTACGACGGGACCAATATTATCGACTCGCCGAACTATGAATTTCAATAATTCAAGAAATGCTTATGGCTTTTGGAGGAAATTATCACCTGTACATTCCAAGTTTTGAACTTCAATTGAAAAGCAGATTTTGATTGTGAACTGTTTTAGAAAATCTCTTGAATTTCATCAAAATTTATGAGTACCGTGACATCGTACCCAAATGTTTTAAGAAATGTTTTCTATTTCAAATATTTCTTAACTTTTTATAGAAAACATTCCAACCCATTGGAGTTGGGATTGAGATTGGAATTTTGCCAACGTATCGATTTAAATTTACTAAGGGTTTTGATAAAGTATTTTATTTCGTGCCGTGATGCAAGTAAGACTCAAGGCTTTACACGTGGATCTCGAAAAGCATTTGAAATTTAAAGATGAACATGGATTTTATGGAATTGGTATCATGCTTTGATTTTGTGAATTTGTTTCAACGATATGAGATTTACCGATTTTCAAAGACTATTATTGTTATATTGCTGTGTCTTTGAAATCCTTATTTTGCACTATTTGATATCATGAAGTGGAATTTTCGAGAACTCAAAGGATTTTCCACATTAGTGATTTGAAAACGTTTTGACATGGAAATGACATATGATTTCAAAGCTTGCTGTTGTCGTTGAATGCTTTTGAAAACCTCAGTTTGTATTGTTTGATTTCATGAAGGAAGATTCTCAAGCATTCAAAAGAAATTTCAGATGTGGTTATTGCTTTAAAACTGTTTTTGGTGTTGAGATAAATTAAGATGTGTTAAGAGCTTGCATCCTTAACTTTAGAGGTAGTATCAACCCGACCCTAGTTGCATACTCAATCATGAAGCCATCAAAATAGATGAGAAAGTGAGGTATATCGAAGAGCCTGTGTTGATATTGGATCGGAAGGAACAAATTCTCAGGACCAAGAGAATTCCATTGGTTAAGATATTATGGCGATATCATGATGTGGAGGAAGCCACATGGGAGAGTGAAAATGAGATGAGGGAAAGGTACTCTCACTTATTTCAAGAGACATAGGGGATGTCTAATTTCGAGGATGAAATTCTCTAAGGAGGGGAGAGTTGTGGCATCCCAGAAATTCAAAGCCAAGCCATAAGGTGTGTTAAAGTCTTTAATTAGGTGGTAGAATTTCCATGGCTTATGTTTTAGCCATTAGTCTTTTAAATTTGATGATTTGTGCTTGTGATTGTGGAAATTTAAATTTAATAGATTAATAATCTATGCTTGGCCATAAGATTTATAAATTAAATTTCAATGAACAAAAATGCCCAAAGACTTTGGCCAAGATGAAAATTGGAATTCAAAAATATTTATAGAAGGAATAAAATTAAAAAAAAAAAAAAAGAGAGAAAAAGGGGATTAAATTCGAATGGGCCTTGGACCCATTTGGCCTAAGCTTGATGGGCCAAGCTAGTTGGCCCAAGGGGGGGATTCGACCGGCCCATTAAGGCCCAAAGGAAGAGGTGGCCGGCCAATGCATGGATCAAGACAAGTGGCGCAAAGAAGCGCATGCATTGGCCTAGACTAGGATGCCATGCATTGGTCCATTTAGGTGGCAAGCAATGATTACTAATCATGAGAAGATGGGGTTATAAAAAAAGAGAGAGAAAGGTGAGTGAGCGGTTTTTGCTCCATTCGGCCGAGAGAGAGGGAGAGAGAGAGAGAGAGAGAATCGCGAGAGAGAGGGAGAGACCGAGAGGTAGAGGAGGCGGAGCCGAGGAGGAATCGCCGTGTCCCGCCGTCCGTTCGTCATCGTTTGCTCATCTTAGAGGCAAGTGGAGTCCTTTAACTTCTCTTGCTTGTTGTAGTGTTGGTTGCATGTTCGATTTTAGGTGTTATTTGTGCGAAAAACCGAGGTAAGGGTTGGTTGTTTTCAAACCGTGTGACTGTTCTTGCTCGGTTGTAGGAGTCAGTAGCTTGTTTGAGCTTGCATGTGTGCTTGGAGTCCGATTTTTGCTTCGATGTCTTCATGGAAGTTGTATCTAACGTCTTTTACTACAACATACTAAAATTTCGTGGAAAATGATGGAGATTTACGGGGTCAAACTCTCATCCTACGGAGATGCTAGATCTTGAATATTTTCGTATGAACTGCTTGAGTCAGAATGTTGTGAGAGCTTGCATGCATGTTTAGAGTTCGATTTTGGCTGTGATATCTTCAAGATAGTTGTATCTAACATCTTGAACTACAACATACTGAAATTTCGTGGAAAATGATGGAGATATGAGGGGTTAAAGTTCTATTATACGGAGACCCTAGATCTGTGAAGTTTTCACTGACCTCTTGCTAGATTCTTGTTTGCATGTTGATTTCTGTTGAAGATTTGACTTCGATGTCTTCATGAAAGTTGTAAGAACACCATAAACTACAACATACTCAAATCTGAAGCAAAAAGAACAAGTATAGCTTGGTGAATCGGTTAGATGTTGGAAACGATGGTTCTGGTGAAGTATTCCGAGACACCTGAGACTTCATGGACTTAAATGGTGACAATAATTTGGTTATTTGACCTAGATCTCTTCATGAAACTTGTAAAGAACACTTTGGTACATAACATACTCAAATTTCAGAGAAAACAAAAGAGAATAGATGGGTGAAATCTAAAAATTTCGGAGATGTGTATTCTGGACGACGCGGTAGTGGTTCCAGAAGTTTCGTGGGGTTGTATAAATTAATCTAAAAATAATTTGGCTTAGAGTTCTGCATGAAAAATGCACGAAAATGTGTTGGCTATCACCCTGCAAACTTTCGTAAATTTTGAAGACCATATGTGTATTTTAATCGAATTTATTTGGAAACTGTGTAATTCTGGTCATTATCCGAATATCATGTGTTATTTTATGGAAATTGTGAAATTATGTGAAATTCAATTTGGCCCTGAATTTTGTATGAAATTGTGATCCTATTGGTTTGTTTAATGATTGTTTGAATATTATGATTTTGGGAAAATCATAGATATTAAATTTAATATTTATTTATGAAAATAAATAAATAAAATAATAAATAAATAAAATAATAAAATAATAAAATAATAAAATAATAAAAAAGGGGATTATTTTATTGGCCATGAATTCCATTGAATTTATTATGCATTGTTATATGACATTGGTGTATGTATGATCATAAATTGTGATGCATGTGTGAATCATATGCCATGTAATAATGAGATTAAAAGGATGGTGAATGTGGAAAATGGTATGTGAGTAAGAGGTTGTGGTGGATGATGATTTCTGGTGGCCTAGTGGCATAATTTCGGAGATTCCCTGGGAATGTCGGGATGTCCGATGGTATATGGTACGTAATTCTAGAGGAGGCCTGGTGGTATGTGGGTACATAATTCCGAAAGCCTTGTTGGAGGTCTTTGCCCGAAAGGAATGCCTCACGATGCCAGGATGTGGGTGCGGGATGCCCGGCTAGAAGGGTAAAGGCCGGATGTCCGGTTGTATCTTGGATACATGCCCGGAGGTTCCTCGTGATGCTAGTTGGGATGCGAGATGCCCGGAATGTGGGGGGCCGGATGCCCGGTTGTATCTTGGATACATGCTTGGAGGTTTTTCTCGCATGGGATGCGAGTGTAAAATATGAGATAAAATTGATGAATCGAGGAAGGGTGATGTGGTGATCAAATTTAAAAATAAAGATGAAAATTAACTCATGGCATGATATGGTATGATATGCATAATGATATGCATAATATGTGATGTCATGATGTCATGATAAGGATGACATGTATGATATAATGATGCCATGATGATGATTATGATGATGACATATGCATGATGATATGCATGATGATGGTGATGATATGTGATGTGATATGATGATCACCCATGGTATGATATGCATGATGATATGCATGATGATGATGATGATATGTGATGTGATATGATGATCACCCATGGTATGATATGCATGATGATGATGATAATATGTGATGTGATGATGTCATGATGATGATGATGATGACATGTATGATATAATGATGCCATGATGATGATGACATGTGTGATGTCATGATGTCATGATGATGATGACATGTATGATATAATGATGCCATGATGATGACGACATGTATGATATGATGATGCATGATAGTATGCGCATGGCTTCAAGGTAAGTAACGCCTGCAATGCATGTATGATTTGCATGATGCATTGAGTTGTTATTGGATTCCTTTACTCGCTGAGTGGTTGTACTCACCCCTTTTGGGGACCAACATTTCAGATTAGTAGATAGATTGAGTGGTTGGATATGATCGTAAGAAGGAGGATAGCAAAAGAGGGAACTTTTGGCGCCGACACTAATCGATAGACTCTAAAGTATACGACTGTTGGAAGAGACGTAGGTCATCTTTTGAAATATAGCCAAGTATAGAAAGACTATGGCATTTTGATGTACCGATGAATGATGTCCATCTGCTCTATGTAAATAAACGTGTTCGGTTTTAGCTTATGTAAGATGTTTAGTTGGTGTGCATCGATTTTTGAATGTAGGGAAGGGAATTGTTGGATATGCTTCCGTTATGTAAATTGCGCAAGGGACTGTTAATAAAAGATGTAAACCCCCAAGGTTGTATGGACCCGTTGCAACTAAAAATGGTATCAGAGTGACTTGTTACTTGGGAAAGAAAAAGGAAAAGCGAACTGTGGTGACTCTAGCGGATCGGGGGCCATCGAGGGGTGCCACAGATTACTCACCAAATCGCGCGCAAATCGGGTCAATCCGACCGGGGCAACGCGAGGAACAACAAACTCCAAAGCGGGCCGCGGGTTCGGGGCCCGGAAACGGCCCAAAATAGCCCATGAACTGGCTGGAAATCCACACGGTGGGTTGTTGGTTCGGCTGCGAAACAGGGAAAAATAGAGATGGTTAGGGGCAGAGAAGGGTCGGGAAGGTAGGCGGCGGTCCGGCAAGGTTGCACGGCAGCTCCGACGGCTTGCTCGGCCAGTCACGGTGGCTGGACGAGGCGGAACAGAGGCGAGAGACGCACGGGGGAGGCCCGGGCGCAAGGAAACGAGGGCTAGCTTAGCGCGCGGCGAGCGACGGACGAGCAGACACGGGCGCAGGACGGCGGAACGGGCGGGGACGGCTGCCGCGGCGAGCTGCTGCTTCATCTCCAGTTTGCTGGTTTGCACGCGAAGAAAGAAGGAGAAGAAGAAGCTGGTTTGGTCACGAGGGAGAAGAGAGAGGAGAGAGAAGAAGATAAGAGAGAGAAGGAGATAAGCTTTGACTAGTCAAAAAGAAAGAGAGTAAAGAGATGAGAAGCCAATTTCAAATTGGCAAGGGGGTGCTCGGTGGGGAGGGGATTCGCACGAGGGGGAAAGGGAGAGGAGAGAGAAGAGAGAGAGAGAAAAAGAGAGAAAAGGGAGAGAGAGAAAAAAAATTCCAAAATCATATTCTTCTTATTTTTTTCTTTTCTCTTTCCCTTTCTATTTTCTTTTGGACTTCGATTTTTCCTCCGATAATTTCTTTCCTGAAATTTCGGACTCATCAATAATTTGACAGACGATGAGACGAGCTCCAAAAAATGAATTGTGACACGCTCGAATATTCGATTCCCAAAATCGAGTTCAATTTCGTGGTTAAAAATCGATCAGACGTGATTTTAGCCCAATCCAACCAATTAGGTAGCTTTTAGGGATTTTACAGCTAATACATCCCTTAACGACTTTACCCAATAGGTTAGTTAACTCGTGAGTGATCAGCTCAGAGAAAAAGGGCCATAGGCACGTTGACGAAATGTCCATTTCACTTTATCGAAACGGGGTCGAATTTCAGGATGTCACAATCCTCGTGATGCCAGTTGGGGTACGAGATGCCCGGAGCGTGGGGGTGCCAGATGCTTAGCATGTATTGTGCTAAAGGGTTCTCGCGATGCCAGGATTGGACACAAGTGATGAATGCGGGATGCAAACATTGGTCCCAAATGTGGCGGTCCAAAATGAAAGGATGAAATTGAGAGAGTGAAATTGAAATATGTATGATGGTATATGCTTGACATGATGATGATATGTGCATGGATGCATGGTAATGATGATGGTACATGTGATATGATGATGATATGTGCATGGATGCATGGTAATGCTGATGGTACATGTGATATGATGATGAGTGCATGGATGCATGGTAATGATGATGGTCCATGTGATATGATGATGATAAGTGCATGGATGTATGTGCACCTATGGCTTGATGGTACATGTGACATGATGATGGTGAGTGTATAACATGATGGTGTTGACTATATGATGATGCATGTACATGAGGTATGATGACATGTGCATGATATCAAGGTAAATTGCGTATGAATGCTTTAATGACTTGTGATGCTATGATTGTGATGATTGTAGGGCATGATGCATTGAGTGGTTTATTGGTCCTTTACTTGCTAAGTGGTTGTATTCACCATTTTAGGGAAATAACATTTCAGACTAGATAAGATACCTCTGCTGCCACTGCCACCGGTAGATGGATCAAGTGGTTGGATATGACTGCGAGGAGGAGGATAGCAAAGGAAGGAACTTTTGGACGCCGACACTAATCGATGGACTTTAAGTATATGACTGTTGGAGGAAATGTCGGTCATCTTTTGAAGTGTAGCTGAGTATAGAAGACTAAAGCATTTTGATGTACCGATGAATGATGTCCATTTGGTTTAAGTAAATAAAAATGTACGGCTTTTACCTATAAAAGTTTAGTAGGTGTGCACTGTTTTCTTAATATAAGGAAGGGAGTTTGTTTGATGTGCTTCCATATATGTGAATTGTGCAAGGGACCTATAAAAAAAAATGTCTATGATTTACGACGCTTCTTCTAAGAGATGTAACTAGTGTTCCATTAGGTGTAGTGGTGACCTAAGGTGGTTCAGGGTTTCACAGACGCCCTTTTTGGTATCAGAGCGACATGTTATTAGGTCAAGTGAATGGTAAGCGAATTGTGGCGACCCCAATCGAATCGGGGGCCATCGAGGGGTGCCACAGCAACCCCTGGAGAAGGTGTGGGCTGATTTTCTTAAGGCCGAACTAGCCCAAAAACCAGCCCACAGCCCCCACCTTTTTCGCCCATTCGGTCGACCAAGCCCGGCCCAAATAAGGCCCATTAGCCTTGCATGAAGATCGACAAGTGGCAAAAGGGATTATACAAGTGGCTCTTGCATGCAAGCTAATGATTACTAATCATGAAGGGGAAGAAAAGAGGAGGGGCGGAGTGAGTGAGGGGGGAGTTGTCGTGCGAGGGAGAGAAAGAGAGAAAGAGAGAAAGAGAGGAAGCCGAGAGAGAGAGAGAAAGGAGAGAGAGCGAGGGTTGTTAGTGTGGGTGCTTCGGTGAAGGGAGAAGAGGACAGGCCCCGCCGTGTGTGCACCAGCAACCGTCATTGACGCCGCCTAGTACCACCGTCGATCGAGCCCGATTAAGCCCCGAGTTGCCGTTGCTTGCTCGTTTTCGTTGGATTTAAGGCAAGTAAAGTCCGTTAGCCCACATTTTGCTTGCCATGGTTGCTTGTGGAGCATAATGGGTGTTGGAGATGCTTGAGTGGTGATGTTGGATGTTGAAATTCGAGTGAATTGTAATAGTCTTCCTAGAACAAGCAAGTTGTTGCATGTAGGAACAGTTCGACCCCTTGTGATTCAGTGAATTTTATAAAATTATCCAGTTGAAATTTGACATCACATCCTTGATAAAAGTTGTAGATGACATCTTAAGGAGTAACATACTAAAATTTGAGATAAATGAACAAGTATTGATAGGGGAAACGAATTTTCTTTGAAAGGGATTAATCTGGAAAACTGTACCAAGAGTAGGGAGAATTAAATCAACTATAGCTTTTAATCTAGAAGAAATTTGATGCCAATTTATTCACGAAACTTTTACCTCTAGGTCTTAACTATGACATATTAAAATTTCAGAATTTTCTGAGTTGATTTATGGTTTATGCCGAATTTATGAATAAAACTATGCAATGGTGATGTTCCAAAACTTTAAGCTATGATGCATGGACTGTAGTGACTCGTATGAAGCTCTTTTGACATGGTGTTCTTCATGAAATCCTTTTTCCCTAGATCTTGTTTATAACATGTTAAATTCTCATAATTTACTGAGATCGTTTACTAATTTTTCCATAATTTTAGTTAAAGGAGTGTATTTTGCTTCATTTTTAAGAACAAATGAATTGCTTCATGAGATGTGATATCTTGGGTGTTATTTGTACTGCATATATGGTGACATTTGGCATATCATATGACATCAAAAAGGCTGGTTTAAACCTCTGACATTATTACACCAAATGCTAATTTGAAAATGAGATATATATGTGAATATGCATTGTGATGATGATAATACCGTCGGAGGTGGGAGCCGACGATGCCCCGGGAGTGTCGGGATGCCCGGAGTGTGTGTGCTGGATGCCCTGAGGTGTGTGTCGGATTGCCTCGTGATGCCAGTTTGGGTGCGAGATGCCCGGAGGTGTGTGCCGAATGCTCAGAGTTGTGTGCCGAAGGTTCCTCGCAATGCCAAGTTGGGTGCGAGCGATATATGAGAGATGCAAACACTGGTCCTTGGAAGAAAAATAAGATCCTTTTGAAAATTAGAATGGGAATTGAATCATGCGCATGTGTGTATGCATATGGCATGATGTATGAATTGTCTATGAAATTGAGTTGGTACTATTTGGCATTGAGAACGCGATCATGAAGGTATTGAATGGATCTCATGGGGATATATATACATGATTGTATGGATGATATAAATCATGCGCATGTATGCGTATATGGCATGGAATATAAATTGCCTTAATGAATGAATCTCATGGAAATGCAAACATGATTACATGGATGATATATGCATTTCACACAAAATTGTGGTTGTCCTACCTGTTGCATTGTGTAGTTTGATGGATCTTTACTGCTGAGTGGTTGTACTCTCTCCTTTTAGGGATTAACATTTAAAATTAGAGATGCCTCTATCACCTGTCACACGTGGTACATTTTATGGCTTACCATCTGATGTTGAGGTCGAGTGCTCGTAGCACCCCTGCGTTGGTGTTCATGGTCTGGTGTTTATCCATGTTCATGTTTTGGTTATGTGAGATGTAAGCCTACCTGATGACCTTGAAATCTAGGAGTTCTTGTCCATGCATGTTCGTCGCGATGGGAGGATGATGGGGATGCGGCTGCTGCCACCGGCCGATGCACTAGGCTGGGTGTGATTAGAGCGTGTGACTGGTGAAGGTTGACATTTTTTGGATGGCCTACACTAGGATGATGGATTGATGTACATTTCTAATGTAGAGTCGTGTTCTTTTGAGTTATACTCGAGCTTAGTTAAAGCCTTGGCCTTTTGTTGTACCGACTCGTGATGTCCATCAATGTATGTAAATAAAAGTGGTTCGGCATTAGCTTCTATATATATGAAAAGTGTAGTTGGTGTGCATTGCATTGTTTTATTTAGTTCGAGTACGGGTTAGGGAGATGTCGAGTATGCTTCCGTTATATGAACTGCGCTGGGACTAATTGAGATGATACAATCCCCCATGATTTATGGACCCACTACAATTCAAATGGTATCAAAGTGACATGTCATTTGAACAAGTGAAAGGTAAGCGAACTGTGGCGACCCTAGCGGATTGGGGGCCATCTCGAAGGGTGTGCCAGAATTAAGTTTGTATTAGAGCAATGGTTATAGGTGAAGTGATAAGGAGCCTCATTTGCAAAGTGAGGAATATGATGACAATGCACACCATAGGATACTAACTAGGATAGTCGACTAACTTTGAACAATGGGTGATGGGTTTTCACTTGTAGATCCTTTGTAATTTTTATGAGTTGCTTTTAGGTGCCAGTCACATGTTTATGTTACTTATATGTAGTTCTAGTTGCTTTAAATGGAGACATTAAGTCATAGATTATTCCTGAGGCAAATGCTTGGAAACTGCAGGAAAATCATGGTACAAGCTGGAAGTTCTCATCCATCGAGGGCTAAAGCCACTGCTGCAAGGGCTAAACCCCGAATGGAAGATATCCTGTAGGCATTGGCCAATATAGGCAATTTGATGGAAAGACAAGCGCAGCAACAACCTGGAGTGGAACGTTACCCTCGTGGACCGGTAGAACAATTTCTGAAGCCGAAGCCACCTAAGTTTAGGGAACAAGAAGTCCTGAGGAGGCGGAAGAATGGATTGATGGAATAGAGTGAATTTTCCAGTTGTTGGACTGCAATGATGCTAAGAAAATAACTTTGGCAAAGTACCAACTGGAGGGAAATGCAAAATTTTGGTGGAGAGCTTCAAGAGATACGATCTTTCCACTAGGTACTGATATAAATTGGGACGAATTTGTTAGAGCTTTCAATAGGAAGCATTTTTCTAATTGTGCCAAGGATAAGAAGATCACTAAATTTGTTCAGTTGGAACAAAGGGAGCTGACAGTAGATCGGTATGAGGCAAAATTTTCTGAATTGTCCAGGTATGCTCCCAGGCTTATTAAGGATAGAGAAGAAAAGGCTAAGAGATTCCTGAAAGGGTTGAGAACTAATATTAGGAAACAACTGGTGCCTTTGAATATAAGAGATTATAATGACATTTATAAAAGGGTATAGTTGGTAGAGCAGAAACTGGTGAGAGAGCAATCAGAGTCTAAGAGACAGTTGACCTTTAATGATATCAGAAGGGGTAAGAGACCCTATCCCGATCAAGGTCAGAATTGGGATTCTAAGAAAAATAGTAATTTTGGAAATTTTGGGAAAGCAAGAGATGGCCTAAACATAGGTAAAGCACCCTATCAGCATGATGTTTGTCGAAGATGTGATGGGCAACATGGCCCAAGACCTTGCAATGGACAGCTGAAATGTTATAGTTGTGGATGGGTAGGTCACCTCAAGAGAGACTGTCCACAAGAGAGGTCGCAGCTGAGTGTTGGCTCGATGCGACAAGTACAACAAAGTACTGTTAGGCCAAATCTACCAATGAATCCATAGAGGCCACCAGCATAAGGAAAGGTGTATGCGGTCATCCAAGAGGAAGCGGAAGCTTCCAAAAATGTTATATCAGGTATGATTTTTTATAAATGGCAAGAAGGCATATACATTGTGTTGACACGAGTGCTACGCATTAATTTATATTTGAAAGATATAGGTAATTGAGCAAAATAGAAACTATGCCTCTTGAGACGCCTCTTTGTGTTTCCATGCCTTTAAATAATATGGTATTATCTACAATGATGTGTGCTAAATGTAAGATAACTATAGAATGAGGAGATATGGAAATAGATCTAGTTGTGATGGCCATGTATGACTTTGATGTTATCATAAGAATGGACTGCTCCATAAGAGTCGGGCTAAGGTGGATTACCATAGGAAAGTAATCCAGTTCATGTTACCCGATCGCTTTAGTTTTGAATCTTTTGGAGGTCAGACAAACCCCTCTATAGCCATCATCTCAATGGTAGAAGCTCGTGAACTACTTGATGAAGGATGTCAATGATACCTAGCAGTAGGAAGAGACCATACTAAGAAAGAGGCTAAAATCGATGAGATTCGAATAGTCAGGGAATTTCAGGATGTGTTTCCTAAGGAGTTGCCTAGATTACACCGGAACGAGAGATTGAATTTGAAATTGAATTAATGCCTGGAACAGGACCGATATCGAAAGCCCCATATAGAATGGCCTTTGTGGAGCTGAAGGAATTGAAGGTGCAACTACAAGAGTTGCTTGATAAGGGATTTATTAGGCCAAGTGCATCACCTTAGGGTGCACTAGTTCTATCTGTGAAAAAGAAGGACGGGTCAATGCGTTTATGTATTGACTATAGACAGCTAAAGAAAGAGACTGTAAAGAATAAGTATCCCTTGCCTAAAATTGATGATTTATTTGATGAATCGCAAGGAAGTTCAGTCTTTTCTAAAATTGACTTAAGGTTAGGATACCATCAGTTAAGGATAAAGAAAGAAGACATTCCTAAGACTACATTTAGGACTCGTTATGGACAATATGAATTCCTAGTTATGCCTTTTGGATTAATGAATGCACCAGCCGCATTCATGGCTTTAATAAATAGGATATTTAAGCCTTATTTGGATCAGTTTGTAATTGTCTTCATTGATGATATCCCGATATATTCTAAAGGACCTAAAGAGCATGAACGACACCTAAGGATAGCACTACAAATGTTGAGAGATCATAAGTTATTCGCCTAGTTCAATAAGTGTTAATTCTGGCTAGACCAGATAATATTTTTTGGGCACGTGGTGTTAGGAAATGGAATTGTAGTAGACTTTGCAAAGGTTGAGATAGTAGTGAAGGCCGAGACCGACAACGCTGATTGAGATACGGAGTTTCTTAGAATTGGTTGGATATTATATGAGCTTTATCGAAGGATTTTCACAATTGGCAAGCCCTTTAACGAAATTGACTTGAAAGAATATGAGGTTTGAATGGAGTGGAGAATGTGAAAGAAGTTTTCAAGAACTTAAAAGGAAGTTAACTACAATCCTAATTCTAACTATACCATCTGGATCTTATGGATTCATGGTGTATAGTGATGCATCTCATAAAGGACTGGGATGTGTTTTGATGCAACATGGCAAGGTCATAGCTTATGTATCGAGGCAGTTGAAACCTCATGAGTTAAATTACCCAACCCATGATTTAGAATTGGCAGCTATAGTTTTTGCTTTGAAAATATGGGGACATTATCTGTATGGAGAGAAGTTTGAAATCTATACAGATCATAAGAGCTTGAAGTATCTGTTTTCACAAAAAGAGTTGAACATGAGATAGAGAAGGTAATTGGAATTACTAAAAGATTATGACTGTGAAATACAATACCATTCAGGAAAGGCAAATAAGGTGGCAAATGCCCTTAGTCTAAAGTCGGCTATGGACATGGCTAGTCTAAGAATAACATTGTGGAATCTATTAAAGTCAATTGTTGATTTAGACTTCAAGTTGGAAATAGACCACCTTACTGGTAAGCTTACTGCATTAAGGATTGAGCCTGAAATTATTCAAAAAGTTAAGATTCTACAGGATTATGATCCAGAGATTGTGAAGATACGAAACGCTGTGTCTTTAGGAAAAGGACCAGAGTTTCAAGTCTCTGAGTATGGAGTAGTAAGATGCCAAGGACAGCTCTGCATTCCTGATAATGAAGAAGTAAGAAGGGAGATCCTATCAGAAGCTCATAAGAGTAATTATAGTATTCATCCGGGGAGTACAAAAATGTATAGAAACCTACGCTAGCAATTTTGGTGGAATGGCATGAAGAAGGATGTAGCTAAACATGTTTCTCAATGTTTAACATGCTAGCAAGTGAAAGCGGAACACCACAAACCCGCAGGACTATTGAGACCATTGGACGTACCAGAATGGAAATGGAAGTATGTGACGATGGACTTTCTGCAAGGACTGCCAAGGACATCAAGTGGTCACGATTCGATTTGGGTAATAATAGATTGCTTGACTAAGTTTGCTCATTTCATAGCAGTCCACGTAGACTATTCGATGGATAAACTTACTAAGATATATGTAAGCCAAGTGATACGCTTACATGGTATTCTTGTAACGATTACATCCGATCAAGACTCTAGGTTTACTTCAAATTTTTGGCGAAATCTCCAAAATGCTTTAGGGATGAAAGTTCAGTTTAGTACTGCCTTTCATCCTCAAACATATGAACAAACGAAAAGAGTGATCCAAACTTTGGAAGATATGCTAAGAGCTTGTATTATTGATTTTAAGGGAAGCCGGGATGAAAAGTTGCACTTGATAGAGTTTGCCTATAACAATAGTTTTCAAAAAAGTATAGGCATGACTCCGTATGAAGCATTATATGAAAGAAGGTGTAGGACCCCTGTTTGTTGGAATGAGGTAGGTGAAAGGAAATTGACAAGACCTGAATTGGTATAAATAACTACTGAGGTTATTGAAATTATCAGGAAAAGACTTAAAACGGCCCAGAGTAGGCAAAAAGACTATGCAGACAAGTGTAGAAGACCTTTAGAGTTTAATGTGGGGGATCATGTGTTCCTTAAAGTACCCCCTATGAAAGAAATATCTTGATTTGTAATGAAGGGTAAGCTGAGCCCTAGATTTGTTGGACCATTTGAGATACCTGAAAGAATATGAGATGTAGCTTATCATTCGGCGCTACCTCCTAAATTTGGAAATTTGCATGACGTATTCCATGTATCGATGCTAAGAAAGTATCAGCCAAATCCTAGTCACATACTCGATCATGAAGCCATCAAAGTAGATGAGAAAGCGAAGTGCATTGAAGAGCCTGTGCAAGTACTAGATCGAAAGGAACAAATTCTCAAGATCAAGAAAATTCCATTGGTTAAGATATTATGGCGACATCATGATGTGGAGGAAGCCACATGGGAGAGTGAGAAAGAAATGAGGGAAAAGTACCCTCACTTGTTTAAAGAGACATAGGTAATGTCTAATTTCGAGGACGAAATTCTCTAAAGAGGGGAGAATTGTGTCATCCTAAAATTTCATAGCAACCCTTGGAGATACCATGAACCATAAATAGGTGATGAAGGGTTGTCCAAAGGGGCAAATTGATAAGGAAAATTTTTATTCTTGGCCATGTACTTTATAAGTTGGATTTTTATTGATTTATGTTACAAATTTTTATGGCCATATGAATTGTAATTAGGTATTTATATAAGTGGGGATTAAATGGGAAAAAAATAAGAGAAGTTGTGGGCTGATTTTCTTAAAGCCGAACCAGCTCAAAAACCAGCCCACAGCCCCCACCGTTTTCCCCCATTCAATCAACCAAGCCTGGCCCAAATGAGGCCCATTAGCCTTGCATGAAGATCGACAAGTGGCGAAAGGGATTATACAAGTGGCTCTTGCATGCAAGCTAATGATTACTAATCATGGAGGAGAAAGAAAAGAGGAGGGGCGAAATGAGTTGGGGGGGGAGTTGTCGCGTGAGGGAGAGAAAGACTGAGAGAGAAAGAGAGGAAGCCGACAGAAAGAGAGAAAGGAGAGAGAGAGGGTTGTTCATGTGGATGCCTCGGCGAAGGAGAAATCGTCATTGACACCGCCTAGTATCACCGTTGATCGTGTTGGAGAAATCTTTCTAAAGTGTTTTGAAGCTGACAAAACGTTTCCATCGCCTAGTCTCGAAGATTTAAAAACTCTGCTATTTAAAGTCTGCAGACCTCCGGACAGCCAGACTCAAGACTCAAAGTCTATCCTCATTGACAGTTTCTAATCCGTTGAAGAAAGGCTATCCAGAAATGGATGTTTCATAAAGGATGTGACTTTATCAATTAGAGAAGATCTCTTGGCTGGATATAACATAACGGAATCCTTTATTTGATCATGATTGATTTGAAGATTAACAATCCGATGATTGGCAAAGTATACTTGGAAGGTTCTACTTATGGAAATCGAGATCTTGATTGTATGGGCGGACATGATTGATGGGCTATCGACATGTTCCTTTAATAGCTCGAATGATCTTCCTAATTGATTTCGTCCAATGGGCAGATTGGAGGAATTCTTTTGGTAAGTACCAACGGGTATGATGGCATAAAGGAGTATATAAGGAAGACGTTCCAGTTGTTCGAGGGTGTGTACGATAGAAGAATTCCAAAGTCTGAAGCTCCTTGTTCTTAGTCAATTCATCTGTTGAGCGAAATATTGTACACAAAAGAGTGAGTCTATATTTGTAAGAATCCGTGAGGAAGTGTGGTAAAGTATCTACACTGTGGAATCAAGGGAGAACTTTACTGTAACATCTCTTTTGTTCATAGTGAAATCCAGTCGGTGGGCTGTCAGTGCGGAAGAGTGGACGTAGGCTTGGAATAAGCCGAACCACTATAAACCTTGTGTTCAATTTTCTCTTCCCTACTCTTTACTTTACTTTAATCGTATTTTATTTTGTTAATCAAAAGAGAACTCCCTTTTTATCGTCTGCCTAGTATCGCTTCCGTATCTCGAGAAATTATTTTTACACCTATTCACCCCCCTCTAGGTGCTTATACTAGCTATCTCAATTGGTATCAGAGCTTGTGTACTCACTTTGTTTGAAGTGTTTTACTTCATAGTTAAAGATCCATGGCTAGTATGTTGGCTTCAGGGCTGGTAGAAGGGCAAATCAATACCAGACCGCCTTACTTTGATGGAAATGATTACAACATATGGAAAACAAGATGAAGGCGTTCCTAAGATCAAAGGATCCTTTGGAATGAGACGTTGTAGAAAAATGAATCATTCCTAAAGCTGCACCTGTCTCAGAGAGAGGAAAAGATACTGTTGAGTCTAGTGAAATGACTCAGGAAGAGATAATCAAGAGACAAGCTCTTGATGCAAAAGCAATTTATTCTTTATATTGTGCTTTATCACCTACTGAATATAACAGAATATCTTCTTGTGTTACAGCTAAAGAAGTCTGGGATAGATTACATATTACTTATGAAGGAACCGATCGAGTGAAAGAGACTAGAATCAACATTCTCCTCGGTCAATACGAGGCCTTCAAAATAAAATCAGGAGAATCTATAACGATATGTTTAGTCATCTTACGTAAATCGTGAATGGTCTTGAATATCAAGGTCAACCAATTTCGATCCCATGAAGGTAAACAAGCTACTCAAGTGGACTCTCCAAGGATTGGAATCACATAAAGACCTCAATCAAAGAGACCCAAAGAATCATGCCACTATCTCGTTGATGAGTTGGTTGGGACTCTTCAGTCTTATGGAGTGGAACGAATCAATGAAGACGAAGACCCTAAAGGTAAGAAATCCATTGCATTAAAATCCAATGATGATTCTGATGTTGCAGATTCTAAATACGATATGGATGATGAGGAGCTTGCTCTCATGATAAGAAGATTCAGAAAGCTGAACAGAAAATGAAGAAGATTCAATCCAAAGAAACAAAGTTTTCAAAAGCAACAGACTAAGTCTGTTGAGGATGATGAATCAAACAAAGATGTAGTTTGCTTTGAATGTAAGAAAAATGGACACATCAGACCTAACTGTCCTCTTCTGAGGAAGAAGAAAGGAAAAGCTGAAAAGTATCGAAAGGCTCTTAAAGAAGAAACCTAGAGTGATACAGAGTGTGAAGAAAGTGATGATGATTATGTCAATATATGTTTGATGGCACAATCGGATTCAGACTCAAACTCCGAGACAGACTCGAGATTCAGATAGTGAATTTGAGGTAAGTAACCTTAAAATCCCTGTTAAAGTTTCTAATTACATCGATGAGTTGTGTTTTAGTCTTAAAACTTCTCTAAAAAAGATTTCCGAACTCAAAAGAGAAAATTCTGCTCTAAAACAACAAGAAAATGTTTTGAAAGAAAAGGTGAAATGTTTAGACATGAATGTTTCTTCTCTTAGAGAAAGTGAAGATAATCTTTCGAAAGAAAATGCATTTTTAAAAAATGTCATATCAAACATTTCAAAAAGATTTTCAATTGGATCTGAGAAACTCGAGAAAATTCTTTCAGCACAAAGACCTTATTTCAATAAATCTGGTTTAGGAATGTCTGTGGAAACCATCCCTTTAATTGATTTTCCTAAGGTAAAGGAAAGAATTAAGCAAAGACCCTCAAGAGATGCTTACAAAAATCATTTTAAAAAGGTTTTTGTAGAACCAGTAGGTCGTAATGCTCTCAGATGTTCTAAGTGCAATAGTTTAGATCATTTTGAGAAAGAATGTCCTATGGTTTGGAAACTTGTTAAGAAAGTATGGACAAAAACCGTATATCATACTAACACCAATGAACCCAAGAAAATATAGGTACCAAAGAAAGCTTGAGTCACTTTTTTAAATGTAGGTCACTATCAAGAAAAAGGTAAAATGGTATCTGGATAGTGGATGCTCAAGACATATGACAGAGATTCAAATTACTTCATAAAGCTAGTTCAAGTAAATGGTGGTAAAGTCTCATTTGGAGGAAACAACAAAGGAAAAATTGTGGGATTTGGAACTGTAAAGAGTGGAAACCTCATAATCAGCAATGTTTCCTCAGTAGAATGACTTAATTACAATTTGCTCAGTATCAGTCAACTATGCGATACTGGCTTCAAAATCAGCTTTCAAGAGGGAATATGTTCAGGAACCATTAAAGATTCTACTCAGTCATTTATGGGTCAAAGAAATGGAAATATCTACCTCTTGGATGTGAAACCAGATGAATCACAATGCCTAATTTCAATACAAGACAAAGCAAGACTCGTGGCCAAGGGATATACACAAGAAGTAGGGATAGACTATGACGAGACTTACGCACCAGTAGCAAGGTTAGAAGCAATTCGATTATTACTTGCATTTGCTTGTTATAAGAATTTCAGGTTATTCCAAATGGACGTCAAATGTGCTTTCCTAAATGGATTTATCCATGAGGAAGTCTATGTGGAACAACCACCTGGGTTTGAAGACCCAAGGAAGCCAGACTCAGTATTCAGACTAAAAAAGGCCTTGTATGGTTTAAAGCAAGTACCCCGAGCTTGGTATGACAGGCTGACTAAGTTTTTAATTCAAAAAGGCTTTATAAAAGGTAAAGTAGACACTACTCTGTTTATTAAAAGAGAAAGCAAAAGTTTTCTGCTTGTTCAAATATATGTCAATGATATTATTTTTGGATCCCCTAATGAAAGTCTGTGCAAGAAATTCTCTAAGACTATGCAGAATGAATTCGAAATGAGCATGATAGGTGAGTTAACCTTCTTTCTCGGGCTTCAAGTAAAACAACTGAAGGAAGGAACTTTTATTCATCAAGAAAAGTATGCTAAAGATCTTGTCAAAAAGTTTGGACTGGACAATTGCAAAAAAGGTTGATATACCAATGTCAAGTTCCTTAAAGATAGACAAAGATGAAGGAGGAAAGAAAGTCGATCAGAAGTTATATATGAGTATCATTGGCTCACTTCTTTATCTTATAGCTTCTAGACCTAACATTTTGTTTAGTATTTGCATTTGTGCCAGATTTCAAGTAGATCCTAAAGAATCTCATTTAAATGCTGCAAAGCGTATTATCAAATATATTGCATCAACTTCGAGCTTTGGTCTCTGGTATCCTAAAAGGGGAGACTTTACTCTTCTTGGATACTTAGACGCAGACCTAGCCGGATGCAGAGTTGTTAGAAAGAGCACCTCGGGTACCTGTCAACTACTTGGAGGCAGGACAGTGCCTTAGTTTTCATGGAAGCAAAGTACAGTAGCTCTTTCTACAACGGAAGAAGAGTATGTAGCTCTTGGAAGTTGTTGTTCACAAATTCTGTGGATAAAACAACAGCTAAGAGACTTTGGAATTGAAGATTCATGCATGGAGATTAAATATGACAACACCAGCACAATCAATCTCACCAAAAATCCGATTCTTCGCTTAAGAGCAAAGCATATAGAGATTCGATATCACTTCATTAGAGATCATGTTCAAAATGGAGAAATTTCGATTCAGTTTGTTGACTCAAAGAACCAACTGGTGGATATATTTACAAAGCCTTTGGAGAAAAATCAATTTGAAATTATCCGTTCCAGACTCAACATTTTGAGGTTTGAAGAAGTTAAAGTCTAGAGACTCTCAGACTCAGACAAACAAGACTTTGACTGTAAGTATACAAGACCTTGACTATAAGTTATTCTCTCTCTCTCTCTCGAATCTCATCTTGAAAAGGTACGATCATCGACTATGTTTGATTATTGCTATCTTTAATTGACGTGATTATTGCAACGTTTCCTTTTCGAAAAATAAAAAAGGAGTTATTTTGAAATGACTATTTTTCCGAAAAAGACAGTTATTTTTTGAAAAGGCATCTTTTCACTTTCCATTACGACGTTTAGTATTCCCTCCTTTCGATTGAGCTATATAGAGTCGGTTTCTCTTCGCTTAACTCCAAAACCCTAAAAAACACCAATCTTCCATTCCTGTTTTATTCTCTTGTTTAATCTTCGACAAATGTTGTCATCTTTCTTGGGAAAGTCAAGCAAGGAATCTTTCAAAGACTGAGAAAGATGTCGTCTTCAAGAAAGTCTTCGAGGATCGCAAGCAGAGGACTACGGCGAATGAGTGAGGGGCCTACGCACTTCAATCTGACCGAGGAAGAAGAGTATCCCAGTCAGCAGCAGAGCCCACAACATTTTCAACAGCGTCATTCTCCACCAACTAGACCACAGGGTGCTGGTCATCAACAAGAGAAAGAAATCTTTGAAGACACGAACCCGTAAGAGTTCAAAAACCCTCTTTAATTTACAAGCTTTATCGTGCATTGAAAAGAGGCGGAACTCCATTGAACTACATTGATGAATTTCTTAAGGACAAACGATATGGGAATGAGTATATCGTTTTGCAAAAAATGGAGTGTTTGGGAATTGCTCCTAAAGGATTGGTAGAAGAAACTCTTGCAAATATCCCAAGTGATCCGCGTGTTGGGGGATTTAATCCGATAGATGGGAATGATGATGACAAATTGTACAGCCAATTTCAACTAAGAATGGGTGTTGCGGCGAAAATTCGAGGAAAAAGGACAGAGTTGTTTAGATCGAAGGAACATAAGGTTCTATACTCAAAATTGTTAAAGCGTGGGGTGATAAACCCTAGGAGTGTGGATTTTGATTTCCTTGATGTTGTAAATGTCAATTTGAGGGAAAAGTTTAGTTTTCTTCAACTTAAGCAGTTCTGTTCTAACACCATAGAAGCCCATGTTGAATTGACTGCGTATTTCTATTCAAATCTTAGTTTCTTGGATGCGAATAGATTCTCTTTTAGTGTCCGAGATCAGGACTTTGTGGTGGATATGGATATGTTGGCGGATGTCATTGGGGTTGAGAGAGGGAGACATCAACCTATCAATGTTTCTATTGCTCGTGCCACATTGGAACTTGTTAAGGATAGAAGAATAGAGGAAAAGATTTCCTACTTGATGATGAGTGCGTTTAATATTCTGCTTCACAAGATTGTGATCAATTGCCTTAGATCGAAATCAACTTCCAAGACTGATGTTTCAAGTTCAGAGGCAAAGCTGATGTATGCCATCATCACTAGGAAAAAGTTTTCTCTTCCTCACACTGTTATGTTCCACATGTATAGAGCAGTGGTGAAGGACAGGGGTCAACTTCCTTATCTAGGTCTTGTGACGAAGTTATTCAGACATCTGAATATTCAGCCTCCACAAATTCTCTGTGCTCGATTGTGTGCTCATATGGTGGTAGGACTGAAAATGGTGACTAAAATGTGTCTGAAAGAACTAAGCTTGGAGAAATTCAAGGAGAAGACACCAGTCAAAACTCATCAAATCTCTTCTGCAGCAAAAAGAAAAGGGAAGGAGCCCATGGTTGTTCCATCCAAGAAAAGAAGAGCTCTCATCGTTGAGGATGAAGATGATGAGGAAAACATGACCATTTCTGCAATGGCATTGAAAAATCTGAGTCGTTCTATTCTAGAGAAAGACTCAGAATAGAGGACTACAGAAAGAGAAGAGAAAGAAGCAAAGGAAAAAGAAACAGAGGAGAGAGAAGAAGAAGAAAGAGATGCTGAGAAGGAAAGAGTTGAAAAATAAGAAGAAGAGAAAATAGATCAAGAGGAAAGAGAATATGAGGAAACTCTTCTCCACCTGAAGGCATGAAAACAAGGGGAGACAAAGAGAGAAGAGGAATGTCCTCATATCCTGCTACGAGTGAAGGAGTCAGTCGCTCTCCAGCAAATCCATAGGACATTTATACGTCTCAATTTCCTGAGGAAGGACATGATGTTTCATCGCCAAATCTGCGTGATTATGCTGATCTGCCGTTGTCTACCTTGACTCCATCAGATCGTGCCGAAGCCAGTACGTAAACCAATAATTAAGTAGATTTTCGCAGAATTCTGGATGTTCTCTTGGAAATGCGAGGTCAAATATATGCTTTGGGATGCGAAGTTCAGAATTTGAAGGATGCGAGTCAAGCTTCTTCGGGTTCCTTGAATGATCGATCCAAGCCATTTCTCTTCAGATTCAAGCTAATGCTAAGGGTGAGAATGTGGCACAACTAAATGAAGACTTGAAAAGGCTGGAAGGCATCGTTCAGTCAATGGGAGATTTCCAGCTTGTTCGTGTTCACAAGCATTCTTTACTCAACTCCATTTTCATCTCAACCTTTTTTTTATGCAGACAAAAAGGGGGAGAGATGCGAGACTTGAAAACTTTGAATCTTTACAACTTTTGAACTTTTGGATAGTTTTGATGTTTGACTTTACTTTTGTGTCTGGATGTTGAATGAATTTGGATTTGGACTTGACTGCTTATATTAACTACTATTGATATCTTATGGATGGCTTTATCACATGCAAGACTAACCTGAATTCTGTGGTTGCAGTTTCTAGCGTAATCATTCATTAAGCCATTTATCTTTATAAGATATCCATATTTGTTTGAGTAATATTTTGCAGGTCAAAGTTATCCAAATCTGCAGGAAAGTTTTGTCACCATCAAAAAGGGAGAGATTATTGGAGAAATCTTCGTAAAGTGTTTTGAAGCTGACAAAACATTTCCATCAGTCTAGTTTGAAGATTTGCAAACTCTGCTATTTAAAGTCTAAAGAGCTCCGGACAGCCAGACTCAAGACTCAAAGTCTATCCTCATTGACATTTTCTAATCTGTTGAAGAAAGGCTATCCAGAACTGGATGTTTCATAAAGGATGTGACTTTATCAACTAGAGAAGATCTCTTGGCTGGATATAACATAACGGAATCCTTTATTTGATCATGATTGATTCGAAGATTAACGATCCGATGATTGGCAAAGTATACTTGGAAGGTTCTACTTATGGAAACCGAGATCCTGATTGTATGGGAGAGTAGGATTGATGGGCTATCGACATGTTCCTTTAATAGCTCGAATGATCTTCTTAATTGATTCTGTCCAACGGATAGATTGGAGGAATTCCTTTGGTAAGTGCCAACGGGTATGATGGCATAAAGGAGTATATAAGGAAGATGTTCCAGTTGTTCGAGGGTGTGTATGATAAAAGAATTCCAAAGTCTGAAGCTTCTTGTTCTTAGTCAATTCATCTGTTGAGCGAAATCTTGTACATAAAAGAGAGAGTCTATATTTGTGAGAATCTTTGAGGAAGTGTGGTAGAGTATCTACACTGTGGAATCAAGGGAGAACTTTACTGTAACATCTCTTTTGTTTATAGTGAAATCCAGTCGGTGGGCTGTCAGTGCAGAAGAGTGGACGTAGGCTTGGAATAAGCCGAACCACTATAAACCTTGTGTTCAATTTTCTCTTCGCTACTGTTTACTTTAGTTTAATCGTATTTCATTTTGTTAATCAAAAGAGAACTCCCTTTCTATCGTTTTCTTAGTATCACTACCATATCTTGAGAAATTATTTTTACACCTATTCACCCCCCCTCTAGGTGCTTATACTAGCTATCTCAGATCGAGCCTGCCAAAGTCCCAAGTAGCCATTGCTTGCTCATTTTCGTTGGATTTAAGGCAAGTAAATCTAATAGCCTACATTTTGCTTGTGGTTGTGTGTGGAGTGTAATGGGTGTTGGAGATGCTTGAGTGGTGATGTTGGATACTGAAATTCGAGTGAATGGTAGTAGTCTTCCTAGAACAAGCAAGCTGTTGCATGTAGGAACAGTCTGACCCCTTGTGATTCTGTGAATTTTATAAAATTATCCAGTTGAAATTTGACTTCATATACTTGATAATAGTTGTAGATAACATTCTGAGGAGTAACATACTAAAATTTGAGAATAAATGAACAAGTATTGTTAGGGGAAACGAATTTCCATTGAAAGGGATTAATCTGGAAAAGTATACCGAGAGTAGGGAGAATTAAATCGACTATAGCTTTTAATCCAGAACGAACTTGATTTTTATTTCTTCATGCAAATTTTACCTCTAGGTCTTAAATATGACATGTTAAAATTTCAAAATTTTCTGAGTTTATTTATGGTTTATGCCGAATTTATGAATAAAACTGTGCAATGGTGATGTTCCGAAACTTTAAGCTGTGATGCATGGACTATAGCGACTCGTACGAAGCTCTTTTGACATGGTGTTCATCATGAAACCCTTTTTCTCAAGATATTGTTTATAACATTTTAAATTTTCAAAATTTATTTAGATCGTTTACTAATTTTTCCAGAAATTTAATTAAAGGAGCGCATTCTGCTTTATCCGAAAGTTTGCTTCATTTCCAAGAACAAATGAATTGCTTCACGAGATGTGATATCTTGGGTGTTATTTGTACTGCATATATGGTGACATTTGGCATATCATATGACATCGAAAGGCTGGTTTAAACCTCGACATTATTACACAAAATGCTAATTTGAAAATGAGATATATATATATATATATATATATATGAATATGCATCGTGATGATGATAATACCGTCGGAGGTGTGAGCCGACGATGCCCCGGGAGTGTTGGGATGCCCGGAGTGTGTGTGCTAGATGCCTAGAGGTGTGTGCCAGATGTCCTTGGGAGTTTAGAGATGCCCGGAGGTGTGTGCCGGATGCCCGGAGGTGTGTACCGGAGGTTCCTTGTGATACCAGGTTGGGTGCGAGCGATATATGAGGGATGCAAACACTGGTCCCTAGAAGAAAAATGAGATCCTTTTGAAAATTAAAATGGGAATTGAATCATGCGCATGTGTGTGTGCGTATGGCATGATGCATGAATTGCCTATGAAATTGAGTTAGTACTATTTGGCATTGAGAATGCGATCATGAAGGTATTGAATGGATCTCATGGGGATATATATACATGATTGTATGGATGATATGAATCATGTGCATATATGTGCATATGGCTTGGAATATAAATTGCCTTAATGAATGAATCTCATGGAAATGCAAGCATGATTACACGGATGATATGTGCATTTCACACGAAATTGTGGTTGTCCTGCCCGTTGCATTATGTAGTTTGATGGATCTTTACTGCCGAGTGGTTGTACTCACCCCTTTTGGGGACTAACATTTCAGATTAAGAGATGCCTCTGTCACCTGTCACGCATGGTACATTTTATGGCTTACCGTCTGGTGTTAATGGTCTAGTGTTTATATGCGTTCGTGTTTTGGTTATGTATGATGTGAGCCTACCTAATGGCCCTGTAGTCCAGGAGTTCCTATCCGTGCATGTTTATCGCAATAGGAGGATGATGGGAATGCTGCCACCACCACCGGCTGATGCACCGGGCTAGGTGTGATTAGAGCGTGTGACTGGTAGAGGTTGACACTTTTTGGATGGCCGACACTAGGATGATGGATTGATGTACATGTCTGATATAGAGTCGGGTTCTTTTGGGGTATAGTCGAGCTTAGTTAAATCCTTGGCCTTTTGTTGTGCCGACTCATGATGTCCATCAAAGTATGTAAATAAAAGTGGTTCGGCATTAGCTTCTATATATATGAAAAGTGCAGTTGGTGTGCATTGCATTGTATTATTTAGTTCGAGTACTGGTTAGGGCGATGTCGAGTATGCTTCCGTTATATGAACTATGCTGGGACCGATTGAGATGATACAAACCCTCAAGATTTATGGACCCACTACAATTCAAATGGTATCAGAGTGATATGTCATTAGGACAAGTGAAAGGTAAGTGAATTGTGACGACCCTAGCGGATTGGGAGCCGTGTCGAGGGGTGTGCCACAACCTAAGGGTAATGAAACCTTGGAAATCTAGGAACAGTGAACCTAGATGCCTCAGGGAAGGATGCCTTAGGACAACAAACCATAGAAGTTGTCAAACAATGAATCAGCGATGCCTCATGGGAGCTTAGTGGGAATTTGAGATGCTTTGGGACTGCAAACCCTAGAAGCCTAGGGACAGCAAGCCCTAGATGCCTCGTGGAAGGATGCCTACGGGCAGCGAACGTTGGGAGCCCACGCAGGTTGGACAAAGAATCAACATATACTATGGTGAACTGGGCAGCGAACTGGCCATTAGGCAGGAGATTCCTTGTGTGGATCAGATAGCGAATCAGCCTCCGTGTGTCTTGGAATAAAAACATTGTTTAGAAAAGTAAGAACTAAAATGTGTGAATCGTATTCATATATATATATATGGCCTAGTCATTTGTCAAGGTTGTAAGGTTTTTATGCTGTGAGTCTAGAGTACTTAAGTCTTGTTGCTATAGTCTAGTTGTTCTTAGTTAGTCTCATGTAGTACTGTTTATGCCATAACTTTTGAGTGAGTCGCATGTGTAAGATAGATTATTCATACGTGTGATGGGTGGACCATATGGTGTAGAGTTTTAGATATTTCATTTGCTGGGCATTAGCTCACCCATGTTAATGTTTACACTTTTTAGATTTATAGATTTGGCTGTTTATCCTACTACCCCTATTTTTGTTACGATGCCCTCATAGACTTTGAGGGGCAGCTGTATGAGTTCACCGATTTGGCTTTCCCTTCCATGGTTTTCATGCGGTACATATCCACGCTTTAGGTAGACATATGCTCACCTACTAGTCGTGCCTACCACTCTATGGCGATTTATGCTAGGTTTGGAGGACTCTTGATAGGTCCTCTGCCAGATCTAGAGGACAACAATAGCAACGAGGGTGGTAGTGGTAGGGAGCCATAGATGAGGGAGTCGGTGGTCGTAAGGAACCGCCAGAGCATTGCAGTTAGGTGATGGATGATGTAGATAGCTTGTGGGGCCTTGCCATGGTGGTAGTTGTTGGAGAAATCTTCTTGAAGTGTTTTGAAGCCGACCAAACGTTTCCATCAGTCTAGTCTAAAGGCCTGCAGACTCTGCTATTTAAAGTCTGCAGACCTCCGGACAACCAGACTCAAGAATCAAAGTCTATCCTCATTGATAGTTTCTAATCCGTTGAAGAAAGGTTATCTAGAACTGGATGTTTCATTAAGGATATGACCTTATCAACCGGAGAAGATCTCTTGGCTAGAAAAGACACAACAGAATCCTTTGATTGATCGAGATTGACTCGAAGATTAAGGAACCGATGATTGCCTAAATATTCTTGGAATGTTCTACTTATGGAAACCGAGATCCTGATTGTATGGGCGAACAGGATTGATGGGCTATCGACACGTTCCTTTAATAGTTCGAATAATCTTCCTAATTGATTCCGTCCAACGTGTAGATTGGAGGAATTCTTTTGGTAAGTGCTTGTTTATGATGGCATAAATGAATATATAAGGAAGACGTTCTAAGTTGTTCCAGGTGTGCACGATAGAATAATTCCAAAGTCTGAAGCTCCTTGTTGTTTAGACAATTCCTTTGAGTGAACCTTGTATACAAAAGAGAGTCTATACTTGTGAGAAACCTTGAAGAAGTGTGGTAGAACATCTACGCTATAAATCAAGGAAAAGCTATATCGTAACATCTCTTTTGTTCATAGTAAAATCCAGCTGGTGGGCTGTCAGTGCGGAAGAATCGACGTAGGCTTGGAATAAGCCGAACCACTATAAACCTTGTGTTCAATTTTCTCTTCCTTACTCTCTTTACTTTGATCGTACTTCATTTTGTGAACTCCTTTCTATCGGTTGCCTAGAATCGCTTCCGTATCTTGATAAATTGTTTGTGTGCCTATTCACCCCCCCTCTAAGTGCTTATACTAGCTATCTCAATTGGTATCAGAGCTCGTGTACTTACTTTGTTTGAAGTATTTTACTTCAGAGTTAAAGATCCATGGCTAGTATGTTGGCTCCAGGGCTGGTAGAAGGGCAAAGCAACACCAAACCCCCTTACTTTGATGGAAATGACTACAACATATGAAAAAACAAGATGAATGCGTTCTTAAGATCAAAGGATCCTCTGGAATGGGACGTTGTAGAAAAAGGAATCGTTCCTAAAGCTGTTCTTGTCTTAGAAAGAGGAAAAGACACTGTTGAGTCTAGCGAAATGACTCGGGAAGAGATAATCAAGAGACAAGCTCTTGATGCAAAAGCTATTTATTCCTTATATTGTGCTTTATCACCTACTGAATATAACATAATATCTTCTTGTGATACAACCAAAGAAGTCTGGGATAGATTACACATTACCTATGAAGGAACCGATCGAGTGAAAGAGACTAGAATCAACATTCTTCTCGGTCAATACGAAGCCTTCAGAATGAAACCAGGATAATCTATAACTGACATGTTTAGTCGTTTTACAAAAATCATGAATGGTCTTGAAAATCAATGTCAACCAATTTCTAATCCCATGAAAGTAAACAAGCTACTGTGTGGACTCACCAAGGATTAGAATCATATAAAGACCTCAATGAGAGAGACCCAAAGAATCATGCCACTGTCTGTCGATGAGTTGGTTGGGACCCTTTAATCTTATGAAGTGGAACGAATCAATGAAGACGAAGATCCTAAAGGTAAGAAATCTATTGCATTAAAATCTAATGATGATTCGATGTAACAGTTAAAGACGACATGGATGATGAAAAACTTGCTCTCATGATAAGAAGATTCAGAAAGCTGAATAGAAAAGGAAGAAGATTTAATTCAAGGAAACAAAGTTTTCAAAAGCAACAGATCAAGTCTGTTGAAGATGATGAATCAAACAAAGATGTAGTCTGCTTTGAATGCAAGAAAAAGGGATACATTAGACCCAACTGTCCTATTCTGAGAAAGAAGAAAGGAAAAACTGAAAAGTATCGAAAAGCTCTCAAAGCTAAAACCTGGAGTGATACGGAGTGTGAAGATAGTGATGATGATTATGCCAACATATGTCTAATGGCACAATCAGACTCAGAATCAAACTCCGAGACTGATTCAGTTTCAGAAAGTGAATTCGAGGTAAGTAACTTCAAAATTCCTATTAAAGTTTCAAAATACATTGATGAATTATGTTTTAGTCTTAGGACTTCTCTTAAAAGAATTTCCGAACTCAAAAAAGAAAATTCTGCTTTAAAACAACAAGAGAATGTTTTGGAAGAAAAAGTGAAATACTTAGACCAAAATGTTTCTTCTCTCAAAGAAAGTAAAGATAATCTTTTAAAAGAAAATGCATTCTTGAAAAATGATATTTCAAATATTTCCAAAAGATTTTCTCTAGGATCTGAAAAACTGCAGAAAATACTTTTTGTTCAAAGACCTTATTTCAATAAATCTGGTTTAGGAATAACGGCTAAAACTATTCCTTTAACCGATTTTCCTAAAGTAAAAGAAAGAATTAAACAAAGACCCACAAGAAATGCTTACAAATATCATTTTGAAAGGACCTTTGTAAAACCAGTAGGTCGTAATGCTCTTAGATGTTCAAAATGCAATAGTGCAGATATTTTGAGAAAGAATGTCCTATGGTTTGGAGACCTGTCAATAAAGTCTGGGCAAAAACCGTATATCAGACTAACTCAAAAGGACCTAAGAAAATATGGGTATCAAAGAAAGCTTGAGTTTCTTTTTAAATGCAGGTCACTATCAAGAAAAATGTGAAATGGTATCTGGATAGTGGATGCTCGAGACACATGACAGGAGATTCAAATTGTTTCATAAAGCTTGTTCAAGTGAATGGTGGAAAAGTCTCATTTGGAGGAAACAACAAAGGAAAAATAGTGGGATTTGGAACTGTAAAGATTGGGAACCTCACAATAAGCAATGTTTCCTTAGTTGAAGGGCTCAATTACAATCTGCTCAGTGTCAGTCAACTTTGTGATGCCGGTTTTAAAATCAACTTTCAAGAGGGTATTTGTTCAGGAACCAGTAAAGACTCTACTCAGTCATTCATGAGTCGAAGACATGTGAATATCTACCTCTTGGATGTGAAACCAGATAAATCGCAATGTCTAATTTCAATCCAAGACGAAGCGAGCTTATGGCACAAAAAGCTTGGGCATACTAACATGAAGCAGATAGCTAAAATCTCGGTAAAGAAGCTTGTTCGTGGTCTACCCAATTTATCATGCCAAAAGTCTGATCTATGTACACCATGCATATTGGGAAAATATGTAAGAAATTCCTTTAAGCCAATAAATCAAGTTTCCACTAACCGTGTACTACAGCTCTTGCATATGGATCTCTTCGGACCAACAAGAACGCAGAGCATTGGAGGTAAGAAATATTGCCTAGTAATTGTGGATGACTACTCACGATTTACTTGGGTATATTTCTTGGCAAGTAAGTCTGAAACTTTCTCTTACTTTGAAAAATTTGCTAAGAAGGTTCAAAATGAAAAGGGGTATGTTATTTCAAGTATAAAAATAGACCATGGAAGTGAATTTGAAAATCAAGATTTTGCTAAATTTTGTGAAGAATCTGGTTTTTAGCATTTGTTCTCTTCTCCATATACTCCAGAACAAAATGGAGTTGTGGAAATGAAGAATAGATCTTTTCAAGAAATGGCTATAACTCTCTTAATTGAAAGCAATATATCTTTACGATTTTGGGCTGAAACAGTTTCAACATCATGCTATATTATCAATAGAGTTTTTCTAAGGCCCATTCTAGAAAATACCCCCTATGAACTATTCAAAGAAAAGAAGCCCATTGTTTCATATTTTCATGTATTCGGATGCAAATGTTTCATATTGAAAAATCCAAATGATCGAGTTGGTAAGTTTGAAGAAAAGTCAGATGAAGGCATCTTCCTTGGATATTCAACCTCAAGCAAAGCATACAAAGTCTACAACAAAAAGACTCAAACTGTGGAAGAATCAATGAATGTCAAATTCCAAGACTCTATTCATAATGAGTCTATTCAGACTCATCTTGAAGAGACTGAACCTTCTCCAGACTTTACAAAGTCTAAATCTCAAGAAGCAGTTCAGATTTTGAAGGACTAACAACAAGTGACTATTGAAGATTCAAGTGAAGGAAGTGACCATCAATCTGACAAATTAACAAGCAACTGGAAACATAAGTCCAAATCATCCCAAAGATCTTATTATTGGCGACATCAATGAAGGAATTCGCACAAGATCCAAAAGGCGAGAAGAGTTTAGTGCTGTGGCTCTTATTTCTGAAATAGAACCCAAGAGCATAAAAGAAGCTTTATCCGATGAGAGCTGGATTGAATCTATGTAAGAAGAACTCAGACAATTCAGAATTAATGATGTCTGGGAGCTGACTCCTAAACCAAAAGGTAAATCAATTGTTGGAGCTAAATGGGTTTTCAGGAACAAGATGGACGAAAAAGGAAAAGTCATAAGAAACAAGGCTAGACTCGTGGCAAAGGGATACACTCAAGAAGAAGGGATCGACTATGACGAGACTTATGCACCGGTAGCAAGGTTAGAAGCAATTCGTTTATTACTTACATTTGCTTGTCATAAGAATTTCAGGTTATTCCAAATGGATGTCAAAAGTGCCTTCCTAAATGGATTCATCCATGAAGAAGTTTATGTGGAACAACCACCTGGGTTTGAAGACCCAAGGAAACTAGACTCAGTATTCAGACTCAAAAAGGCCTTGTATGGCTTAAAGCAAGCACCTCGAGCTTGTTACGACAGACTAAGTAAGTTTTTAATTCGAAATGGATTTGTTAAAGGTAAAGTAGACACTACTCTTTTTATTAAAAGAGAAAGCAAAAGTTTTCTGCTTGTTCAAATATATGTCGATGATATTATCTTTGGATCCTCTAATGAAAGTCTATGCAAGAAATTTTCTAAGAGTATGCAGGATGAATTTGAAATGAGCATGATGGGTGAGTTAACCTTCTTTCTTGGACTTCAAATAAAAAAATTGGAGGAAGGAACTTTCATTCATCAAGAAAAGTATGCAAACGATCTTGTCAAAAAGTTTGGACTGGACAATTGCAAAAAGACTGACATACCAATGTCAAGTTCCTTGAAGATAGACAAAGATGAAGAAGGGAAGAAATTCGATCAAAAGCTATAGAGGAGTATCATCGGATCACTTCTTTATCTTACTGCTTCTAGACCTGACATTCTATTTAGTGTTTGCATTTGTGACAGATTTCAATCAGACCCAAAAGAATCTCATTTGAATGCTGCGAAGCGTATTATGAAATATGTTTCATCAACCTCAAGCTTTGTTCTCTGGTTTCCAAAAAGGGGAGACTTTACTCTTCTTGGATATTCAGATGCAGACCTTGCTGGATGCAGAGTAGATAGAAAGAGCACCTTGGGTACTTGTCAACTACTTGGAGGCAGGACAGTGTCTTGGTTTTCAAGAAAGCAAAGTATAGTAGCTCTCTCTACAGCAGAAGCAGAGTATATAGCTCTCGGAAGTTGTTGTTCGCAAATTCTGTGGATAAAACAACAGCTAAGAGACTTTGGAATTGAAGACTCGTGCACAGAGATTAATTGCAACAACACCTGCGCTATAAACCTCACCAAAATTCCAATTCTCCACTCAAGAGCAAAGCATATAGAGATTCGACATCACTTTATTAGAAACCATGTTCAAAATAGAGATGTTTCAATTCAATTTGTTGATTCAAAGAACCAACTGGTGGATATATTCATAAAGCCTTTTGGAGAAAAATCAATTTGAATCTATCCGTTCCAAACTCAACATTTTAAGGTATGAGGAAATCAAAGTCTAAAGACTCTCAGACTCAGACATACAAGACCGTGACTGTAAGTTAGTTTCTCTCTCTCTCTCAAATCTTATCTTGAAAGGTACGATCGTCAGACTATGTTTAAATTGCTATATTTAATCGGCGTAATTATTGTATCATTTCCATTTCAAAAAGGAAGTTATTTTTGAAATGACTATTTTCGCGGAAAAATGACGGTTATTCTGAAAAGGCATCTTTTATTTTCCTTTGTGACGGTTCGTTTATCTCCCTTTTTAACCGATCGTGCACTGTTGATTTCTCTTCACTTTACTCTCAAAACCCTAGAAAGCATCGATCCTCCATTCCCGTTTTCTTCCCTTGTTTAATCTTCAAAAAGTTGTCGTCTTTCTTGGGAAAGTCAAGCAAGGAATCTTCCAAAAACTGAGAAAGATATCATCTTCAAGAAAGTCTTCAAGAATAGCAAGCAGGGGACCACGGTGAATGAGTGAGGGGCTTACGCACTTCGATCTCACCGAAGAAGAAGTGTCTCCAGATCAGCGACAGAGCCCACAACATTCTCAGCAGTATCATTCTCCTCCATCTAGTTCTCAAGGTGTTAATCATCAACAAGAGGAAGAAATCATTGAGGATGTAGACCCTGTAAGAGTTCAAAAGCCCGTTTTTATTTATAAGCTATATCGTGCTTTAAAAGGAACTCGTACTCCCTTGAACTATGTCAATGATTTTCTTAAAGACATGATATGGGAATGAATATATCTTTTTGCGAAAAATGGAAAGTTTGAAAATTGCTCGTAAAGGGGTGGCAGAAAAAACCCTTGCGAATATCCCAAGTGATCCTCGTGATTGGGGACCGAATCCTGTAGATGGGAATGATGATGACAAATTGTACAGCCAATTTCAACCGAGAATAGGTGTTGCGTTTGAAAATCGAGGAAAAAGGGGAGATTTGTTCAGATCGAAGGAACAAAAGGATTTGTACTCAAAATTGCTGAAGCGTGGGGTGATAAACCCTAGGAGTGTGGATTTTGATTTTCTGGATGCTGTGAGTGTGAACTTGAGGGAGAAGTTCGGTCATCTTCAACTTGAAAAGTTCTGCTCCGACACCACAAAGGCCTATGCTGAACTAACTGCATATTTCTATTCAAATCTTAGCTTTTTGGATGCGAATAGATTCTCTTTCAGTGTCAAAGATCAAGACTATGTTGTGGATATGGATATGCTGGCAGATGTGTTAAAAGTTGAGAGAGGAAGATATCAACCGATCAAAGTTTCAATTGCTCGGGCTACACTGGAACTGGTGAAGGATAGGAGAACAGAGGAGAAGATCACCTACTTAAGGATGAGTGCATTCAACATCTTGCTTCACAAGATTGTGATCAATTGCCTCCGACCAAAATCAACTTCCAAGACTGATGTTTCAAGTTCAGAGGCAAAGCTGATGTATGCCATCCTCACTGGGAAAAGGTTTTCTCTTCCTCACACCGTTATGTTCCACATGTATAGAGCCATGATGAAGGACAGAGGTCAACTTCCTTACCCAAGCCTTGTTACGAAGTTCTTCAGACATTTGAATATTCAGCCTCCGCAAATCTTTTGTGTTCGATCGTGCGATCATATGGTGGTAAGACTGAGAATGGTGACAAAGATGCGTCTGAAGGAGCTAAGCAAGGAATTGGAGAAATTTAAGGAGAAGACTCCAGTCAAAGCTCATCAACCCTCTTCTTCATCAAAAAGGAAAGGAAATGAGCCCTTGGTTACTTCAAGAACGAAAAGAAGAACTCTTATTGTTGAAGATGAAGATGAAGATGATGATGATGAAAACCTCACCATTTCTGCAATGGCCTTGAAGAATTTAAGTCGTTTCCCGAGAGAAAGAATTGGAACAAATGACGAAAGCAGCAGAGGAGAAGGGAGAAGAAGAAAGAGAAGCTGAAAAAGAAAGAGTTGAGAAAGAAGGAGAAGAAAGAATATTAGAAGAACCTGAGGAACACTTTTCTCCACCTGTAGGCATGGAAACAGGGGGAGATCAAGAGAAATGAGGGAAGTCCTCATATCCTGATGCAAGTGAAGGAGTTAGTCGCTCACTTGCAGACCCAGAGGACGTTTATGCCTCTCAATTTCCAGAAGAAGGTCATTAAGTTTCATCGCCAAACCTGCGAGATTATGCTGATCTACCATCGTCTGCATTTACTCCATTAGATCGAGCCGAAGCAAGTACTCAGACTGATAATGCAGTAGATTTTCGCAGAATCATGGATATTCTCTTGGAGATGCGAGGTCCAATTTATGCCTTGGGATGCGAGGTTCAAAACTTGCAAAATGCAGGTCAAGTTTCTTCATGTTCATTGAATGATAAAATCCAAGCCCTCTCTGTTCAGATTCAGGCCAATGCCAAGTGTGAGGAGATTGCACTACTGAAGGAAGACTTGAAAAGGCTGGAAGGCATCATTCAGTCTATGGGAGATTTCCAGCTTGTCCGCGTTCCAAGCAATCTTGACTTTATTCCATTTTCATCTCAACCTTTTTTAATGCTGACAAAAAGGGGGAGAGATGCAAGATTTGAACAATTTGACTTTTAATCGTTGGTTTGTTGGACTGTTTGTTGGATTGTTTTGAACTGTTTGACTTTATTTTTGTGTCTGGATGAGAACTAAATTAGACTTGGACTTGACTGTTTCTATTAGCTACTATTGATATCTTATGGATGGCTTTATCGCATATTAGACTAACCTATTTTCTGTGGTTGCAGATTCTAGTGTTATTCATTTAGCCATTTATCTCTACAAGATATGCATGTGTGTTTGAGAAATGTTTTGCAGGTCAAAGTTGTCCAAATCTGCAGGAAAGTTTTGTCACCATCAAAAAGGGGGAGATTGTTGGAGAAATCTTCTTGAAGTGTTTTGAAGCTGACAAAACGTTTTCATCAGTCTAGTCTGAAAGCCTGCTGACTCTGCTATTTAAAGTCTGAAGTCCTCTGGACAGCCAGACTCAAGACTCAAAGTCTATCCTCATTGACAGTCTATAATCCGTTGAAGAAAGGTTATCCATAACTGGATGTTTCATTAATGATATGACCTTATCAACTGGAGAAGATCTCTTGGCTGGAAAAGTCACAACGGAATCCTTTGATTGATTGAGATTGACTCGAAAATTAAGGAATCGATGATTGCCTAAATATTATTGGAAGGTTTTACTTATGGAAACCGAGATCCTTATTGTATGGACGAATAGGATTGATGGGCTATCGACATGTTCCTTTAATAGCTCGAATAATCTTCCTAATTTATTCCGTCCAACGGGTAGATTGGAGGAATTCCTTTGGTAAGTGCCAACGGGTATGATGGCATAAAGGAGTATATAAGGAAGACGTTCTAAGTTGTTCCAGGTTTGCGTGATAGAAGAATTCCAAAGTCTGAAGCTCCTTGTTGTTTAGACAATTCCTTTGAGCAAAACCTTGTATACAAAAGAGAGTCTATACTTGTGAGAAACCTTGAAGAAGTGTGGTAGAACATTTACACTGTGGAATCAAGGAAAAGCTGTGCTGTAACATCTCTTTTGTTCATAGTAAAATCCAGCCGGTGGGCTGTCAGCGCGGAAGAGTAGACGTAGGCTAGGAATAAGCCGAACCACTATAAACCTTGTGTTCAATTTTCTCTTCCTTGCTCTCTTTACTTTGATCGTACTTCATTTTGTGAACTCCTTTCTATCGGTTGCCTAGAATCGCTTCCGTATCTCGATAAATTGTTTGTGCGCCTATTCACCCCCTCTAGGTGCTTATACTAGCTATCTCGGTAGTGTTGATACCATGAGGGAGTAGTATTTCTTTATGACCTCCTAGTGTAGCTTGATGAAAATCACCCATGTTCATAAATAAGATAAGAAATGAAAGCTATGATGTTTGATTTCTTATTGTGTCATCTCCTGTCTAGGTTGTATTGTTGGCCCCCAACAACTAATGCTTTTCCCCTTTCTTCATTTATTAACGAAAGACAAACTAAGCCGACAAAACATGACCAGAAGAAGGGAGGAGGAAATTCGGCTTCCACAAACTTCTATGGGCATGCATTCACATTTCATGAATATGCCTTTATGAGGAAGAAGAAAAATGGGCGTGGAGATATGCACATAAACCAATGTCCGTCTTCTTTCATTAGCCTCATGCATAGACAAAGAAATAGTCCAATTCTTGATCTTCATGTGCGGTGCATTCAATTACTTAGCAAGTAACATAAGATGAGCCAAGTCTCGTACATTAATTCAAACTCGAAACATATTTTAACAAATTTTTTTGAAAGCAGAATCAGCTGTTGATTGAAACTCATAAATAGCATCTTTTGCAAACTCCGCTCTCTTTTGTGGAGCTCTTCAAATGTCGAACTTAATTTGCAATACACGATGACATTAGCAATATCAAGAAAGTAAATATCGCAATGGCTGTAAAAGAGGATCAATCATCATTCACGTCCATCCCTCCTCATTTATCTTGAGTTGCCTGCATATTTGGATAGAAAAGACAAATTTACTTTCGTTAAGAGATTGAAGAAAAATAATAGTCAAGCGAATATCGTATATGCAAGAATTATATGAGCGTCCTCGATTTCATTTTTCTCCTGCCTCTTATTTATCGATCTGCCTACACATCTTCGTGACAATATTATCGATAGATAAACTTAATCAAGGTACTAAAAACAGAGCATGTGCATGAGGAAATGCACGGAAAAACTACTCACCTGCGCAGAAGAAGGAGAGGTCACCAACTGCTTCTCTTTGATAAATACTTTTCGAATCAATCCTTCTTTGATGTTCGTCGCCAGTTCTTCCTTCACTTGAATCAACCTAATTTGTTTCAGAGATTCAATGTGATCCAATGAATCGATCGATGTTAGGAGTCCACAGTTCTTGATCTCCAGCTCTTCCAAGCAACGAAGAGCGTTTGTTTCGACATGAGCATCTTCCACTTCCTCCAACTTCCACAATTTGAGGATGCGAAGGCTTGGGAAGGAATCTGAGGCACAATTCAATTTTTTACCAGTATAAGAGCCTGCAAGTAAGTTGAGGATTTCCAAGCTCCCGAACTTTCCTAGGATTGAAATCGAATGATCGTCTAGTCCTGACATGGACAAAGTAAGGATTTTGAGGTTCTGAGGAAGGAGCATCAAGCTGTCTGTCTGAGGCAAGCCCCCAAGCAAGTACAAGTCCAAAAGTGAGTTAAGTCCCGTCATGTCGCTTAAATTGAGATCAGAGGGTTGACCGAAGAGATCCCTGGATCTCATCTTGAGGGATCGAAGCATTGTGAGATTCGAAATGCGCCTGGTTGCTTCCTCCACCACCGGAGAATTACACGTCAGGCCCAATTTCTCGAGCCTGGTCAATTCACTAAGCACATCAAGCATGGGACTCATAGCAACTTCAATGTATAACCCCCATAAGGTGTGCAGATCGCTCAGGCACTTCGCTGATGGTTTGAGATGATTGGCAGACTTATCGAAGCATACCTCATTCATGTACAGGTGCTGGAGGGACTTCACCTTCCAAATTGAACTCGGCAAATTCCTAACGTTAGTGTACTTCAGATCCAATGTCTCAAGGCAGGATATGTTCGAAACCGATTCTGGGATGGAATCAAGGACTGTCCATCGCAATCCCAAGTATCTCAAGTTTGGCAGTACATTGCCAAGTTCATCCGGGAGCCACGGCTTGTAAATCCCCTCCAGATCAAGCACCCTGAGCAGACCACGGTCTCCCTTTGCAATCAATGGCCCAAGCAACTCTTCCACGTCCCTCGAGCGCCTCCCTTGCTTCTGTGTGTAGAAGGATACATAGGAACGGAGTTGTTGCAGTGGGATGCCGCGGTGCTGATGATCCTCTGTCACAGCACTCTGCTGAAATTGGTGGTAATGTTCATCATCTTCATACCTGACAGTCCATAATGGGCAGCCATTAAAAACCTCTGGTTCTTCACTATGATCAGTGTGCTTGGTGTTGGAATGGATCTGAAGAAGTCTGAGTCGCTTTGCCATCTCACTTAAGAAATCATATAGGAAGCTGGGCAAACGGCACGATTTGGGCTGTCCGCTGAGCTTTCTATGCCTCACCACTTGAACCAAGTTTCGACGGACCAATTCTTCAAAGCACTCCATGGGCCTGAGCTGGGAATCTTGGACCCACCCTTCGGCATGCCATAGCCGGAAGAGCCTCCTTATTGAGATCTCCGACTCTTTGGGAAAGAGGCACAAGTAAAGCAAACAGGGCTTGAGCAGGGAAGGCAATTTTTGGTAACTCAAGGACACAATATCACGGAGCATGGGATTATCAGCAAGCTGATCCACCACGACAGCAGAAAATTCACTGCTTGCCATGGCAAGTCCTCCGAGTAGCAAAATCCTTGGAGGAGAGCCTCTGCACTTGCTCAGGATCCTTGCTTTAAGCCCCGGATTGTCGGCAATGGGGCTGCATTCCCTCAACAAGAACTCTCTCCCGTCTGCATCTAATTCATTCAATTCTAGAGGAGAAGCCCAAGGGTCGATCAGTGATGGGATTTCAGAAACTCTAGTAGTGACAATAACTCTACTTCCATTCCTCGAGTCTGCAAGGAGGATCATGAGATTGTCCATGTCCTCGGCCTTATGCAAATTGTCAAACACGATGAGATACCTCAATTCTACCAAGGACTTGTGAAGTATCTCTTTTATGTTTTCTTCTTCTATGTTCTCTAGATCCTTCAGTTCTTGCCCAGGTATTTGCTTCATTATTTTGACCAAGAGATTTTTCATGTTGAATTCTTTGGGAACATAAACCCAGATGCGACATTGGAAGAAATAATCTACCTCGAGTCTGTTGTAAATGCTCCTCACGAGAGCCGTCTTGCCAGTGGCTTCTTCTCCCACCACCGAAATGACACGAAGACTTAAGGCATTAAGGTTGCCATCTTCCACGATCAACTGGGCTAGGAGCTTGCGCACTTCATCTTCACGTCCCACAAAATCTGACTTGACCTTCCCATCCCGACATATACTCCCTCGATGGGCATTCCATGAGGCAGCATTTTTATCAAGATTGAGCAGATCTTGAGGAGACAGATCGTGCATTTCAGACAGGTGATTGGATATTTCCTCAACAATGGCGATGAAATTGAGGGCCATCTTTTTGGTGGCATGTATGCGTATTCTGGGCAACATGAAGTGGACCAATGTGCGTATTTTTGCGAGGTGTCTCTTGTGAAACTTCAATGGTTGCGATGCTTCCAGAAGTAACTTATCGGCAATGTCCACAGCATCTCGAGCTTTATCCAGAAGGCAAGATCCGTGGCCAGTGCTTTGCTGGCCATCATTGGTTTTGGATTCCAGTAATTTCGAGGTGGTTAAGATCAACTGGAGATCACGAATAGCGTTATCGATTCGATCGTGCATTCTATGAGAGAGAATTTTTTCCTCAGAGAGCACATGTAGCGATCTACGGATCACGAGTGAAATGGCCACATCAGAAGCATCCAATGGAATGAGGTTTGTACTTGTATCCATGTATGTATTTGTGAGAGATACGCAGAAGAGAAGAAGAAGAGGAGCAGGAAGATCACAACCACGCAGAGAGACTTGGTTAGAACTTTTGAAATTGAAATCGACAATCTGGAATCACCAAAGGCTTGCATTGTTTATATCGTGATTGTTACCAACTGCAAGGGTAACAATCACGTGGCATAATTATGCCAACTTTAAAAATGCTTATCCATTAGTTGTTTAGAGGCATAATTTGTCATGTCCAGTTCATCCGTGAGATACTTTGTTGGCCGATATGCAGTCAACTTATTTACTTGTACAGAGGCCAAAATTGCATATAGAACAATGCAAGATTTTTTTTTTTTATAAGTTTAGTTTGGCTTCAATAATATAAGGGCGTTCACATTAAATAAATCAATCCTCATGCTCGAACTCAACTTTCACTAATCTCACTATCGGTGTTTTCCATATTCAAAAACTTTCCAATTCAAGCTTATTCAATTTGAGAAAATTATCAATCCAGCCATAAACTTATCATGCAGATCTCAATTTATTTCTTAACTTTTCAATTCCGCCAATGTAGTCATTAACTTTTGCGCGAAACCCAAATCTAGTCTTTTCAACCAATTGTTGACGAAAATCACTAAAATTGTGGTACATGTAGTTGTTTATATTAAATCGTTGGTTGTGCCACGTAGAACGGTTAGCAATAGTTAGATGCCACATTAAATTCAAAACCGAAATTGCCCACAAGGACTCCATTAAAATTCCACAAGAAGGTTTAAGATTAAATTTACAAAACTAGAAAATTTAGCATTGAATTGAAATTCATACAATATATTTCAAGCTAATTTGATAATTATCCCTACTCAATTTGGGAAAAGAGGCTTGTTTATAAATTGAAAAATAAGTGCTGAGAATTTAAGCAATCAATTTTAAGTGCTTCCAATTTTAAGCGTTGAAAATAGGAATATAAAGTAGTTTGATAATTATTGAAAATTGATCCATAAATAATGTCTCTCCCTACATGAAATTGCGGATTATTATTGGCAGGTTTTGTGGCATCCCAAAAATTCAAGACAAGCTCTAAGGTGTATTAAAAAGCCCATAATTAGGTAATGAAATTTCCTATGGTTTATGCTTTAGCCATTAGTCTCCTCTTAAGACTAAGTGATATGTGCTTGTGTTCATGAGTTTTTAAATAGTATTATAGGATAAATTAATGAGAATGATTTGTTCTTGGCCATGCACCTCATAGACTAAATTCCTATAGATAAAATGTTACAAGATTTTGGCCATGTGAAATTTAGGACGTGAAATCTATAAAAGAAAGAATTTAAAAGTGAATTGTTAAAAGTGAAATAGGGATTCAATTAGGTTTGGGCCTTAGGCCCAAGAGAGGACATTTAATGGGCCAAGATGGCCGGCCCATTGGAGCCCAAGGAGGGGCAGTCGACCAGCCCATTTGCCGGCCCAATCCAAGCCAAGCCCATCTTGCATGTGGCATGCCAAGTGGCAAAAAGAGGCTTGCATGCATTGGCCATTGGGGGAGGCAAATAATCATTGCCAATGATGGAGTTTTGGGGGAATAAAAAGGGAGAGAGAGTGGCTGGTGAGGGGTTTCCGTTCAAGCCAAAGGGAGAGAGGGAGTTGCGAGAAGAGAGGGAGTTGCGCGAGAGAGAGTGAGGCCAAGAGAGGAGGAGCTCGCCCGTCGCCGCCCGCACGCCGTCCGTCTGTCGCCGGTGTGCCGTTCGTGCGCCGCTGTCCGCTTGGTCTTTGAGGCAAGTTGGGATTGATTTCCACTCTTGCATGTGTGTCTTGCATGTGTGGTTGATTTTTTGGATGTTTAGAGGCTAGAAATCGAAGTGCATGAGGTTTGTTCTTGGAGATGCTTGCTGTTTTCGTATGAACCGCCTGAACCAGAATCTTGTGAGAGCTTGCATGCATGTTTCGAGTTTGATTTTGACCTTAACTTCTTCATGAAAGTTGTAACTAACGTCTTAAAATACAACATAATAAAATTTGGGACAAAATGATGAAGATTTAAGGGGTCAAACCCTCATCCTACGAAAACACTAGATCTGGAACGATTTCGCTGACCTTTCGGTAGATTTGTGGTTGCATGTCACTTTCTTATCAAGAATCTCTCTTCGACTTCTTCATGAAACTTGTATAGAACATTCTAAAGATTAACATACTCAAATTTTAAGTAAAATGAGCAAGTGTAGCCTAGCGAATCGACTTACTCTTGAAGACGGTAAATCTGGAAACACGGTACAGGACACCCGAGATTTCATGGACACATATGATGACTATACTCTGGAAAAATGACTTAGATACCTTAATGAAAGTTGTAGGGAACCTCTTGAAGTAAAACATATCCAAATTTCAGAGGAAACGAAGAAGAATAGAGGGGTGAAAACTCGATATTTCATAGATGACTTCACTGGACATTTCGATGTGAAAACCAGAAGTTTCGTACGACTATAGAAAATGATCTAAAATGAATCTGGCTTAGAAGTCTGCATAAAAAATCTAATTTAGTGTCTTAAATATAACCTGGTGAAATTTCATAATTTTCAGAGGTCGTTCGGGTATTTTAATCGAATTATTTCGAAAACTGCACATTCTGTTTCTATCCGAAATTGCATGCTGTATTTGTGGGAATTATAACTTCTTGTGTGGAACTCGATTGGGCATGTGTTTCTCATGGAATTATTGTCTTATTGTCTTGCCTATCACATGCCTTGATTTCATGATTTTTGGGAAGCATATGGATATTTAATTTAAATATTTTCTAAAATAGTATATGCTGAAATTTTGTAAACTTCGAAAAGGCATGAAATATGGACCATTTTAAATTGCATGGATTCCATGAAGTGTATTGTTATGGATGATGGTGTCTTGCTGCATGTACGATAATGATTTGAGATGCATGTATGAATTTAATGATGAATATGATCTTGGTTGCCATCACATTGCATGCTATGTTGAAATTGAGCCATAATTGTGAATGTGAAATTGAAAATGAGATGTATAAGAATATGCATCGTGGTGATGAGGAAGACCGTCGGAGATGTGAGCCGACGATGCCTCGGGAGTGTCGGGATGCCCGGTGGTATACGGTACGTAATTCTAGGGGAGGCCTAGTGGTATGGCGGTACATAATTCCGAAGGGTAGGGGAAACCATTTTCATGGCGAGCCCCGGAGATTTCCTCGGGAGTTTCGAGATGCCCGGCGGTATACGGTACATAATTCTAGAGGAGGGGAGGATCTTGGTGGTATGTTGGTACGTAATTCCGGAAGCCCCGGAGGTTTGTGCTCGGGGGGATGCCTCGCGATGCTAGTTGGGATGCGAGATGCCCGGCCAGGGAGTGTAAATGCCGGATGCCTGGTGGCCTTAAATGGCTGAATGCCGAAGGTTCCTCGTGATGCCAGTTGGGATGCGAGATGCCCAGAATGTGGGTACATGTGATATGATGATATGATGATGATGTTACATGCATGAATGCATGGTAATGATGATGGTACATGTGATATAGTGATATGATGATGATGTTATACGCATGGATGCATGGTAAGGATGATGCCATATGTGGCATGATGATGGTAAGTGTATGATATGATGGTGATGTCTATATGATGATGATGGTACATGAGGTATGATGACATGTGCATGATGCCATGGTATGTTGTGCATGGATGCTTGTATGACATGTGATGCTATGATTGTGATGATTGCATGGCATGATGCATTGAGTGGTTTATCGGTCCTTCACCTGCTGAGTGGTTGTACTCACCTCTTTTGGGAAATAACATTTTAGACTAGATAAGATACTTCTGCTGCCACTGCTACCAGTAGATGAATCAAGTGGTTGGATATGATTGCGAGGAGGAGGATAGCAAAGGGAGAAACTTTTGGACGCCAACACTGATCGATGGACTTTAAGTATTCGACTGTTAGAGAAGATGTCGGTCATCTTTTGAAGTATAGCTGAGTATAGAAATATTGGCATTTCAATGTACCGACTAAAGATGTCCATATGCTTTATGTAAATAAACGTGTTCAGCTTTAACTCATATAAGATGTTTAGTTGGTGTGCATCATTTTCTTAATATAAGGAAGGGAGTTTGTTGGATGTGCTTCCGTATATGAATTGTGCAAGGGAGGTGTAAACCCCCTATGTTTTATGGACCCGCTGCAATTGAAATGTTATCAGAGTGACATGTTAATAGGGAAAGTGAAAGGTAAGCGAACTGTGGCGACCCTAAATGATCAAGGGCCGTCGAGGGGTGCCACAGGTTTTGGCAAGATTCAAAGTGTCATCAATTACTTTTTCTACTTAATAGATTAAGTAATGTAACATGTTGAATTTCGGCCGAATTATCAAAGGAAAAATTAAAGGAAAGATTAAGGTGGGTGATGATCGAGGTGGAAACACAAATTTCTCGGGACACCTTCGAAAATTTATCTGACTTATTTGAGTCCAAAAATTTTAGAAAAAATCATTGGACAACGATAGAATATAGTTTTGACTATATTCTTGTGTTAAATAGGAATAATATGGCCAATTTAATTGAGTTGCCATTATACCCGAAAGTATGCATTATATTATGTTAGGTGTTATTAGCTTAGGATAAGATAAACAACCATTAAACCTAATTAGCCTTGACCGGCCACACCACCACCTACTCTTGACCCCAAAATTCCATCTTTGGCCTTAATGGATTAAATGCATGTAATCAAGCATGAATAGTGGCAAGACCATTAAGATTTCATGCATGAATAGTGGCAAGACCACTAAGATTTCTTGCATAAGATATATTCAACAAGCCAAATGTTGCCCCTTCCCATCTTAAACCCCTTTTATAACATCCTCAATTCCAAGCCATGAAAATAGGGTGAGAGGGTCGGTAAGTCCTAACTTGGCTTGTACTGTGATGCCGTATTAACTGATACATTGACATTAAATTTACGTATTGGACATCAGTCGACCCTTTGAACATGAGATTTAGTTGTGGATTGATCCCGCACCATCATGTACATGATGGATGATCATGGATCGGTTATGTGTGGATGGTGCACCGATCACAGTGATTCCACACGGAACCTATTTTGACCATGGACGATCCATGAGTTGATCCTACTTAGTACCGAATTGGTTGCAGATTGATCGAGTCCACATGACCAAGTGACAACTGAAGGTCGATCATGGGAATCAATGGCATAAGCCTTGGATAAACTTAAGGCATGGCATGTTTGGGCATGGATTTGATTTACCCGACCGAGACCCAATCAAGGCAAATGACCAAGACCAACCACGAAGTTTATTTTAAGACATCCAGTGGACCAACTCTAATTGAAAATGGCCATGGACAAGTTCATGAAGGCTACCAACTTAATCACACTCGTTTTAGAAAAGTTAGTGAATTTTTGGCATGAACCTCGGTTATCGTAGAATCATCAATTGTGTACATATATGAATGACTTCTCTAAATAGGCAACACTCTATGTTAGTCTCATGAATGCCTAGGATGAGATTTGGACACAAATCAATTAATGTAGGGATGAATAATTAGACAAATGTCAAGAGACAATTGGGGTTCTAGAATGTGACATCATGAAATTCGACCCCGTTTCGATAAAGTGAAATGGGCATTTCGTTGACATACCTATGGTCCTTTTTCTCTAAGCTGGTCACTCACAAGTTAACTAACATATTTGGTGAAGCCGTTAAGGGATGTATCCGCGGTAAAATCCCTAAAAGCTACTTAATTGGTTGGATTGGACTAAAATTGCGTTCGGTCGATTTTAAACCATGAAATTTAATTCGGTTTCGGGAATCGAATATTCGAGCGTGTCACGATTCATTTTTTTGGACCTTGTCTCATCGTCCGTAGAATTATCGACAAGTTCGAAATTTCGGAAAAGAAATTATCGGAGGAAAAATCGAAGACTGGAAGGAAGTAGAAAGGGAAAGAGAAAAGAAAAATAAGAATAATATTATTATCTTATTTTATTTTACTTCTCTCTCCCCCGCTCTCTTCTTTTCTCTCCCCCTCTCTAATTTCCCTCGTGTGCAGCCCCCACCGACAGACTGCCCTCCCCTCTTTGTTATCTCCCTCTTTACTTTTCTACCTTTGACTTTTAAAAGCTTAAACACCCTTATCCTTTCTTTCTCTCTCCTCTCTTCTCCCCCACTCCCACGTGACCGAACCCTTCTCCTTCTTCCTTTCTTGTTCGTGAAAACTAGAAGCGGAAGAAGAAGTCGAGACAGTAGCTCACCGAAGATTGGAGCAGCCACCGTCGCCGCCGCATCGGAGCTGGACTGCCACCCGCACCGCATGCCCACACACGCCGCGCGCTCCGCCACCGCCCCTTTCACGCCTCGCCGTCCCTGTTGCGCGCCACCCAACCCTGTTTTGCCTCTGCCTAGCTCGATCTAACCGCCTCCGACCGCCGCCCAGCCCCGTCCGGCCACCGTCCAACCTCCCCGGAGTCCGTTTCACCCTCCGCGGGCCTCGCCTCGCCGTTTCGGCCACCGGACTAGCTTCAGCTAGCGAAAACCAGTGAACCCATGAGTGGGTTTCCAGCCCCTTTAGGCTTGCTTTTGGGCCATTTCCGGACCCCAAACCCAAGCTATGCTTTGGGAGGAATCGTTCCTCACACCGTCCCCGTCGAATTGGTTCGATTTGCGTGCGATTTTGGTGAGTAATCTCACTAATCCTTGCTTAGTGGACTAATTATACTTAAGGGTTTTTTAGTTTTAATTAATTAGGTTTAGGTGGTTAGATTAGTATAGGTTAGTGTTTATTAGTCAATTGTGATGCGAATTAGGTAATTTGATGATGCAATTAGCATGTAGATGTGGTCTACTATTTATTAAAGGTAGCTTGGGATTTTTCCTGACCCTTATCGAGCTTCAATTTGGCCATTTGGGCCTAAGTAGAATTTTTAGTAATTAAATATTATTTTTCGAAATTAATTTAATTAAATATTTATTTTTTGGAAGTTCAACTAGGGTGGCCGGTGGCCGAAATTTTATGCTAATGATCGTGGTGCACCCCATTTATTTAATTGGGCTTTATTTTGAGCTGAAATGAATTTTTAATATTTATTAATTAGTTTTCGAGATAAATTAATTAATTATTTATTTTTTGGAAATTAAAGCTGAGATAGCCAGCGATTGAAATTTCGTGCTGAATGTCAAGGTACAGTTTGTCTATTTAATAGAGCTTGATTTTGTCCTAAATTGATTTATGAGTGATTTTAGGATTTATTCCTAAATTATTTGATTTTTGTTATTAATTGGAAAATAACTAGGTGTCGGTTGATAGCACCGAAAGTGTTTCAATGGGCTATAGAGAATGGTGGGAATTATGAAAAAGGAAATTATAGTATTTTGGCTAAGGCCAATCGTGTACTCACACGTGACTATTTTATCGGGTATGATAAAAATAATAGGAATATTGGATGATGGAGATGGTAAACTATATCGGCCTTCAGGCGATATGTCAGCTTTGGGTGAGTAGTATACTGATATACTATATCAACCTACGGGCAATATGTCAACTTTGGGTGAGCAGTATACCTTATTATCAGCTTTGGGCAAGCAATATATTATCAGCTTTGGGTGAGCATATGATACACTATATCGGCCTTCGAGCGATATGTCAGCTTTGGGTGAGTAGTATACCGGTATACTATATCGGCCTATGGGTGATATGTCAGCTTTTGGTGAGCAGTATACCTTATTATCAGCTTTGGGCGAACTATACTATCTAATTGTCAGCTTTTGGTGAGTAGTCATGATTTGATAGGACTTTATAGATAGTATTGTATGTGCCAACCAAGCATTGGTTGTGATGACATGTAATCGATTAAGTCAATTGATCATTGCTTTGATATGATGTTGTGAATTGATTGATTGAATGGAAATGATTGTGAGTGGTCTTGTTGGCATGTAATCGACTAAGTCGATTTGATCGATACTTCAATCTGTAATGTGATTGCTTGGGTGTCTATTTGATCTGTGCTAATATGTAGGTGGGATCTGAGGCCAAGATAAGTTCTCTGACTCGTGTTATGCTTAAGCAACCATGTGGTGTATTGGTTCCCTAATTGAGTCTTAGTGGGGGTAGAACTCGCTGAGACATGGTCTCATTGGTTATTGAATAACCATTTCAGGACCCTGAGGAGGAGCCGAGGAGGAGGAACTCGAGGAGGAGAAAGATTTTTGAAGAAAAAGAAGATGATCTAGAGAGGGATCTTGAGTACAACTCAGAAGTGGATTGAGATCCCATCCCTTTTGTGAACCCTGTCTTAGTGTAGATAGGTATGAGACAAGTATGCTGTGAATAGTATTGTAAATATTCTATGAGTCGTGCTATTAATAAAAGTGTGGTGGTGAATTTCAATATGAAAAATATGGCCAGCTTTTCTATCCCATTGTTTTATTGTCTAGAGATTTATAATTGCTTTCGCATGCGTAATAAACAGAAAGAGTCGGCCAAAGGTAAGGGATGTGTGCATGCCTAAAGATTAGGGCGTGACATCCTCTTTTTCTAGTATCATAGCGAAGTTTAAGATTGGAGTAATACGGAGCGATGGTTCATCTGATAGTAGTAGGATGGCCTTTAAATTGCCGGTGCATATCTGTGTTAGCTGGATGCTAAAATTATTTGTTGTTTGAATCCCTCTGTGTCTAATTCGGTGTTGAATTGGAAGCAGGTGTTAGTAGATTAAAGCGACACCATGAGCGATCAGGAGTCGAGAAATCCTAGTCAGAGGACTTTGTCCTCAGTGACTCGGGCTAGGACGCCGACAAGAGTCGGTGCCCGAGGTGGTCAGGGTAGAGCGCCAGCTGAGGCTAGTGCGAGTGGAGTAGCACCACATCCCGTTGGTGCCGGGGTAGCAGCCTCAGTTGATCAGAAAATAGTTGGGATCACGCAAACGTTAAATGCTATGCGTGAGATGATGGGGCAACAGGCCCAGGACCAAACAATTGCCTTTACCGCTGCCATTATAGCCGCCACTACTGTTGCTGCCAATGCTGTTGCTACAGCCGCACTTGCCACCGTACCCACTGAAGTTCCACCTGGGAGACCGATGCCTAACAGAGTGGAACAGTTTTTGAAATTGAAGCCATTGAAGTTTTCTAGGGTAGGAGACCCCAAAGTTGTTACTCTGTGGATCCAAGGATTAGAGAAAACCTTTGCTTTATTGATATGCTCTGAGACTGGGAAAGTGGTCCTCGCAGTCTACCAATTAGAAGGAGTTGCGAGTACTTGGTGGAGAACCACTCAAGGAGCGATATTTCTCGAAGGTGTAGTCCCAAAATGGAATGCCTTTGTTGAGACCTTCAATGGGAAATACTTTTTAGAGACTTCTAGAGATGAAGATGGCTGAGTTCCAACGCCTTCGCCAAGGTTCTATGACTGTGAATCAATATGAGGTGAAGTTTGTTCAACTGTTGCAATATGCCCCTGAATTAGTTGAGAATCTAGCAAACCGAGTGAGAAGATTCAGAGAAAGACTTAGGCCGAAGTTGAGAAGCCCATTGATTTTGCTGAATCTGAGAAATTATAATGACCTTTATGAGAGGGCTCAGATGATCGAGAGAGATCAGAATGATAGAGCTGCCTCATCTAGATCGAGGTTTAACTCTCAGCGAGAAAGCATTTGCCATGGGAAGAGGCCCATCCCTGGAAATAGATTTCAAGTCCCACCCAATAGGAGAGCTGGAGTTAGCAAGCCAGTGCCAAATCATAATGGCCAGTGTTGCTTGTGGAAGGCGACATGGTTTAGCTCCAAGTCCCCAAGGGCCAGGTGTTTGTTTTGGATGTGGCCGAAAGGGCTACATGATCAGAGACTGTCCTAATAGACCAAGAGGACAACCTTAGCTACCGCCACCACCACCAAGAGGACAGATAAAAGGGTATGCCCCTTAGAACGCACCACAAGGATGACAACAAAGACCTCCAGTTCAGGGCACCGTGTGCGCAATTACCCAAGGTCAGGCAGAGGCTGCGCCTGATGTGATCATAGGTACGGTCTCACTCAATGACCAACCTGCCTATGCTTTGTTTGATTCGGGAGCAACCTATTCCTTCATTGCCGAGCAATATGTTAGGATCCTAGGGTTGAGTCCTGTATTGTTGGAGTCGGCAATTTGCATATCTACACCCATGACAGATAAAGTTATTGCTGCTTTGGGATGTTCAGGGTGCGAGTTAGAGATTGGTGAGCGAGTGGGGAAAATTGACTTGTTAGTCCTAGCCATGTATGATTTCGATTTGATAATTGGCATGGACTGGCTCATCAATCAATGAGCTAAAATGGACTGCTATCACAAGGCAATTCAGTTTGACCTATTAGGGGGTAAGAGCTTTGAGTTTGTCGGGAATCGAGGAGGACCCTCGATTTCCTTAATCTCGTCACCAAAAGCAGCTCGTTTGTTAGACAAGGGTTGCCATGGGTACTTAGCAACTGTCGTAGATACGACTATTGAGGAGCTAAAAAAGGAAGATATTGAAGTGGTACAGGGAGTTTCCAGATGTCTTTCTAAAAGAATTTTCCTAAGATAAGTGGTTAGATGAATGGTTATGATTAGTTTAGCTTAATCTCGCTTTATTTGCTTAATGATGCTTATATGCTTAATTAAGTATGTTTAGCTTTAATTGATTGGTTGTTTACTTTAATTAATGTTTTGATGAATTTTTGGATTTAATTTATTAATTATTTAATTCTGGAATTTTACTGTTCACGCGTATTGTTCACAGAGTATTGTTCACGTGCACTATTTACAAGTACTGTTCACGTAGTACTACTGTTCATGCACACTATTTATCCAAGAGTGAAAAATGGCCTTGTTTCATGTGTTTTGATTTTATGACGATAATTGAATGTGTCATTGTATGGACATCCGCATGAATCCCATGGAGTTCTAAAAAGGTAAAATATGTTTTGTTCGAGAGACATGGGAATTGAATGATTTTCGAGAGACGAGATTGAGACTACAATTGTTTAAGGGATTATTCCTGCAAGCACGTATCATGTATGCATTGGCTAAATGCTTAAAGATAAAAAGGGAGTCTTAGTGGTGTGCTTTCGTGATCAAAAGTTGAACCGTCACCCAATAGAAGTTTGGGGGCAATACCCGGCGGGAGTCGGAAGCCAATCGCAGTAGATTCTAGACCGATGTCCCTCTTTGGGATACCATCTAAATGGAAGTTCTAGACATAGCCGTGCCCGATGGGGTGGGACGAAGCCCGATTTTTATCGGTAGCTCGGCGAGAGTCGGATGATCGCTGACTGGAAAGTTGGCCATGGCCGGGAGGTCATTAATAACTGGAACACGCGTGAGTGTTGAGTTCCTTGCACCTTATTATGGGGTAAAATTGTGTGGCATGGTATGGGACGTGTCATAACGATTTTACCTTATAATCAGGACCCGGGTGATCCTTTGATGCGTGATAGGTGGCGCACTAAAGTGCAAGAACGTATGAGAATCATAGAGTCATTGGTTTTGGTTATGCATGAGTTAATCACAATGTTTATGGTATGCACACATGAATTGATAACGTTTAGGGTATGGCATACTGGGTAAGGTTGCATGCGAATTGATTTGATGATTGATGGTTGTTAGTCGTGGTAAAATTTTGTGCAGTGGTTCTAGAGAGTAACCCCAAGTTGAGTTAGTGTTTTAATCAGGGGCTGAGGGGAGGACTCACTGAGATTTTATCTCGCTGGTTATTATATAACCACTTTCAAGTCCTTAGAATGACGCTTCCGCCAATGAGGTTCGATATCCCTAAGGACTGGGATATTGTTGAGACACATCGTCGCTTCCCGGGTCGAGTGCATCTTTACAAGAAGTACCTCATAGATTTCTGGCATGGTTCATCCTGGATGGCAATTTGCTTATCAGTCCCCTATGAGATTTTGACGGGCTGCCTGATAGGGGCCCCGAGGACGCTAACTGGGATCCCATAGAGCTAGACCGTCTTGATGGTGCAGTGGAGAATCCTAGCTCCGCTTAACCAGTGATCAATCTGTACGCCTCCGACTATGACTCAACGGAGTCTTAGTCTAGTAGGTCTGAGTGACTGTAGTGCCGAACCCAAGGGTTCTTTTTTGTGTATAGTTGGATTAGCCTAGCCTAGTTTCTTTTTGGTCTAGCTTAGAGGATGGATCAACCTCTTTGTTGGGCTTGTAGATTGGAAACGATCATCTGTAGGTTAATCCAATATGAAAATGTATAAATGAGTAGATGTTGTGTTTTTGCTGTTCATCTCACTATCCTTGTTTGATTGCTTGATTATCCATTTGATGGGGTGATGGTTCATTTTCCGCTTGCGCTTAATGAAAGATTAAAAATGAAGGGTCGGGGACGAGTCTTAGGACGTTGCTTTCTATCGACCAAGGAAGGGGCTGTTGCATGCCTAGGGTTCAAGGCGTTACAAATCAAAAAGATTTAACCCCAACCGTGTCCCCTCTCCCACTAAGCTTATTTTCTTCATGAAGTTGCCAAGTTGACTCCAAACGTGGGCCCTAATCCCAACTTCAGCTCAAGCAAACTTTGTTTCTAGCTAATTTCTTTGGATCCCTGTGTTCATTGCAACTTGTCAAGGAAGTAATTGAAAATTTACCACCATCATCCATGTCCACTTCCATCTGTCTCCTCATTAGCTTGCCACAGATGAAGACCTTTCATGAAAAGCCATGCAAAATCGGCAAAGGAAGTGGATATAAGAAGGTACTAGCGATCACTTCCTCTCAAGAGCATCTACATCAAACCCTTATAGCCCCATGATCGTTATCTTCATTTTAAACCTCACGTCTACGTCATCATCTTTTATTTTTGCTTTCCCTCACTAGAATGTCCACAATTCTAAAGTCAAGACTTGACGCCATTCCACTCGCACCATCCTGCCACTCCACCAACTAGCCTTCATCATCAAGAATTCGAGGCAAGTAGACGTCGACTATTCTATACTATGTGAATTTTGTCATTGCTCAATGTGACATCCTGAAATTTGACCCCGTCTCAATTATATGAAATGGTGTTTTGTCGACGTGACTATAGTCAGTTGACCTTGAGCTGGCCCCTCACGAGTTAACTAATCTATTAAGTAAAGCCGTAAAGGGATATGAATGTGACAGACTAGATAATTCGATCAGAAATCGATTGTTCGACCATAATAATCAACAAGGATCAATAAGACACTATTATAATCAAATTATGATGGGATATAAGTCAATTCAACGGAAACACGTAATTGAATTGCGGGTGATTCCGCATGATTGCGAAATTCGTGTTGAATGGCAGTAACCTGATTTTCTATTGATATTATACTCGGGACACATAATTGAAACCTTGTGATTTTTACGACAACCAAGAGTTGTCTACGAGTCAAAGATGCACAAACGTGGATCGAAAATTATTGACCATGGGTCAAACGCGCTAAAATCCCTAAAAGCTACCCGATAGGTTAGGTCGTACTAAAATCGCGTTTGGTCGATTTTAACCATGAAATTGAATTTGGTTTTGAGATTCGGACATTCAAGAGTGTCATGATTCAATTTTAGGACATCGTCTTATCTTTTAGAGAAATTCCATTGAGTCTGGAATTTTGCGGAAAAATCAGTTTTCAGCAAAAAAAGAAAAGACTATGGAAATTCGGATGGGCTGCTTAGAGGAATTTTTTGGCTGCCCAAGATGTTTTGTTTGTGAGGAAATGAAAGGAAAATGGCCATTAGAGGAGCCCTTGACCTTAAGGGCTAAACACTTTGTGGCTTTGGCAATGAGTGGCTTGATATTTTGGCCAAGCTCCTCATTCGCCCTTGCTTTGACTTGGTTTTTCCCCTCTCCCTCCTTCTTCTCTCTCTTAGCCCATGCATGAGTCCCCCTTGCCTTAGCCGACTGCCTCCCTTCTTCTGTCCATTTGCTCCATCTTCATTTTTACCTTCAGTTTTCGCACCACTTCACCATCATCTTCACAGTCGCTCCAGCTCTAGTTGACCAGCAACCACCCAACCACATGTTTGTAGTCGCATCATCGTCCACTTGTCCCATCTGTCATGCCCTGATCCTCGAGCGTGTGCCCATCCCTTAGTGGTTGATAAAATTGCAATGTCCTAGGATGCATTGCCGACCCATTCATTTTAATGCACACACGAAAGTGAACAATTACCCCTGACAACAAATGACATAGGATAGGAAAGCAAGAAACAATTCACAACCAAAAGCATACCTTTATAAACACCCTGGTTTATATACAGACTAGTCTATAAATAAGAGTCTACAAAAGTAAATAAGCCTACAAGTCCTCTAGGCACTCGAGTCCCTAACTGAAAACTCTGAGGTCTCCAGGGGACTTGGTTCCAGCACTGCACCACTACAAGGGTCGGCTGTACCCTCGTCAAAAACAACCTCTATTATTGAGGCTGGGACATCAAAATCCCGTAGGGGACCCACTGTGTGTCCATTGAGCCCGTGACAATACCACTCTCTAAATTGATGGGGTACCCGCTGAGCTAAACCCTTATTGACCCAGACAGTGGTCCTCATGAATTCATAGACCCAAACCCTGTGGCCGCCTAAAACAGGGATACTGGTGACCTGCTCAGTAATCCTCTTGGGCTGACAAAAACATTTCGGAGGAACCACCATCAAAGGCAGTCTATGCACACAAGACATAAGACTCACCTCACCTCAATTCCTTCCTACAAGTCAATACAGTTCATAATCCCAACCAATCAATTCATTCCAATTGATACCATCTAACAATCCATACCATCTATCAATCAATCGACACTGCTCACACAAGCTGACAGTTCAAGGTGAACTAAAATATTGATATTCACACTTTTCAAATCCTGCGATTCGATCTAGTCCTTAAAATCATTTTCTATGTCTAATGGTTTGATTTGAATATGTGCTCACGCACGATTATTTTACCAAGACTCTTAATACGAATAAAATGGGCCAAGTTCATTATTTAAATACAAGGTATTTGAATGCAAAGTAAGGTGTTCTTGGCCAAGTATGTGTGTGCATGTGGTCACTATCGGAACCTATCACCAGATGAGAGTTGGGGAGGCGATGCTTGATTAAGTTCGGATGTCCCATGTCAACGGATGCCGATTGTGATGGCAACCAGCTCAATACTCTTTTATGGAATGTCGTCTAGGCGTGTAGTGCTAGTCATTACCGTGACTAAAGATGCGGGATGATACCTAGTTACGCTGGATGACCGCCAACAATTAAGTTGGCCATGGCCAATGGGTCATTATAATTGGAACACGCTTGGATGGTTGTGATAGCTGCGTCTGATTATGGAACAAAATTGTGTGGCATGGTATGTGACGTGTCATAATGGTTTTGCCTTATAATCGTGACCCCTATGATTGAAATGATGTGTCATGGTTACTAAACTACGCTTGCTGCATTGATAAAAGCATATGTGCTGAGCTAACGTGCAGGTACGCACTATGGCGATGTGAGTTTTGTATGGTGCATGTTTAGGACCGCCTTCGAGGAAAATTTGCGTCATAACCGGGGTTTAGGGTTTTGACTCACTGAGATTTATCTCACCCTATCGTGGGCTAACCTTTTTTGGGGTCATAGCTTGGAAATCTGCTAAGTGCGAATGTGGTGGGTGCAAGATGTGACACCTTTTAGTTGGCCTTGCCATTAACGAAGTTTAGGTGACCTTAGTTCCTGAAGGTTTTTGAGAGAGTTGGTTGGAAGTTGCTAGTGTAAGGACTCGTAAATCATCAAACTTCATAGGGACAACAATGGTTAAATAAATAAGTTGTTTTTGGCAACTTTTGTTGTATGTTTTTACTATCCCTGTGTTTGATGGTTGTTCGGGTGTTTGTTTAATTTGTTTCTGCATGTGCTTAATTGAAAGATAAACAGAAACGGTCAGCGACGCGTCCTGGGACGTCGCATTTTAATCAACCACCGAAGGATGTGTGCGTGCCCAGGGTTCAAGGCGTGACATCCCCGCTCGAAGTGGTATCACAATTAGTTTGTGTCTGGAGTGATAAGGTACGGGTTATGGGATAGTTAGTTTGAAAGACATTTTCTTACATTGGTGCTTGTGATTGATTGATTGTTTTGTGTGGGTCACTCGGATTTTTAATTTTGTGTTAGAATTAGAAAGCAGGTTCTATAAAAAGTCTGCATCATGAGCAATTCTGAGCAGAGGACCCCTCAGAAGAGGGCAGTTGCATCTGCTTCTCAAGGTATGATGCCAACTAGGGTCGATTCCCGAGTTAGAGCGCCGGCTCAGGCCAACACAAGAGAAAGAGTACCGCCACAAGTTGGTATTGGAGTAGGAGCACCTGACGATCTTAGGATAGATGGCATTGTTCAGGTGCTGGAGACTTAAGGAAACATGATGGTTCAACAAGCATAGAATCAAGCCGCTGCTACAGCCAATGCCGTTGCCACTATTATAGCCACACATGTTGAAGTCCCACCTGGAAATGTGAATGGGGAGCGACCAATGCATAAGTTAGTGGAGCAATTTCTGAAGCTGAACCCACCGAGGTTCACTAAAGCAAGCAATCCTGAGGTAGCAACCCTTAAGATCAGAGAGTTAGAGAAAGTCTTCGCACTACTGAGGTGCTTTGAGGAAGAAAAGGTAGTCTTGGCAGTTTACCAGTTGCAAGGGAATGCAGTCACGTGGTAGGAAGCCACTAGAGGAAGAGTGTTTCCCGAAGGTACGGTTTCGATGTGGAATGCCTTGTGAAAGTCTTTTATGGGAAGTACTTCTCTGAATGCGCTAGAGAGCAGAAGATGGCAGAATTTTAAAGCCTTCATCAGGGTCTGATCTTAGTGGACCAGTACGAGGCAAAGTTTGCAAAACTATCCAAGTAACACCAAGGCTGATTGAGGACCCAGTGGATAGAGCGAGGAGATTCTGAGATGGATTGAGACCAGAGATCAAGGATCCGCTGGTATCGTTGAATCTGAAGGACTACAACGATCTATATGAGAGGCCTAACTGATCGAGAGGAACTTGAATGAGCAAGCCACCACATTTGGGTCATGGTTCAGGCCCAACAGAGACAATAATCGGTTCAAGAAGAGGCCGATGTCAAGAGGAAGGTATTTCATTCCACCCAACAGAAAGGTGGGATTAGAAAGCCGACACCTAACCCAAATGGTGTGTGCTGTTTTTGTGAGAGAAGACATGGATCAACCCCGTGTTTTCCTAAAACGAGAGCTTGTTTTGGATGTGGCCAACACGGCCATCGGATCAAGGACTGTCCGTGCAAGCCTATGGGATCATAGCTGTCACTACCACCGATAGGATAGAACAGAGGGAAGGCATCACAAAACGCACTGCAGGGTAGTTTGAACAAGCCTTCGGTGTAGGGAAGGGTGTATGTTGTCACATTATGGGAGGCGGAGGACTCACTAGACGTGGTTATAGGTACAGTCTCGCTGAAAGACCACGCTCCTTTTATTTGACCCTAAAGCTATGCATTCATTTATTACTAAGAAGTACATTAAGTTGGTAGGATTGAGTCCAAAACCATTGGGGACAGTCATTAGAATATCCACCTTATTAAAAGATAAGGTGTTGTTCGCAATAGGATATCTTGGTTGCAAGTTAGTTGTTGGTGAGCGAGAGGAAATGATAGATTTCATTATGCTAGCCATGTATGATTTTGATGTAAGCATTAGCATGGACTGGCTCACCAATTAACGAGCTACTGTAGATTGTTATTGTAAATCGATTTAGTTTAACCCGTTAGCGAATGAAAGTATCAAGTTTATCAAAAGTTGAGGAGGACCCTCAATTACCTTAATCTCATTGCTCGAGGCAACCTGTTTGTTAAGGGTGGGTTGCCAAGGTTATTTGGCAATTGTAGTGGATATGATAGTTGAGGAGTCGAACATGGAGGACATCGCCATGGTGCAGGATTTTTCTAACATGTTTCTTAAGAAATTACCCGATTTGCCCCCAAAAAGAAGATCAAGTTTGTGATTGGGTTGGCCTCTAGGATGAGCCAATTTCTAAAGCTCATTACCGTATAACTTTGTCAAAATTAAAGGAATCAAAGGATTTATATGTCCTAATGCATCACCTTGGGGAGCACCAGTTCTATTTGTAAGGAAGAATGATGATTCATTGTGCCTTTGTATCGATTATCGGCAACTCAACCAAGTGACGATCAAGAACAAGTATCTATTATTGAGGATTGATGACCTATTTGACTAACTACAAGGAGTGTCGATATTCTCCAAGATCGACCTAAGGACAAGATACCATCAATTGAGAATTAAGAAGGAAGACGTATTGAAGATGACTTTTCATATGCGTTACGGCCATTATGAATTCATCGTAATGCCGTTTGGTTTGACCAATGCCCTAACTGCTTTCATGGATCTGATGAATTGAGTATTCAAGGAATATTTGGATTAGTCTGTGATTGTGTTTATTGATGACATTTTGGTGTACTCAAGAAGTCCAGAGGAGCATGAAAGACATTTAAGGATAGTGCTTCAGACTCTGCGAGAACATGGACTATACGCCAAGTTCGGTAAGTACGAGTTTTGGTTAACTCATGTAGCTTTCTTAGGTCATGTGCTTTTTGGTTAAGGTATTTCCATGGACTCGACCAAGATTGAAGTCGTGATCAACTGGCCAAGACCTACGACAGTGACAAACATAAGAAATTTATTGGGATTGGCAGGTTATTATAGACGGTTTGTGGAAAGATTTTTCTACAGTAGCCATGCCTCTGACTTGACTGCTGAAGAACGAAGAAAAGTTTGAATGGACCAATAGGTGTGAGCATAGTTTCTAAGAGCTTAAGCATAAGCTAACTACCTTAGGTTAGATTGTCTACCTACGTGAGGATAATTGGTCTATTTGGAAAGATCATCATGAGGGGTTTGCCTATAAATAGAGGCCTTCCCTCCCCTCATTTCCACACCACCTCCTCTTCCTCTCTCACTCTCTCAACCTCACCCTCACCATTGCCCTTTCTCTTTCTTGTGGCCATGCCCTCTTGCTCATTCGCCAGCCTGCACGCTGCTTGGTCACTTAGGCCATCCCTTGAAGTGGGGTAAGTAGAACTTAGTAATATTTGGTTAGGGTGTTGTGTTACGCTAATCCAAGCGTGTAGCGAGTCCTTGATTAAAATGTTGTGACTATGTTCTTGCTTGAGGTTTGGTTATGGTTGCTTGGATCAGTTTAGACCTTGTTCCTTGATTGAGTTCGATCCTTGTTTGATGAGCCTTGGCTCATGCTTTGGCTTGAGTTGCTTGGAAGAAGCTCGGTTTGTGTGTTTATTTGATATGTTTTGGTTTTTTCTTTAATACAAACCTTCTTTAAAAGTGTTTTGTGAAAGCTTGCTATTTCCTCACAAAACTATTTCAAACAATTTTCACAAGTGCATGTTTTAGTTCATGGCCTAAGCTCTGAAAAAAGGGCTTTGTTGGCCTTAACGTACGTGGGATCACGATGGATCAGTTCTTTCTTAGTCTTGGTGTGATATTAAGGCATATCGTTCCCAAGTCAACTTTGGTACTAGGTCGATGAACATGCCATGACGGGCTAGTCCTTTCATGGTCTTAATGCGGTATTGAGGCGTATCATTCTCGAGCCAAATCTAGTACTAGGTTAGTGAACATGTCGTAACGGGCTGATCCTATCATGGTCTCGGTGCGATATCTATGTATATTGTTCCTGAACCAAGTTGGGTATTAGGTCGGTGCTCAAATGTGTCAGATCAAGTCGTGATCCTTGATTCATGCTCGCCATGCTTAACGTCTTGATTTCGGTAAGTCATTTTGCACACTTATGCATGGCACACCTTTGGGCCCTTGAACTAAAAGCGAAGATAAGAATCAGATTGTGATGCTTGATGCATGGACACACGGTGGACTAATTTATGTCGTCGACCGATAGATTTGGCGACGATGCCCCCTCGCCAATGGGATGCCTCGTTAGAAAGATAAGATGTCATGATGATTCTAGCCATCACCCTTCGATTAGGGGACATTGCCCAATTAAGTTCGAATGCCCGGTGGATTCTGGAAGAGTTGATGGATTTTGACTGTTAATAAATGAATCTCGTGTGCATGTGTTTCTCCCTTTATCAAATGGATTTTGGTTATACTACATATCATTAGTGAGGCGTGAGTTCCTCATGGTGTGGATGAATATTGGGTTATGCTTGAGTTCCTCATGGTGTTGATGAATATTGGGTTATGCTTGCATACCGTTGATTGATGATTTCTCATGTTTCATCCAAGACAAAGCTTTTGTTTTGCTATTTATCTACCATTGACTAATGTTTTGGATGAGTTATGTGTTTGTTGATGGGTGCAGCATCCTCCTACTCGAAAATTAATAGGTTTTACTTACTGAGTTTCCCCAAAAATCACCCCTCATCCTTTCAGAATTGTAGGCATTGAGGTCTCCCGCTAGTGCTGGAGTTGCAGTCTTGCTAGAGGAGCTAAGGTTTACTTGGCCTTTAGAGCATAGAAAATGTAGTGGTTGTAAATATAACGGCCCGTGACAATGGGGCCTATAAATGCAACTGATGTAATTGTATATTTATAAATGGTTGTTTTCCTTGGCCACTTGTTGTTGTATGGGTGTTGTTTGTAACGCTTCCACATGTGCTCAATGAAAACATAAAAAAGAATGGGACAGTGAAGTGCTTGGGACATCATAAAAATATCTCCCGTCGCTTGTGACCTTGGAGATGGAGTTAATACGCAATGACTTGTGACTCATCATCCCCTCAAGTATTCAATACTGAATAGTGAAGCTTAAGAACACACCGGTCTCAACAAGATCACCAATATGCTCTGAATGATCCATCGACAGGGAACTATTTAAAGATTTAGCATAATTATAACCTCTCACACGTATTCTTAGCACCTTAAGAATAGCTAAATTGAATGATGAATGAAAAAATTATTTGTGATTAAATAACCCTTAACATATAACTATTACATGATTGCTTTAGGGATACATCTAACATTGTAATGGAAGTTTGGCTCCAGTTCCTTTACCGAATGATTTTCTAGTAACTTTTCCTATCAGATAATGTTCACATATGGGTAAATCAATGTTGTCATGCCCCAATCCTCGAGCGTGTGCCCATCCCTCAATGGTTGAATAAGTTGCAACGTTCTAAGACGCGTCGCCGACCCAATCATTTTAAATGCGCATGCAGAAGTAAATTATTAATTCCCTGACCACAACAAACATGGGATAGAAAAGCAGGACAACAAATTTTAAATCAATCAGCACAGACTTTATAAACAATCTAATTTACAAATAGAGGCCAATTCTAGGGTCTAAGTATAGGAGGTCTATTTCCAAAAAGAACTTCCGAGCCACACATGCTCCTGACCCTTCTGCCTTAAACTCTAGGTTCTTCACCCTAGGGACCTGAAAAGTTAAACTCGCAACGGGTAAGACAACGTCTCAGCAAGTTCACCCCCTAAATTTCGACTAGGAAGGAAATATACCTAAAGGTTACCTATGCAACCACAAGATAGGAGACTTACCTTTGCCTCAATTCCTTCTTGCAAGTCAATATAAATCATATACTCAACTAATCAATTCAATTCATAACATCAATCGAACCATCAATCAATCGATCCACTTGATTCAACAACATCAATACCATCTATAAAATCCGATCAATTCGAACACTGCTCACCCAAGCTGAAACAGATGGTATAGGTCACGAAAGATGATATATATATATATATATATATATATGTTAATGCTTACCGAAGCTGATATATATCTATAATTGCTCACCGAAGCTACTAAATAGTATTTGCTCACCGAAACTGCTAGATATCTATAATTGCTCACCAAAGCTGCTAGAGTATACTGCTCATCGAAGCTAACATATTGAGGCCCTTAGGCTAATATAGTATACTATTCTCATCAACTGACAAATTCATCGTTTTCATAATACCCGATAAAAATAATCGTATATGGGTACACGGTCAATCTAAGCCAATATACAATATTTTCCTTTTCAAAAATCCTACCATTTAATATAGTCCATAAAGATATTTTTTGCATTGTAAATTGACGCCTGGTGTTTCCTGATTAAAATACTGACATTATCTAATTTTGGGATAAATACCCAAAATTACAATTACCATTCAAATAGCACAAATTAGCATTCAATTAAATAAATCAAGCACACCATTGCAATTAGCATGAAATTCTGGTCACCGGCTATCCCAGTCTAATTTACGGAAATAATAAATAATTAAATAAATACCAAAAATAATTAAATAAATACATTTAAATGTCATAAATGCAAACTTAGGCCGGAAAAGCCTAATTAAATACCGAAATGGGCCTGGAAAAATTCCAAACCTATCTAGATAAATAATACAACCAATCTAGTCCCTAACCACCTAACGTACAATAATGAGTAGTTAAATTGCTAATCCATTCTAACTAAGTATCTAATCAAAGCTTAACCTAAACTAATCAACTCTTAAGCATCATTAACTCCCTAAGTAGAGTTTAGTGAGTAAACTCACCACTTTTGCGGGCCGGTGAGTCCACAGTGATGACGGCGCGATAGTGACCAAAACTCGGGCTTAAGGCGGTGCCAACGGGAGCCCGGATCAAGCCGAAAATGACCAAGGAAGCTCACGGTTGAGCTGGTCGGGCTACTTCAGCTCTATGGGAGTGAAATAGTGGATGGATGATGCGGCTTAGGTTGGAATCAACGGTTGTGGGTGGTGGTGCGGGCTCGGCTTAATGGGTTGAAGCTCATGGGCTTGGCCGTGAGGGAAGGGTGGTGTTGGCTTCGAGCAGATGAAGCTAGTGGCTTTGGTGGAGGGAGTTCATGGGGCGTGAGGTCGCTCGGTGGGAAGTAGCAGGATTCGGTTGATTGGTGGAGGACGTGTGGCAGAGTTGAGGTTGTTAGTTGGGGACGTCGCGGATGAAGGGGGATCAGTGGAAAGGGAGAATGTGGAGGAGCTGGGTCGGCAGAGGTTAGGGGAGGAAGGAACGCACGCTAAAAGGAGGGAAAAGAGGAGAGAGGGATGTCGGCCAAGAGGAGGGGATGTGCGAGAGAGAAAGAGAGATAATGATGAGTCCACAAATTCAAAGGGAATTAATCGGATGGAAGGGAAACGTGTGAGAGAGGGAGAGACCAAAGGAGGGGTGGAAAGCTAAATAAAATACCACACACCCATCAATTCTTGGTCCCACAAGCTTTCATGCAAATCCTTTTTGTCCCCTATGCCTTTATGCACATAAAATTCTACATATAGCTAGGTTGATATCCACATGTTGCAGCCCCTACTCTAGCATATGAATTTCACCAAATTGGACTTCAATTTCTTCACCCATCTCTCTAATTGATGACCAAATTTGCTGCGGAGGAAGCTTATACAATTTTCACCATTTCCCTTTTCCAAGTAGCTCACTTTGGAGGCCAAAATTCCACTCAATTTGGTCTCTTCGAATTTCCGTTCTTTTCTGAATCGTCCGAATTGATTTTCCATAAAAATCCCAAACTCTTTGAAAATTCTTCAAAGGATAAGTCTACATTCCTAAAATAAATCATGACATAATAGAACTTTTAATTTCTGAAATCGAGTTCAAATTTACGGTTAATTTCAACATAACGTGATTTTATTGTGACCTAACCTACAGGGTAGCTTTTAAGAATTTTTAGTGCAATTGACTCATCATCCACTATTTTCGAGCCACATTATACATCTTCGACACATTGATGACTCTCGGTTGTCATAAAAATCTTGAGATTTCAAATACGGGCACCGGGTACTGAACCAACAGAAAATTGGATTAATGCCGTTCGACGTGAATTTTGCAATCGGGTGGAATCACCCACACTTCAATTGCGTGCTTCCATCGAATTGACCTATATCCAATCACTAATTGCATATAACAGCGCTGTATTGACCCTTGTAGACTAGCATGGTCAAGCAATCAATTCCTAGTCGAATTCTCAAGTCTATTGCGTTAAAATCCCTTAATGGCTTCACTTGATAGATTAGTTATCCCGTGAGTTGCCAACTTAGGGAAAAGAATTATAGGCACATCAATGAAAAGCCCAACTTATTCAATCGAAGATAGAACCTAAAAATTAAGATGTCACAAATGCGTCCTAGTCTAGCATGCTAAGTACTTGCATTAATCTTAACATTACTAGAAGATACAATTAGAGAAAAACAATCATCAACATTAACATTGTATGCATTATAGTCAATGTCTAACATCGTAAAACCATTCAATACATAACTAGAACCATAATAAACTATTCCAAACAAAATATCAACATAATCATTATGGAAATTTAATACAGAAGCATATAGGACATCATGTAGGAATAGGTTTCGACCAAAACGTAAAATTAATTTACATGTGCCGATACCCTCTACTTCAACTCTTAAATTATTATCAATATATATCTATCTTCTTCTAGGTTGTATCCGACACTACTCTATAAATGCTCCTCAGTCTCTAGATACGTGTTCTATTGCTCTCGAGTCTGCAGTCCACATTGAATGAGATTTAGCGAGTATTACTGTGCTAGAAATAAAAGTATTACTTAAAATAATGAAGTAATGGAGTACCTTGTTTGACTCAGTACACTTACAAGGAAAATGACCCAACTTGATGCAATAATAGCACTTCATCTTAGTTTTATCCTTCTTTCCACCATGCTTCTTATGTCGGAAGGTCTTAACTCTCTTGGGTACCTAATCAGTCCCTTACCCTTTGTTGTTGAATTTATGGTTCCCCTTGTACTTGAAGCTCGAAGCCTTGCGCGAACTCAATTCAATAACATAAGCATGTGTAGAGGATCTTGTAGCCTTTAAGTGCTCATCCTCTAATTCCAAATGATGTGCTACTATATCATCAAAAGTAACAATTTTTTTATTATGCGTCAAGTTGATTTTCATATGCTTCCAACTGTTAGGCAGAGAGGTTATAAGAGCTTGAACTTGCTATTCATCAGTAAGGGAGTGACCTACTGATTTTGGCTTACTAATCATGTTTAACATCCCTCAAAGATGCCGCCTCATCATTATATTTGGGCGCTTTTGGTATGTGTCAAATTTGATGGCAAGTCTCCTCAACTTAATGGTAGACGTTCCCTTAAACTTATTTTTTAAGACAACATCACAGTGCTTGAATTTTATCGTAACTTTCAAACTTACATGTGAGATCATATTGCATGCAACTCAATAATTGAATGTAAGTAATGCCATTTTTCTTTTTCCAAGCTTAATAAGCTTTTTGATCTCTCTTGTGTTGAGCTAATGTTTCATGCTCAGACTCATCCATGATGTGATTGAGGGTTTTCAAAACTTCTTCCTCCTTGAGGATGTATTGCACCTTTCAGTACCAAATATCATAATTATTACCGTTCAGCTTCTCATCCTTATTGAGGTTAGTCATAATGGTCTTGGATGCTGAAGCTAGAATCATTACTACAATCACATTGATATAATAAACATAGAATCAATGCTAGCACATTTTTTATAGTAACACACGTATTTAATTTGCAATAAAAGCAAACTAAATTAATGATAATTCAATAAAAGATATCGAAACAAAAGTTCACTATGTTCCCAACATTTATGTGCTCATTTACATATAGGCCAGTTCTGTATTTCTAAAACCATAGGAACATACATGTTAGAAGGAATAAACAATGCATTTATATCGCAAAATATGCGTACTTACGGTTCCATAAACTTTTTTTATACATTTAAAAGCCTCAAAAATGTAAAATAACTACACCATAGTATAGAGCACATCCATACAAAGCAAACACTATTAACCACGCGCCCATTGGAGCCCGCACGCGCCTACATGCATCGCTTGAGTGTGTGGTGCATGTGGCATACGCACCAACAAATCAACATGACTCCTTGCTAGTCCAACCGGCCTAACCAGTCCAACTAGAGACCACTTCGACTAGTCCAATCACCAGACCGATCTAACTGGTCGAATTGATTAACTAGTCAATCGGGTTGGGTATCCGAGTCTACAAGTCAAGCACTCGGTCAAGTTGGCTAAGGGGCAGTGGATGATGTCATCAATGATGTCATTTGGCAATTAGCGATTGTTGGCTTATGTCATTGATGATGTCATCACACATCAATTTGCTGACGCGAGCATGTTGCTCATGTGTTGCGACTTCTAGTTGCACATGTGAGCACGTCTAGCGGCATTCGACCTGCCGTTTTGCTCGACTTGATAAGATCTTTCACCCTGTATATTCAAAATTTGATTTTAGCCAAAAAAATATTCCAAGAAATGGCCAAAACCATATGGGTGACAATGATCTCCAAGACCCATTCTTCGCTTCAATTTGTTTTCAACGATTCATGTTACAATTTATGAGCAATGAACATCTAGACGATGTGAAGTTCATCCTCTTGATCCCCATATCAATTAGCAAGCAAGAAAATTTGATAGAAAAAAAAGGGTAGAAATTATAACGCAAGTTTTGATACCAATGTTGGAAGAAAGTCGGTCGAAGAAACGACTAACATTTTTTCGATGCACAATGAACAAATTACTCGGAACGAATGTTGAATCACAAGCAAAAGAAGGATGATACGACTTCACGATGGTCCAAATGCAATCATGAGGAAATGCCCGATTGTCTCCTCGAAGTAAAAATGAAATGTCTTTTGTTCTTTTATGGAGAGAGGAGAAAAAGAGAAAATAATTTCTTTGTGAACATTCTTTCTACCAACCAATGTAACGTTTATCTCCATAAGTTATTTATATAACTTCCTTCACACCCTTTTAAAAAAGGTATCTCTCCATTATGTCTCATGAAGACAAACTAGTGCATCTTAATCGCATCCATCATGAACGTACTACAGAAATATAACACAATTAAATTTAGAATAATAACTGTATGAAAAAACTTTTGTACCGTAACCTAATCATTCCAGCTTTTTTCCCCATTGAAAGCGCTTTGAATCAGCTGTAGAAAACCTAAATTATCTTTTGATAATAGTATTTGTCAAGAATTTAGGTTTAGTGGACTCGTGATGAGACGGTAATGAGTGCATACACATATTCTATTCTTATTCGGCCTCAAGAAGTGCACGAAACGGCAGCGTTCCAACAACCAACGACTCCCTTTGGCTGCATAGCGCCAATACTTTTGCTTGTTTTTAAGCCGCTTTGTGGAACTGAATCCATGGAAAATGAAGATTAATGGACTACTGGGATCGAGATATGCTTCACGCACAGGTTTTCCTAGATATTGCGCCGCCCCATTGTCACGATTTCTTTGTGATATCTTGATCCACACCCATTCAAGGCACATGATCTATCTAACAAATTAGGAACAATATTTAACTTAATATAGGTACAAATATCTATTGATAAATAATTCATTTCTAAATATCCTTATGAAAACACTTGAACTTAAAATAGCATAAATATCAAATCAATAAAATTTTATATAAGCTATTACTTTTAGTAATATAAAGATTCTAAGTTAAATTCGTTAAATGGAACTATCCCAATATTAATAAAAGTAAAGAAAGGTAAAAAGCTAATTGAAAGCTAGAAACTTTTTGTTGATTAGGAAACGAATTGAAATAAAAAGATACTCCAAAATCTGGGCAATATGGTAATAACGAAAATCGATGGACTAATTTGGGTTTGTTGTGAAAATTTGAGTGAGAAAATTGAATAAGTTGCAAGAATAAGGACTACGTTGCTCATTTTGCAATAATGTAATGACTAGATTGTACATTTTCTAAAAGTTTAGGGGCTTGTGATGACTTTCTCTCTTATTTTATCAAATAAAATAGCTAATTTGACAAATAGCCTTATAACTTTGGGAGAAGGGGTGCCTTGCAGTGGTCAAATCTGGGCGACTGTTTATTGAAAATATCGATCTTCGCATAGTGGTAAGACCATATATGGGGGTTGATGCCTGCCCAATGCTGAAAGGTCAAGCGGATTTCATATTCTTTAACAAAAGAGGGTCGTCCACTACAAAAGCCACTTATAGGGATAGCTTTAAAAGTCCAAAAATAAAAATTCACATTGAACTAATGAACTAATGAAACAAAATTTATGAATTATTAGTTTCATTTTCCCCTACTAGATAGGAAATTCACTATTTCATCCTATTTCTTCACTATTTAATATTTCATTTTAAAGAAAGAAAACATGTTGGCTAGGAATTTTTTTGGGTAAAACGAGATTCCATAATTAGATGAGTACCGGAATCCCTCGAGAGAACAAAAGGAGATAAATGACGACATTATTAGACTACATATTTCCTCCAAGCCCCAATAAAGCACTTTTTCGAAAATCTCTCAAAAGTAAATTAAGATTCCTCTGTTTGAAAGGCGTGTCAAAGCTGGCACGATGTAAATATGATATTTTTAGTAAAACGAGTTATTTCACAATTAAATAAGGAGGGAAACCCCTCGTAAGAACCAAAGGAGAAAAAATAAAAGAATATTTGAATACATATTAACCACAAGTCCCAATAAAACATCTTTTTTATTTAAAAAATCTCTCAAAATGAATTAAGAATCCTCTATGAGAAGGCGTGCCCAAATGACACACTTACAGATGAAAATATGAATGCCCATACAATCCAACCTTTCTTTATTCATTTTTTCTCCCTTTTGCTTCCACCGTCGTATCTCACGTGGTCTTTTTCTTATTTTCTTATTTGTTTTGCCAGGTGACATTTAGCTCGTGTTTTCTTATTACAAGGGTGAGATGACATAATACGATACAACAATGGCAACAAGATGACATTTAACTAACGCATTGATGGACAACAAATGCAGTGTTCCCACTTGTTTAGAGTTTTTCTTTCCCTAGCTATGATGCCCCTCTACTAGTCTAACTTATTTCCTCATCATTTTCTATGAAGGAATTTTGCTATCTCATCCTATTTCTTTGCCCTTTGAATTTGGCATTTTAAAAGGAATTTTTTGACAAGAAATTTTTTTGGTAGAATGAGAAATTCCTTAATTAACTAAGAACAGGAATCCATTGAGAGTGCAAAAGAAGAAAAAGAAAATTATAATCGATTACATAAATACTGGAAGTCCCCATTAAACACATTTTCCAAAATTTTCCAAAATGAATTTTGGAATATGACTTAAGGCAAGTGAAAACTGGTGTACTTTTATCGATGGAAATATGACTATATAAAACTTCTTTACTGTGACCTGATTGTTCAATCTTCTTACAATGCAAAGCGATTTTAATCGGCAGTAGAAAACCTAAGTAATCCTTTCTTGACAGGATGTTGTAAAGAGTTTTGATTTAGTGGACTTGAGATGAGACTACTGTGAATGGCACTATTGAATAATTTGAAAGCGTAATGACTAAATTGCATATTTTGCTGTAATTTAGGGACTAGATCATATATTTCGGATAGTTTAAGGGTTTGTAGTGACTTTCTCCCTTATTTGAGCAAATAAAAGAACAAACACTAAACATCTAAAATGGTTCAAGGTGCACTAGAACTAATTAAAAGTCCAAAGAAGATCTTGCATATAGAGCGAGAATTTATTTACAGACTATTGTGCCATTTTCCCTTTCTAGAAGAGAAGTTTGCTATCTGTTCTATTTCTTTGCCCGTTTTAATTTTCACTTTCGTTGGCTAGGAAATTTTTTGGGTAAAATGAGGTATTCCTTAATTAAACAAGATCGCAAATCCCTCGAAAGAGCAAAAAGGAGAATAAAAAAAAATATCATTGGACTACATATTTCCTAAACTCCCCTTAAATTGCACATTCCTCAAAATGAACTAAGATTCCACTGCACTGAAGGCGTGCCAAACTGATTAACACTTACAGATGGATGGAAATATGAATGCCCATATAATCCAACCCTTTGTTTTTTATATGTCTTTTCTCCCTTTTTTCTTCCACCGTCGTACATCACGCGCTATTTTTCATATTGCTCTTTTTTTTTGTTTTGCCAGACGACAGGCACCTTATGTTTTCTTATTACATGGGTTCAGAGAACATACTCTGATACAACTATGTTAACATGATTAAATAATGCATTGACGGGCAACAAATGAGCATAAAGTGAGGCCCACGTGGTGTTCCCACTTGTCTAGAGTTTTTCTTTCCTTAGTTCTGATGCCCCTCTACCAGTGTAACTTATTTCCTCGTCCTTTTCTAGCAGGGAAGTTCGACTATGAATATTTTTGGGTAGAAGGAGATATACCCTAATTAAACAAGAACGGGATTCCCTTGAGAGTGCAAAAGGAGAAAAGGAAAACGATATTCGATGAGAAATATACTACAAGTCCCCATAAAACACATTTCGAAAATCTTCCAGAATGAATTAAGACTCTATTAATCTAAAGTCTAATGCGTGTGAAAGCTGGCATACTTTTCTAGATGGGAATATGACTATATAAAACTTTTGCACTGTAACCTAATTGTTCCATCTTTTTCCAATATCAAGCGATTTTAATCAGCTGTCGAAAACCTAAATTTTCCTTTCTTGAAGGGATTTTGCAAAAAGTTTAGGTTTAGTTTACTTGATATGAGACTATTATGAATGCTTGTACATGGTTCACTCCTATTCGGCCTAGAGAGAGTGCACAAAATGGCACCGTTGCGTGTATTAGCAACGCCTGTTGGCTGTATAGTGCCTATACTTTTGCCTATCCTCCCCATTCCATGACTGGATCGATGAAGTCACAGCCTCTTGGCAGAACTAAATACATGTAAATGAAGACTGTGGGACTTTCTCTGGTTGCTGAATGGGCTTGGTGAAAGGCCGAGTGATTAATGGACTATTGGGATCGAGATATCCTATAATGCTTCACGTGCTGGGTTGTCTAGATATTTTGCTAGGCCCCCACTTGAAAAAAGAAAATTGTCGGAAAGATTCATCGTCCAAGGCCATGGGGCTATAGCCCTATTCTCACAAGTGTGAGTATCTAGATCCATGTCTATCCAAGGCACATAATCTCTCTAATAGTGAGGAACACAATTTAGATTTATGTAAATACTAGTATCTATAGATGGATAATATCATTTTTGGGTATCCTTGTAAAATCCCTTAAACTTAAAATAGTAGAAATTATGAAGTTGATGTTCTGCTTTAGAGACCATAATCTAAAATATATTTAAATGAAACTATTGTAATATTTACAAGAATCAAAAAGGTAAAAAGCTAATAAAAAGATAGAAATATTTTGTTGACCTAAGTAATGAATTGAAATGACAAGATATTTTAGAATCTAGGCACTAGCATAATTATAAAAATTCATGAGTAATATCAATGGGCCAATTTGAATTTGTTATGGAAAGTTCATGGAGTAAATTGAATAAATTGAAAGCGCAAGGACTAATTAGCATATTTTACAGTAATTTAGGAACTAGTTCATATATTTCAGATAGGTTAAGGGTTTTTAGTGGCTTTCTTCCTTATTTCAACAAATCTACAAATGGTTGAAGGTGCACATAGAACGAATTAAAAGTCCAAAGAAAATTTTGCATATAGAGACAGAATTTTTTTACAAACCATTAGTGCCATTTTTCCTCTCTAGAAGGGAAGTTTGCTATTTGTTTATTTCTTTGCCCTTTTAAATTTTCATTTTTGTTGGCTAGGGATTTTTTTATTTTTTTTTTGGGTAAAATGAGATATTCCTTAATTGAACAAGTTCGCAAATCCCTAGAGAGAGCAAAAGTAGAAAAAAGAAAATATCATTGGACATATTTCCTTAACTCCCAATAAAACACATTTTCAAAAATCTCCCAAAATTAAATTGATTTTCCTCTGCTCTAATGGCGTGCCAAAAGCTGACACATTCTTATAGATGGAAATATGATTTTTTATTTTTTGGTAAAATGAGATATCCCATCAGTAAATATGGAGGGAACCCCTCCAGAGAACAAAAGGAGAACAAGAGAAGAATATTTGACTAAATATCAACGACGAGTCCCGATAAAACTTTTTTTCGAAAATCCCTCAAAATAAATTAAGATTCCCGTGCGTAACCCACAAACACTTAATAGATGGAAATATGAACGCCCATATAATCAATCCCTTTGTTTCTTATTCATTTCTTCTCCCTTGTTTCCTCCACTGTCGTACCTCACGTGCTCTTTTTCTTATTGCTCTTCTTTGTTTTTTATGGTTTTATTAATTATTGTGATGGGCCTAAGTTGGCCCGTCCGCCCATGTTGGGCCTAAAAGCCTAGCCCACAAGATTAGGGCCCATGGATGAAGGGATACGTTGAAGAGTTGTAACTTTTGGGGGACGTTTTTTGCCAAAGGGACACGCCATTTGGAGAGGACGTATATAAGGGAGAAAAGAGAGGGAGGAACGCACCTTTTGGATTTACGTACGTTCCTCCTCCCTCTCTCCCTTGAAACACTCCAAAAAGAACAGTAAGAAAAAGGAGGTGACACTCTCTTCCCTTCAAGGCAAATTCACGTCATCGGATCGAACGGGATCAGTTTCTCTTCCTCATATCGGCGTCGGTGTTTAATCTGTGGCTAACAAGGTACGTTCGATTCTGTGATGTGCCTTAGGATCGGTGATACATGTGATTTTCCTGGGCTCATCTTCCGCACTTGTTTTAGGGGTTCGATTTAGTGTCGAATCAGATTTTTGGAAATCTGATATTCCCTTCAGTTTTGCTAGAGGACAAACACCTTTTGTTTTCTTAGTACACGGGTTGAGACAACAAACTTTGATTCAACTATGTTAACATGATTCAATAAATAAGCGTAAAGCGAGGCCCATGTGATGTTCCCACTTGTCTACAGGTTTCCTTTGCTTAGTTCTGATGCCCCTCTACTAGTGTAACTTATTTCCTCGTCCTTTTCTAGCAGGGGAGATTGCTAATTCACCATTTTTCTTCGCACTTTTAATTTTGCATTTTAAAAGGAAGTTCTTTACCGGGAATATTTTTGGGTGGAATGAGATATTCGTTAATCATATTAGAACAAGATTCCATTCAGAGTGCAAAAGGAGAAAAAGCAAACAATATTCGATTGCATATATACTACAAGTCCCCATAAAACACTTTTTCGAAAATCTTCAAAAATGAATTAAGATTCTTTTAATCTAAAGTCCGAAGGCGTGTGAAAGCTGGCACATCGAATCGGCTGTAAATAACCTAGATTATCCTATCTTAATGGAATGTTGTAAAGAAATTTGGTTTAGTGGACTTGAGATAAGACTGTTATGAATACCCATACATAGTCCACTTTTATTCATCCTTAAGAGAGTGCATCAAATGGCACTGTTCCATGAACAACAATGCCCGTTAACTATATAATGTTAGCTATATGCCCTGAAGCAATCATGTAATAGTTACATGTTAGGAATTTAAATTGCTTGATTTATTTAATAGCAAAGAAATATTCATTCATCGTTCCATTTATATGAATGAGCCCATAAAATCACTTATGACTGAACTTATTCTTAAGGTGTTAAAAACATGTGTGACTATTTTACAATTAAACTAAATATTTAAAAGGTTCTAAGTCGATTGATCATTTAGAGGATATTGATGATCTAGTTGAGCCAGTGAATTCTCAAGCTTTTACCATTCGATATTAGATGCCTGAGGGAATGATGAGTTACAAGTCTTTAGATATTGTGACACCCGAGCTAGAACACGTGTTTATCTTGAACAAGTTTACTAAACATGAACATGCATAGAACGATTAGCAACTTGGAAGCTTTTAGTGGAATTAATTACTAATCATTTGTGCTTTGGTCATGTGTAAAATCCTTAGACCTCAGGTATGAAGTATGTAATGACCCTAACTCCATTTCTAGGATTAGGAGCAACGGGGGTTATTTTCGCAACGCCCTAGGCGCGTCGTTGTCCCTTTTTTTAATCTTTTGTTACAAGCATGTGGAATTGTGCATACGACACCTAGACTATAGGAAGAAGAGTCGACAGAAGAATCAACTAATCTCTTTGATATGCAACAAGCGAATTACCTAGGAATGTACATTGAATCACGAGCGAACAATAGACAATATGACTTCCCAATGGTCCGAATACAATTATAAGGAAAGTATTCATATTCCATAATGTTAATACCAATTGTCTTCACAAAGAAATAATTGAATTGCCTTTTTTTTTTCATTAATGAAGAAAGGGGAAAAAGAGAAAATAGTTTTTCAAAACATTGTTTCTCTCTGCCATTAATTGTTACAGTTATTTTGCCAGAAGTTATTCATATAACTTCCCTAAAAAAATAACTTCCCTCCACCCTTTCAAAAGGTGTCTCCATCATATCACATCAAGACGAATCTGTGCATATTAATCACACCATTATGGACAAACCATTGAAATATAACATCTCTCACTCAGACATGATGGGCAATATAAGACATTCAACATTCATCTACTTTTGGAAAAAATTGTACTAGCAAGAAAGCTATATGATCAATGAGTACACCTGCACTTGGGTACTCAAATTATGCACCCGTTAGGGATGACAAAATGGTTACAACCCAAAAAAATAATAATAATAGAGGCCTCATAATGCTTTAGACATATTTTGCTACATTAGTCCAAGAATATCTTTCCCTTAAAGGCTATACTTGACTATTCTCATAATACCATGTATTTACGATTATATCCAAAATCACAAAAGGCGATATAATTGGTTAACTAGTAAATATATGTGATAGATGTAAAACAATAATAATCTTTCTTCACACTTATGTCTCTCTTCGTTTCAAAACGATGTTTTCCTACACACATCCTATCACGCCTGACCCTTGTCACGCACGCATCCCTCTGTGGTCGATACAAATTCGCGTCTTCCCAGGATTAGTCGCCGACCCTTTCATTTTTTTATGCACATGCAGAAGCAAACAATAACCCCTAACAACGAATAACATGGAATTGGAAAGTAGGGCAACATTTCACAAAAACACACTTTTATAAACAAATGGATTTAGGTACAAAAAGAGTCTAGGTAAAAGCCTACAAAATGATTGACTCTCAAAAAGGAGCTATCCTACAACATACTAGTAAAACACATATGCCGATCCTTCAGACTCCACCTCCAAAGACTCTGGGGCTTCGGTCCTCCATCAACATCATATAAGGACTTAAAAATGATTATACGATAACCAATGAGAGAATGTCTTAGCAAGTCCACCCCCTCAACCCCCATTAAGAGGAAAATAGGCTAAGGGTGGCCTAGCCACACAACCACACAATGAGAATGGGGAACTTACCTCGCCTGAATTCCTTCCTATACATCAGCACCATTCATATCCCAAATGCATATAATTAATGCACATGACAATTGAAACGCTTCATCCACTCAATCAATCACAAAGGTCTTGACTATAAGGCCAAATCATTATGACACGTCCCATACCATGCCACAGAGTTTTGTCTCATAATCAAGGACATCTAACTCAATCAACCATGAGTTCCAATTGTTAATTTCATCCCTCAAGGGTACCACCTACTCCAAAGTTTGGCGTCTTCTAGCGTAGCCAAGCTTCGTCTCACCCCAATTGAGCACGGCGACGTCTCTTAATTAGATGGCTTCCTTGAAGGGGCGTAGATCCAAAATCTACTGCGACCTGAGTCTTAATGAATGGATATCCCACATAGGGTATCGTCCAGCTTAAAAGCTTAAGACGGGTTCTCATTAACCAACACATGACCAATCAATTTTGGCCCAAGACACCGTGTATTGCACTCAAATGCCTCCATTAAAATAGTGATCCTGGTCTATTTTCTTCATATTAAAAACACTCTGTGAAAATAGTAGTGTGTTTGTACACTGTTAGATTGAACCTGAAAAATTCGTAACCTCCAATTTAAAATCCCACTATTTTATATAGTATATAAAACTATTTTCGGTGTTAAAACCCGACACCCAAATTTTTTTGAATAAATATTGAAATTCTCAATTTTTTAGAATAGATTACCAAAAATCCAATCAAGCACTCAATTTGGACAAATTAACATCCAATTACATAAATTGAGCACACCATTACAATCAGCACGAAATTTTGGTCACCGTCTATCCCTGTATAATTTTCGAAAAATATTTAATAAATAAATAATTACCAAAATTAATTAAATAATTCAATTTAAATGCCAAAATTGCTAACCTAGGCTGGAATTGCCTAATTAAATACCAAGGCGGGCTCGGAAAATTCTTGAACCAATCTAGATAATTAATACAACCTGTCTAGTCCTTAATTAATCCAATCTAACAACCTAACATGCAAAATTCGATAATTAAATCACCAATCTAATCTAACTAACAACAAAATCCTTAATTAACTTAATCTAATCACCCCCCCTAAGCATAATTAAACTCTTAAGTGAGGTTTAGCGAGTTAACTCACCAAATATGTGAGCCGGTGAGTTCACGGTGATGGCAGCGCGATGGTGAGCGATAAATTCCAAAGCGATGACGCCAACGAGGCACGGATTGGGCTCGAAAAATGGCTCGCAAGTCATGGCCAAGGGCTGGAATTTGTGGCTGACTTTGTGTGGAAATGTTGCGCTCGATTCACTAGAAACATGAGCTGGACAGAGGAGGAATGGGCGGCTTTAATCGCGTGTGGCATTGCTGGAGTTGACTCAGTGAAGCAGCTTAGGTGGGATGCGTGGACTTGGATGGCAACTGTAGAAGCTTTGGTCGCTACTTGGGGTCAACAACAAGGCTTCGTTGGGTGCTGAAGTTGACCGAACGTGGGGATGGTAGAGAGAGAGAGAGAGAGAGAGAGAGAGAGAGAGATGGAGGGTGTGGAAGAGGGGACAAAACTTGGGGGAGATGGAGCAGTCTTCGAAGAGGGAGTGGATGAAGGAGAAGCAGAAGCGCGAAAGTGAAAATGAAATGGAGAAGCAGCGAAGGGGGGGGGGGGCGTGTACAAAGGAAGCTTTGGAGAGAAAGGGGGCAAAAAGTCAAAGAACTTATCTCAATTGATTAATGCTTTGTCCCCCGAACCCACATACCTATCTTCATGGTCCCTTAATACTTTCTAGCTTAGAATTTCCATGAATTAAGCAATTTGATGCCAAAAATACAGCCTCCAACCATAGCTCCGAATTTCTTCAATTTGAGCTTCAATTTCTTCACCAATACTTCACTTTGATGGCCAATTTTGATGAAGAAAAGGCCACACAAAATTTCTACAATTCCCTTCCATCAATTAGCTCGGTTTGCAAGTCAAAAACCCCTTCAATTCGGCCAATCCGAATTTCCGTTCTTTTACGAAACATCCAAATTGATTTTCCGTAACAATCCCGGAATTGCCAAAAATTCTTTAGAGGATGAGTAGCTGCTCCTAAAATAAATCGTGACATGACAAAACTTTTAATTTATGAAACTGGGTTCAAATTCGCGGTTAATTTCAATATGACACGATTTCAGCATAACCTAACTTACCAAGTAGTTTTTAGGATTTTTTAGTGCAATTGACCTGTGGTCAATTATTTTCGAGCCATAATATACATCTTTGACACATTGGCGACTCTCAGTTGTCGTGAAAATCTTTAGATTTTAAATACGGACTCGGGGTGCCCAAAACGACAGAAAATTGGTCTAGTGTCGATCGACAAAAATTTTGCAATTAGGTGAAATCACCCACACTTAATCACACACCTTCGTCAAATCAACCTATCTCTTATCTTTGATCAATTTTTAATTGTGCTGTAATGACCATTGCAAATTAGCACAGTCGAGTAGTCAATTCCTAGTTGAATTCTCGAGTCTATTGCGTTAAAATCCCTTAATGACTTCTCCAAATAGTCTAGTTATCTCACAAGTGATTAACTTAGAGAATATCACTATAGGCGCGTCAATGAAAGGCCCGATTTATTCAATTGAAAACAGGATTGAAATTTCAGGATGTCAGACGTCCCATAAAGCTATATCTATTTATGATCGTTGGTAACATGCTAAAGTACCTGCATTAATCTTTCACTTAGATAATGCAGTCAGAAGTAATATAAGGAACAAAATGAGATAAATTATAAATTACCTTAAGGGCTCACATGATGAGTAAATAGGGGTAATTGCATGCATCTTCCCTTGTCAATTGTACAATACATATGTAGTATGAATTACATGCTATAGTAGATCTCTCTTCCTCCAATAGCTTATTTTCCACGAAACATTTTAGCCATGTTGCTTCTTGTACTACTACAAAGCACTTAACAAATTTTTCCTCCATTGTAAATAAGGCTATGCATGTATGGTTTTTGCTATTTTAAGAAGTTGCATACATTGAGTAAGAATACATACCCAAAATTGATTTACACTCATCTATGTCTCTTTCCCAATCAGCATTTGTGTAGCCTAATGAGCGTAAATCATTCCTTTACTAATATAGTCAATAATTCATGGTGCCTTTTAAGTACGTTAGGACTTTCTTCACTACTTTTCAATGCGCTTGACTAGGATTTGACTGATATTAGCTCACCAACCCCACGGCAAGACATATGCTAGGTCAAGTACACATTGTCATAACCCTAACTCCATCTCCAGGGTCACGAGGGACAAGGGTTATTTTTGCGACATCCCAGGCTCGTCGTCGTCCCGATTCTTTCTATCTTATTATCATGCACATGCAGAAATGTGAAGAAACAACTCCCGGACAAACAACAGCTAGAAGACTAGGACATACATCATACTGAACACATTGACTTGTATTACAATAGTACTTTTACAAGCCTTTTATTTATGGGCTCTTTTTTTTTTGTTTTTTGCATCATAGTACAAGTTTTCCACATAGGCTAGGGGAAATTCTATCTCTTCTAGCATGACTATAGCTCCCAAAATTGACGAGAGACTTCCATACCTATAAAACTGAAAGATGAGGGGTGAGTTTTGGGGAAACTCAGTAAGTAAAATTCCTAGTTCTCTGCTAGGAAAGCGTCTCATCATCATTAAAGTCTAGCAAGTACGACACTCGTAAAACAATGTCGATGGCAGATCAATTAAGCTATTTCACCAACAAACTCATCAACATCACATAGTAACGTAATCAATAAGTTCATTAAATGTATAAACGGTTCTTCCCATACTTTCAGGAGCTTCTAGCCGTGGGCTAGGCATCCAGCCTCAAGCTAAGCATCCCATACTTTCAGGGGCTTCCGTGCTCAACCAGGGCGTCCGGCCATCAAGCCAGACATCCCATACTTTCAGGGGCTTCTTGGCTTAACCAAGGCATCCTATTCAATGAATGAGGCATCGCTGCCAATGCTGTGTGGCGACGGGCACTTTTTCCTCTTTAAATGCATGCATAAATGCATCATACAAGCCGATTCATATCTTTTCTCTTAGCCAACACATGCATGGGCCGGAGGCGAGCTCATTCATTCATGTGTGTCATGAGTTTCTTTTACCTCACCAGCAAATATGTTGGGAATGATCTTGGGTCCATAACTTGAATCCATCTCTCAACGCTAATCCTCACACGGGACAATGCTTGGAAATGATACGCCTCAATACCGATCCAAGACCTCAAGGCTTGGGTACAACTCGCCTTAGTGACAATCCCAAGCTTGACGGACCTCGGCTTTGACTTGATGTGAATACATATGCATCGAGAATGACCTTTGGCTTGTAGCTTCATTCAATGACAAGCACAAAGTCCCCACATCCATTTGAACTATGGAAATCGACATGCTTGGTGCTTACCAAGATCTCACGCATTTGGGCGATCTCCATACCAATCGAGATATAAGATCGACATGCCTCAATGTCAACTTAGGACCTTACGGCCTTAGGCGATTCCCACACCAAGCGAGGGTTGGACCTAGCATCCTATTTATGCCGAAACCAAGGCTTTATGGCTTCAGGCGACCTTGCCTTGCAATGAACTTAACTCGAATGACCCTTGGCCTCATTCCGAGCATGAACAACTAAAACACACGTTCAAGCATAACCATGAGCAAAACCATACAAAAGATCCAACATCCTATCCATGGCTTGATGGGTGAACACCTAACTAGACTCAACAATGAAGACTATTGCCCTAAAGGAGACATAGGAGTCTTCCTTACCTTGGCAAACCTCGAAGACCAATTTATATAGCTTGATGGATTAAGGATGCAAGGCCGAGAGAAAGGAGAATGAGGAGGAAATGGATGACAAGGTGAGGAAAATGAGAAAGGGCTCCTCATATTTATAGCCCCTTGGTGCCATCATTATTAAGCCAAGTGGTCCAATCTTAAGTTTCCAAGTGTCCTGCTAGAATACTTAGGTGGTAAGCCTAAGTTGCAATGTGTCAAGTCTATTTTAAAAGGTGGCAAACCTAATGGCCTAATGTAATGATTGGGGGCTAACTTGTTTCATTCCTATTGGACCATTTATACAATGCCATCATGACTTGGCCAACTTGTTCCCTAAGAAAAATCTTATGGTAATCATGACCATATCTTTCATGGACACCTAAGCCAATGAGTCACCAACTTCTTCTCCAAGGCAAATCTCAAGCCATCATTAACAAATCTCCGGATGGACACCTAAGCGGGTGACCCATCCTTGCATTTAATGATGCGTTCTAGAATCTCATATATATCTTATCTTAATTGGTTCATTTTTCCAAGAGTCCCTTACTTAATTCCCAAAGTAAATCTTTGGTAATCATTAACAAATTTATAAATATCTATCCAAAGTGGTGAGTCATCATTCTCAATAAATGAGGGATTTCTAGAATTTTCTTATATTTTGTCATTTTCTTCATCAAGAAGGCAGTCTAGAGAATTCTATTGGTCTAGTTTTTTCTAGGGCCGAAGAAGGGATCATTAAGTATACCTCAAAAAACCGAATCACGTACACCCGAGGTTCGGCCCTTACATTCCATATTTGCCCAAACCGTTCCTTTGGACGGTCGGTTGACCAATAGGGTCGGTTGTCTTTTAATGGGTTCGAGACCTAGTACAAGGGTACCCATGGCCTAGCACAAAACCAAGGCACCTATGGACCATAGAATAAGAGATGGAATAGCCGGGTCTATCACTAGGCTCATTTCGATCGGTGCTTGATCCACCGGTAGGGTTCACTATGTTCCCAACATATATGTGCTCATTGGGGAGCACCGGTTCTATTTGTAAAGAAGAAAGATGGTTCGTTGCGCTTATGCGTCGACTAATTTGCAATACTATCACATTTTTTTATGGTAACACACGTATTTAATTTGCAATAAAAGCAAACCAAATTAATGATAATTCAATAAAAGATATCAAAACAAAAGTTCACTATATTCCCAACATATATGTGCTCATTTACATATAGGCTAGTTCTATATTTCTAAAACCATAGGAAAATACATGTCAGAAGGAATAAACAATGCGTTTATATCGCAAAATATGTGTACTTACGGTTCCGTAAACTTTTTTATACATTTAAAAGGCTCAAAAATGTAAAATAACTACACCATAGTATAGAGCACATCCATACAAAGCAAACACTATTAACCACGCACCCATTGGAGCCCGCATGTGCCCACACGCACTGCTTGAGTGCATGGTGCATTTGGTGTACGCACCAGCAAATCAACGTGACTCCTTGCCTATCCAACCGGCCTAACTGGTCCAACTAGAGACCGATTCAACTAGTCCAATCACCAAACCGATATAACTGGTTGAACTGGTTAACTACTCAATCGGGTTGGGTATCTAGGTCTACGGGTCGAGCACTTGGTCAGTTTGAATTGCCGAATGGTCATTGGTTGTGAACGGCCAGTGGATGATGTCATCAATGATGTCATTTAGCAATTAGCGACCGTTGGCTTATGTCATTGATGGCGTTAGCACACATCAATTTGCTGACGCGAGCATGTTGCTCATGTGCCGCAACTTCTAGTTGCTCATGTGCCGCACGTCCAACAGCATTTGACCTGCCGTTTTGCTCATCTCGACGAGATCTTTCACCTTGTATATTCAAAAGTTGATTTTAGCAAAATAAATATTCCAAAAATTGACCAAAACCATATGGGTGACAGTGATCTCCAAGACCCATTCTTCGCTTCAACGATTCATGTTACAATTTATGAGCAATGAACATCTAGACGATGTGAAGTTCATCCTCTTGATCCCCATATCAATTAGCAAGCAAGAAAATTTGATAGAAAAAAAGAGAGTAGAAATTATAACGCAGGTTTTGATACCAATGTTGGAAGAAAGTCGGTCGAAGAAATGACTAACATTTTTTCGATGCACAATGAACAAATTACCCAGAACGAATGTTGAATCACAAGCAAAAGACGGAAGATACGACTTAATGATGGTCCAAATGCAATCATGAGGAAATGCCCGATTGTCTTCTTGAAGTAAAAATGAAATGCCTTTTGTTCTTTTATGGAGAGAGGAGAAAAAGAGAAAATAATTTCTTTGTGAATGTTCTTTCTACCAACCAATGTAACGTTTATCTCCATAAGTTATTTATATAACTTCCTTCACACCCTTTTAAAAAAGGTATCTCTCCATTATGTCTCATGAAGACGAACTAGTGCATCTTAATCGCATCCATCATGAACGTACTACAGAAATATAACACAATTAAATTTAGAATAATAACTGTATAAAAAAACTTTTGTACCCTAACCTAATCATTCCAGCTTTTTTCCCCATTGAAAGCGCTTTGAATCAGCTGTAGAAAACCTAAATTATCTTTTGATAATAGTATTTGTCAAGAATTTAGGTTTAGTGGACTCGTGATGAGACGGCAATGAGTGCATACACATATTCTATTCTTATTCGGCCTCAAGAAGTGCACGAAATGGCAGCGTTCCTTATGAAAACACTTGAACTTAAAATAGCATAAATATCAACTCAATAAAATTTTATATAAGCTATTACTTTTAGTAATATAAAGATTCTAAGTTAAATTAGTTAAATGGAACTATCCCAATATTAATAAAAGTAAAGAAAGGTAAAAAGCTAATTGAATGCTAGAAACTTTTTGTTGATTAGGAAACGAATTGAAATAAAAAGATATTCCAAAATCTGGGCAATATGGCAATAATAAAAACTAATGAAAAGTATCGATGGACTAATTTGGGTTTGTTGTGAAAATTTGAGTGAGAAAATTGAATAAGTTGCAAGAATAAGGACTACATTGCTCATTTTGCAATAATGTAATCTCATTCTACCCAAAAATATTCCCGGTAAAGAACTTCCTTTTAAAATGCAAAATTAAAAGTGCAAATAAAAAAGGTGAATTAGCAATCTCCCCTGCTAGAAAAGGACGAGGAAATAAGTTACACTAGTAGAGGGGCATCAGAACTAAGCAAAGGAAACCTGTAGACAAGTGGGAACATCACATGGGCCTCGCTTTATGATTATTTGTTGAATCATGTTAACATAGTTGTATCAAAGTTTGTTGTCTCAACCTGTATACTAAGAAAACAAAAGGTGTTTGTCCTCTAGCAAAACAAAGAAGAGCAATAAGAAAAAGAGCACGTGAGGTACGACGGTGGAGGAAACAAGGGAGAAGAAATGAATAAAAAACAAAGGGATTGATTATATGGGCGTTCATATTTCCATCTATTAAGTGTTTGTGGGTTACGCACAGGAATCTTAATTCATTTTGAGGGATTTTCGAAAAAAATGTCTTATCGGGATTCGTCGTTGATCTTTAGTCAAATATTCTTTTCTTGTTCTCCTTTTGTTCTCTGGAGGGGTTCCCTCCATTTTTACTGATGGGATATCTCATTTTACCAAAAAATAAAAAAAATCATTTTTCCATCTATAAGAATGTGTCAGCTTTGGCACGCCATTAGAGCAGAGGAAAATCAATTTAATTTTGGGAGATTTTTGATAATGTGTTTTATTGGGAGTTGAGGAAATATGTCCAATGATATTTTCTTTTTTCTGCTTTTGCTCTCTCTAGGGATTTGCGAACTTGTTCAATTAAGGAATATCTCATTTTACCCAAAAAAAAAAAAAATGAAAATTTAAAAGGGCAAAGAAATAAACAAATAGCAAACTTCCCTTCTAGAGAGGAAAAATTGCACTAATGGTTTGTAAAAAAATTCTGTCTCTATATGCAAAATTTTCTTTGGACTTTTAATTAGTTCTATGTGCACCTTGAACCATTTGTAGATTTACTTAAATAAGGAAGAAAGCCACTACAAACCCCTAACCTATCTGAAATATATGAACTAGTTCCTAAATTACTGTAAAATATGCTAATTAGTCCTTACGCTTTCAATTTATTCAATTTAGTCCATGAACTTTTCATAACAAATTCAAATTAGTCCATTGATATTACTCATGAATTTTTATAATTATGCTAGTGCCTAGATTCTAAAATTTCTTTTCTTTTCAATTCATTACTTAGGTCAACAATATATTTCTATCTTTTTATTAGCTTTTTACCTTTTTGATTCTTGTAAAATATTACAATAGTTTCATTTAAATATATTTTAGATTATGGTCTCTAAAGCAGAACATCAACTTCATAATTTCTACTATTTTAAGTTCAAGGGATTTTACAAGGATACCCAAAAATGATATTATCTATCTATAGACATAAATCTAAATTGTGTTCCTCACTATTAGAGAGATTATGTGCCTTGGATAGACATGGATCTAGATACTCACACTTCTGAGAATAGGGCTATAGCCCCATGGCCTTGGACGATGAATCTTTTCAACAATTTTCTTTTTCAAGTGGGGGCCTAGCAAAATATCTAGACAACCCTGCACGTGAAGCATTATAGGATATCTCAATCCCAATAGTCCATTAATCACTTGGCCTTTCACCAAGCCCATTAAGCAACCAGAGAAAGTCCCACGGTCTTCATTTACATGAATTTAGTTCTGCCAAGAGGCTGTGACTGTATGATGCAAATTACGTAATCCAAAGATCTCCATAACCAGAATAGGAACATGCATAATTGAGTCGAAAGATTAACACACATGTTTTGGAATCCATTGAACATAAAGCGGAAGCAGAAAAGGGATTACCCACATATCAAGGGGATCCACGCATCAAGTCATTCTTCTCTATTGCCCTCCGTATCACTGGCTCAATGAGGCGGCCCTCTCACGTTTAGCATTAGGTAAACGCCCCTTAGGTGAGGATACATATGAGAATTAGGGTTAGAGGAGAGACTTGAGCACTATTTATAGAGTTTCCAGCCAAGACCCCTCATTACGGGCCAGGCTCAACTCGGCCCACACTAGCCAGTCCCATATTAGACTAATTAAGAAAAATTCTATCTGACCTTAGACCAACCCTATTTTACGATAACCGTAAAAATAATAAATTACAATATCAATTAATGTAGTTCACATTAGGAAAACTCTTACATTCTCCCACTTGAACTATATTAATTGAAATCGTACCGTATGTACGCACATTTGGTCCAGACATAATTATTAATAGTCAATCATATCCCATAAAGTCTTACACCGAATCATGGCAGTAACTACATATACACACAAAGAGCCTTCCATGGTCACGAGTGCTCTCAACTTTATTGACTTGGATTCAATATGGTAGTGTGGCAAATGGATAGCATCTCTCATAGAGAGATTCCATTTATCAGTCACCATTCTCTTACCTTAGGTGTCACAAAAACTTGTGCTACTAGAGAATACTTTATGGTTCCAATGAATCTACATATGTCTTGTCCTTACGGTTAACATTTCTTTGTGTATTACAAGACATATGCACAAGGTTAATAACCGGATGCCCGGATGCCCCTAGCCTTTACTTAAGGTTTATACAATCCCTTGAGACTTTATCAATATGTATTCAACATAATAACAACACATTCAAAAATATTTTATTGAATGCAAAAGTTGATACATATCAAATCGTTACAAAGTGTAACGAACACAGATGAAACATATATCAGAGTAAAGCCAATATAGCTCCCACTAAACAACAACATCTCATAATGCTCCTAGGCCCATGCTAATGACATGTCGCTCAAATACACATAGGCGTAGGCCTTTAATCAGTGGATCTACAGCCATATCATCTGTGAAAATATGTTATATTTAAACGTCACATTTATGTACCGATTGCTTCTGGTAAAAAATTTTGACCACCATATATTTAGACCCCTTGAGACCTCTATAGTAAATAATAAATAATACTACATTAGGAAAACTCTTACTGTGACTTCATCGATCTAGTCATGGAATGGGTAGGATAGGCAAAAGTATAGGCACTATACAACCAATAGGTGTGTTGCTAATACATGCAACGGTCCCATTTTGTGCACTCTCTATAGGCCGAATAGGAGTGAACCATGTACAAGCATTCATAATAGTCTCATATCAAGTTAACTAAACCTAAACTCTTTGCAACATCCCATTAAGAAATGAAAATTTAAATTTTCTATGGCCGATTTAAATCGCTTTACATTGAAAAAAAGCAGAACAATTAGGTTACGGTGCAAAAGTTTTATATAGTCATATTCCCATCTAGAAAAGTATGCCAGCTTTCACAGGCATTAGTCTTTAGATTAATAGAGTCTTAATTCATTCTGGGAGATTTTCGAAAATGTGTTTTATGGGGACTAGTAGTATATTTTGTCATCGAATATCGTGTTCCTTTTCTCCTTTTGCACTCTCAAGGGAATCCCGTTCTTGTTTAGTTAGGGTATATCTCCTTCTACCCAATAATATTCATAGTCAAACTTCCCTGCTAGAAAAGGACGAGGAAATAAGTTACACTGGTAGAGGGGGCATCAGAACTAAGGAAAGAAAAACTCTAGACAAGTGGGAACACCACGTGGGCCTCACTTTATGCTCATTTGTTGCCCGTCAATGCATTATTTAATCATGTTAACATAGTTGTATCAGAGTATGTTCTCTGAACCCATGTAATAAAAAAACATATGGTGCCTGTCGTCTGGTAAAACAAAAAAAGAACAATATGAAAAATAGCGCGTGAGGTACGATGGTGGAAGAAAAAAGGGAGAAAAGACATATAAAAAACAAAGGGTTGGATTATATGGGCATTCATATTTCCATCTGTAAGTGTTTATCAGTTTGGCACGCCTTCAGTGCAGTGGAATCTTAGTTCATTTTTGAGGAATGTGTAATTTAAGGGGAGTTTAGGAAATATGTAGTCCAATAATATTTTTTTTCTCCTTTTTGCTCTTTCGAAGGATTTGCAAACTTGTTTAATTAAGGAATACCTCATTTTACCCAAAAAATTTCCTAGCCAACGAAAGTGAAAATTAAGATGGGCAAAGAAATAGAGCAGATAGCAAACTTCTCTTCTAGAAAGGGAAAATGGCACAATAGTCTGTAAATAAATTCTGGCTCTATATACAAGATCTTCTTTGGACTTTTAATTAGTTCTAGTGCACCTTGAACCATTTTAGATGTTTAGTGTTTGTTCTTTTATTTGCTCAAATAAGGGAGAAAGTCACTACAAACCCTTAAACTATCCGAAATATATGATCTAATCCCTAAATTACAGCAAAATATGCAATTTAGTCATTACGCTTTCAAATTATTTAATAGTGCCATTCATAGTAGTCTCATCTCAAGTCCACTAAATCAAAACTCTTTACAACATCCTATTAAGAAAGGATAATTTAGGTTTTCTACTGCCGATTCAAAACGCTTTGCATGGGAGGAAGATGGAACAATTAGGTCACAGTAAAGAAGTTTTATATAGTCATATTTCCATCGATAAAAGTACACCAGTTTTCACACGCCTTAAGTCATATTCCAAAATTCATTTTGGAAAATTTTGGAAAATGTGTTTAATGGGACTTCCAGCATTTATGTAATCGATTATAATTTTATTTTTCTTCTTTTGCACTCTCAAGGGATTCCTGTTCTTAGTTAATTAAGGAATTTCTCATTCTACCAAAACAATTTCTTGTCAAAAAATTCCTTTTAAAATGCCAAATTCAAAGGTCAAAGAAATAGGATGAGATAGCAAAATTCATTGATAGAAAGTGATGAGGAAATAAGTTAGACTAGTAGAGAGGCATCAGAGCTAGGGAAAGAAAAACTCTAAACAAGTGGGAACACTGCATTTGTTGTCCGTCAATGCGTTAGTTAATCTTGTTGCCCTTGTTGTATTGTATTATGTCATCTCACCCTTGTAATAAGAAAACACAAGGTAAATGTCACCTGGAAAAACAAAGAAGAAAATAAGAAAAAGACCACGTGAGATACGACGGTGGAAGCAAAAGGGAGAAAAAATGAATAAAGAAAGGTTACATTGTATGGGCATTCATATTTTCATCTGTAAGTGTGTCAGTTTGGGCACGCCTTCTCGTAGAGGATTCTTAAGTCATTTTGAGAGATTTTTGAAAAAAAAAATAAAATTTATTGGGACTTGTGGTTAATATGTATTCAAATATTCTTTTATTTTTTCTCCTTTGATTCTTACAAGGGGTTTCCCTCCTTATTTAATTGTGAAATAACTCGTTTTACTAAAAATATCATATTTACATCTGCAGTTGCCAGCTTTGACACGCCTTTCAAACAGAGGAATCTTAATTTAATTTTGAGAGAATTTCGAAAAAGTGCTTTATTGGGGCTTGGAGGAAATATGCAGTCTAATAATGTCGTCCTTTATCTCCTTTTGTTCTCTCGAGGGATTCCGGTACTCATCTAATTTTGGAATCTCGTTTTACCCAAAAAAAAAAATTCCTAGCCAACATGTTTTCTTTCTTAACCACTGGGGGTTCGCCCCAGTGGCCACCCTTCCAACATGGAAGGGGGAGGTGAGGAGTTCAAATCCCCACCTTCTCGGGGGGATGGGGATAGGGACGCGTAAGTTTCGAGAGTGGGTTGCGACTCCCACGCCCTGCAAGAGGCAGGGCACAAGTCTGCGAGTGAGTGTAGCATAGGAATAGAGTAGGACTGACCAAAAAAAAAAAAACACGTTTTCTTTCTTTAAAATGAAAAATTAAAATGGCTAAGAAATAGGATGAAATAGTGAATTTCCTTTCTAGAAAGGGAAAATGAAACTAATAGTTCATATATTTTGTTTCATTAGTTCATTAGTTCAATGTGAATTTCTATCTTTGGACTTTTAATGCTATCCATGTCAGTGGCTTTTGTAGTGGTCGACCCTCTTTTGTTAAAGGATATGAAATCCCCTTGACCTTCCAGCATTGGGTAGACATCAACCCCCATATATGGTCTCACCCCCATTGAGCATAGTGACATCTCTCAATTAGATGGCTTCCCTAAAGGGGTGTGGGTCCAAAATCTACTGCGACCTGAGTCCCGTATCCCATATAGGGTAACGTCCGGCTTAAAAGCTTAAGATAGGTTCTCATTAACCAACACAAGACCAATCAATCTCAGCCACATCGTGTATTGCACTCAAATGCCTCCATTAAAATAGTGATCCTAGTCTATTTTCTTCATATTAAAAATACTCTGTGAAAATAGTCGTGTGTGGGTACACGGTTAGATTGAACTTGAAAAATCGTAACCTCCAATTTGAAATCCCACTATTTTATATAGTATATGAAACTATTTTTGGTGTTAAAACTTGACACCAGAGATTTTCTGAATAAATATTAAAATTCACAATTTTTTAGAATAGATTACCAAAAATCTAATCAGCACTCAATTTGCACAAATTAACATCCAATTACATAAATTGAACACACCATTACAATCAGCATGAAATTCCAGTCACCGCCTATCCCGGTCTAATTTCCAAAAAATATTTAATAATTAAATAATTACCAAAATTAATTAAATAATTCAATTTAAATGCCAAAATTGCTAACCTAGGCCGGAATTGCCTAATTAAATATCGAGACGGGCTCGAAAAATTTCAGAACCAATCTAGATTATTAATACAACCTGTCTAGTCTCTAATTAATCTAATCTAACAACCTAACATGCAAAATTTATCCAATCAAATCTAACTAACAACATAATCCTTAGTTAATTTAATCTAATCACCCCCTAAGCATAATTAACCTCCTAAGTGAGGTTTAGTGAGTTAACTCATCGGATTTGCGAGCTGATGAGTTCACGGTGATGGTGGTGGGACGGCGAGCGATAAATTCCAAAGCGACGACGCCAACGAGGAACGGATTGGGCCTAAAAAATGGCTTGCATCATGGCCATGGGTTGGAATTTGTGGCCGACTTTGTGTGTAAATGTTGCGCTCGATTCACTAGAAACATGGGCTGGATAGAGGAGGAACGGGCGGCTTCAATTGCGTGGGGCGTTGCTAGAGTTGACTCAGTGAAGCGGCTTAGGTGGGATGCGTGGACTTGGACGGCAACTGTAGCAGCTTTTGTCGCTACTTGGGGTCAACAACAAGGCTTCATTAGGTGCTGAAGTTCACCGAACGTGGGGATGGCAGAGAGAGAGAGAGAGAGAGAGAGATGGAGGGTCTGTGGAAGAGGGGACAAAACTTGGTGGAGATGGGGCGGTCTTCGAAGAGGGAGTGGCTACATAATTTCAGTGGATGAGGAGGAGTCTTCGAAGGAAAAGATGAAGGAGAAGCAGAAGTGCGAAGGTGAAAATGAAATGGAGAAGCAGCGAGGGGGGGGTGGCGTACGAAGGAAGCTTTGGAGAGAAAGGGGGCAAAAAGTCAAAGAACTTATCTCAATTGATTAATGCTTTGTCCCCCTAAACCCACATACCTATCTTCATGGTCCCCTAATACTTTCTAGCTTAGAATTTCCATGAATTAAGCAATTTGATGCCAAAATACAGCCTCCAACCATAGCTCCGAATTTCTTCAGTTTGAGCTTCAATTTCTTCACCAATTCTTCACTTTGATGTCCAATTTTGATGAAGAAAAGGCCCACCCAATTTCTACAATTTCCTTCCATCAATTAGCTCGGTTTGCAAGTCAAAAATCCCTTCAATTCGGCCAATCCGAATTTCCGTTCTTTTATGAAACGTCCGAATTGATTTTCCGTAACAATCCCGGAATTGCCAAAAATTCTTTGGAGGATGAGTAGCTACTCCTAAAATAAATCGTGACATGACAAAACTTTTAATTTATGAAACCGGGTTCAAATTTGTGGTTAATTTCAATATGACATGATTTCAGCATAACCTAACTAACCGAGTAGTTTTTAGGATTTTTTAGTGCAATTGACCTATGGTCAATTATTTTCGAGGCATAATGTACGTCTTCGACTTATTGGCGACTCTCCATTGTCGTGAAAATTTCGAGATTTCAAATACGGACACAGGGTACCCAAAATGACAGAAAGTCGGTCCAGTACCGATCGACAAAGATTTTGCAATTAGGTGAATAACCCACACTTAATCACACACCTTTGTCGAATCAACCTATCTCCGATCTTTGATCGATTTTTAATTGCGCTGTAATGACCCTTGCAAATTAGCACAGTTGAGTAGTCGATTCCTAGTCGAATTCTCGAGTCTATTGCGTTAAAATCCCTTAATGACTTCTCCAAATAGTCTAGTTATCTCACAAGTGATTAACTTAGAGAATATCACTATAGGCGCGTCGATAAAAGGCCCAATTCATTCAATTGAAAACAAGGTTGAAATTTCAAGATGTCACACGTCCCATAAAGCCATATCTATTTATGATCGTTGGTAACATGCTAAAGTAGCTGCATTAATCTTTCACTTAGATAATGTAGTTAGAAGTAATATAAGCAACAAAATGAGATAAATTATAAATTACCTTAAGGGCTCACACGACGAGTAAATAGGGGTAATTTCATGCATCTTCCCTTGTCGATCGTACAATACATATGTAGTATGAATTACATGCTATAGTAGATCTCTTTTCCTATAATAGCTTATTTTCCAAGAAATGTTTTAGCCATGTTACTTCTTGTACTACGACAAAGCACGCAATAAATTTTTCCTCCATTGTAAATAAGAATATGCATGTATGGTTTTTGCTATTTTAAGAAGTTGCACATTCATTGAGTAAGAATACATACCCAAAAGGTGATTTACACTCATCTAAGTCTCTTCCCCAATCAGCATATGAGTAGCCTAATGAGCGTAAATCATTCCTTTAATAATATAGTCAATAGTTCACGGTGCCTTTTAAGTACGTTAGGACTCTCTTCACTGCTTTTCAGTATGCTTGGCTAAGATTTGATTGATATTAGCTCACCAACCGCACAGCATGACATATGCTGGGTCAAGTACACATTGTCATGACCCCAACTCCATCTCTAGGGTCACGAGCGACATGGGTTATTTTTGCGACGTCCCAGGCTCGTCGCCGTCCTGATTCTTTTTATCTTGTTATCATGCACATGCAGAAATGTGAAGAAACAACTCTTCGAACAAACAACAGCTAGAAGACTGGGACATACATCATACTGAACACATTGACTTGTATTACAATAGTACTTTTACAAGCCTTTTATTTATGGGCTCTCCTTTTTTTTTTTTTTTTTACATCACAGTACAAGTTTTCCACATAGGCTAGGGGAAATTCTATCTCTTCTAGCGTGACTGTAGCTCCTAAAATTGACAAGAGACTTCCATGCCTACAAAATTGAAAGATGAGGGGTGAGTTTTAGGGAAACTTAGTAAGTAGAATTCCTAGTTCTCTGCTAGGAAAGCGTCTCATCATCATTAAAGTCTAGCAAGTACAACACTCGTAAAACAGTGTCGATGGCAGATCAATTAAGTTATTTCACCAACAAACTCATTAGCATCACATAGTAACGTAATCAATAAGTTCATTAACTATATAAATGATTCTTCCCATACTTTCAGGAGCTTCCAGCCGCGGGCTAGGCATCCGGCCTCAGGCTAAGCATCCCATACTCTTAGGCGCTTCCCATACTTTTAGGGTCTTCCTTGCTCAACCAGGGCATCCGGCCATCCAGCAAGGAATCCCATACTTTCAGGGGCTTCCTGGCTCAACCAAGGCATTCGGCTCTCAAGCCAGACATCCCATACTTTCAGGGGCTTCCTAGCTCAACTAAGACATCTTGTTCAATGAACGAGGCATCATTGCCAACGCTGTGTGGCGATGAGCGCTTTTTCCTCTTTAAATGCATGCACAAATGCATCATACAAGCTGATTCATATCTTTTCTCTTAGCCAACACATGCATGGCCCGGAGGCAAGCTCATTCATTCATGTGTGTCATGAGTTTCTTTTACCTCAATAGCAAACATGTTGGGAATGATCTTGGGTCCATAATTTGAATCGATCATTCAACCCTGATCCTCACATCGGACAATGCTTGGAAAAGATACGCCTAAATATCGATCCAAGACCTCAAGGCTTGGGTACACCTCGCCTTAGTGACGATCCCAAGCTTGACGAACCTCGGCTTTGACCCAATGTGAATACATATGCATCGAGAATGACCTTTGGCTCGTAGCTTCATTCAATGACAAGCACAAAGTCCCCATGTCCATTTGGACTATGGAAATCGACATGCTTGGTGCCTTACCAACATCTAATGCATTTTGGGCGATCCCCATACTAATGAAGATATAAGATCGACACGCTTAATGTCAACTTAGGACCTTACAGCCTTAGGTGATTCCCACACCAAGCGAGGGTTGGACTTGGTATCCTATTTATGCTGAAACCAATGCTTTATGGCTTAAGGTGACCTTGCCTTGTGATGAACTTAACTCGAATGAACCCCGACCTCATTCCGAGCGTGAACAACTAAAGCACATGTTGAAGCATAACCACAAGCAAAACCATACAAAAGATCCAACATCCTATCCACGGCTTGACGGGTGAGCACCTAACTAGACTCAACAATGAAGATTACTGCCCTAAAGGAGACATAAGAGTCTTCCTTACCTTGGCAAACCTCGAAGACCAATTTATATAGCTTGATGGATTGAGGATGCAAGGCCGAGAGAAAGGAGGAGGAGGAGGAAATGGATGACAAGGTGAGGAAATTGAGAAAGGGCTCCTCATATTTATAGCCCCTTGGTGCCATCATTACTAAGCCAAGTGGTCCAATCTTAAGTTTCCAAGTGTCCTGCTAGAATACTTAGGTGGTAAGCCTAAGTTGCAATGCGTCAAGTTTTTTTTAAAAGGTCGCACACCTAATGGCCTAATGTAATGATTGGAGGCTAACTTGTTTCATTCCTATTAGACCATTTATACAATTCCATCATGACTTGGCCAACATGTTCCTTAAGAAAAATCTTATGGTAATAATAACCATATCTTTCTTTAACACCTAAGCCAATGAGTCACCAACTTCTTCTCCAAGGAAAATCTCAAGCCATCATTACCGGGATGACTCATCCTTGCATTTAATGATGCGTTCTATAATCTCATATATGTCTTCTCTTGATTGGTCCATTTGTCCAAGAGTTCCTTACTTAATTCCCAAAGAAAATCTTCGGTAATCATTCACAAATTATAAATATATATCCAAAGTGGTGAGTCATCATTCTCATTAAATGAGGGAGTTCTAGAATTTTCTTATATTTTGTCATTTTCTTCATCAAGAAGGCAGTCTAGAGAATTATATCTGTCCAGTTTTTTTCCGGGGCCAGAGATGGGATCATTACGTCAAAAAATCGAATCACATACACTCGAGGTTCGACCCTTACATTCCATATTCACCCAAACCGTTCCTTTGAATGGTCGGTTGACCAATAAGGTCGCTTGTCCTTTAATTGGTTCAAGACCTATTACAAGGATACCCATGACCTAGCATAAAGCCAAGGCACCTATGGACCATAAAATAAGTGATGGAATAGCCAGGTCTATCCCTGGGCTCATTTCAATCGGTGCCTAATCCACCGATAGGGTTCATGATCGGTGCATTACCAATCCATGATCGTACTTCACCAATTCAAAATTCCATTCCAATCACAAAGAGTTAAATAGGGAATGATACATTTTTGGTAAAAAGAAATTGGTATTTGGTCAATTTGGATTGTCCATGTATCGACGCATAATCGGGTGGAGTCACTCGCGACTAGAAACTGCCACTGGCTAGATCGACCCGTGACCATCCACTGATCTAAAATCATCCTTTGACCAATTCTCGTGATCGAAAAATCATATTATGAGCTGGAGATTCTATCCCATTGGTATGGTTGGTAGAAATTCACGGCCAATACCTTGACCAATTCGTGACTGGTTGGTCGGTCATGACCGATCCATGATTTCTTGCCGATCGAACTAATTGATCCATGGCCAATGGCTTATGATCGATCCTTTTAGGACCTTATGGCCGATCCTTATGGGGTCGGAATCAAGGATGTTACACACATTTTAGCATACATCAAATTTCTAATCGCACTAGCATGAGGAATTGTTTCCATTTCTTTCTTTTCTCCTAGAGTCTTAGGACACATCTTAATACTCAGGCCTTTGCCTTGCATGACATGGGTATCAATGGGATTACAATGTTACATATTGAAATGCTAAAGAATCTTCTTGATATAACTCTTGTGATAGAGTGAGATGTTTTCTCGATTGATTTATTTCAATCTTAACTCCCAATATACAATATATAAGTGACTTCTCCCATGTCCTTCATTTCAATTGAAAGACAACCATTTTTTCATGATGATAACCAAACCCTTGTCATTCTCAGCCAATAGTATATTGTCCACAAAAGGTAATAAAATCACAAATTTATCTTTGGATCATTTGACATATACACAACGATTTTCTTATATCATTGTAAACACTAAAGACATTATGGCTCAATGAAAATCAAAATACCACTATCTAAATGATTGTTTAAGGCCATATAGTAAGCGCTGAAGCTTCTAAATTTTACATTCCTAACTTTCAACTATGAAACCTATTAGTTACTTCATCTAGTTCTTCATTTAGAAATGAGGCCTTTTCATCAATTTGATATAATTCTAGGTCCAAAGTGTGACAGTGGCTAGGATAAGACATATAGAGCAAACTTTATAACAAGGGAAAAGATTTCCTCACAATCTATATCCTCTTGTTAAGTATAGCCTTTTGCCACAAGATGAGCCTTAGACTTTCAATAGATCCATCCGCCCTTTGCTTAGTCTTGAAAACCAATTTATTTCTAATAGCCTTGCGATTGGGTGGTAGATCAACCAAGTCCCAGACACGGTTTACCATCATTATGTGGCATCCCAAAATTCATGAAGACCTCTATAGTCTATGAATAGGTGATGGAAGTACCATCAAGTTATTTTATAGCCATTTAATCCATAATTTGCAATAAGATTTATGGCCAAGCTTTTAATTATGTGATAGGAAAGAAAATACTATCATTGGCCATGTGTATTATAAATTGGAATTTATGGATTTGTGACTACAAGTTTTATGGCCATTTTATTATGCAATTAGGTATTTATTTAAATGAGGATTAAGATGTATTATTAAAAAATAAACTTGGGCCATTTAAGCTTGGACTTTAGGCCCAAGTGTGTTGGCATAAAGTGGGCCAAGAGGCCCGGCCCATGAAGCCCATTGGGCTGTCAACGCATGGAGGGGGGGAGGAGGAGCCGCATGGCCTCCTCCAAGTGTCGTCAACAAGGGAGAGACTTGTCTCCTCCTTGGGGACAAGTGTCCCCCATGCAAAGTGAGGATGCATGCAAGTATATAAGCCACCAAAAAGAAAGAGAGAGAGGGAGTGGCTGGTTTTGAGATAGTGAGAGAGAGGGAGAGAGTTGCCAAGAGAGAGTGAGGAACCAAGAGAGAAAGGGAGAAGCCGTGTGAGGGAGGAGGTCCGCCCGTCCGTCGCCCGTCGTCATGCGTTCGCCGTCCGTGTGCCATTGTTTGCTCGGTACAAAGGCAAGTTTGGGATCCATATTCTGCTCTTGCATGTGTGTCTTGCATGTGTGATTGTTTGGTGGTAGATCTCGGATGATTAGAGTATGAGAAACCGAAGCTAGAGTGTGTTGTTCTTGAAATGGCTTGCTGTGTTCGTGTGTGCCGCCTGACCCAGAATTTTGTAGAGGCTTGCATGTGGGTTTCAAGTCGGATTTTGGCTTCGACTTCTTCATGAAAGTTGTAGACAACTTCTCAAAGTATAACATACTAAAATTAAGATAAAATTTCTGAGTTTTGAGGGGTGAAACCCTTCCTCTACGAAAAGGCTAGATCTTAAACTGTTTGGTCGCCCTCTTGGTGGTTTTGTGTGTTGTAGGTCACTTTTTACTAACAATTTCACTTCAAATTCTTCACAAAAGTGGTAGAAAATATCTCAAAGTAAAACATACCAAAATTTGAGACAAAATGGATGAGTTTTAAGGGGTGAAACCCTTCCTCTACGAAAACGCTAGATCTGGAACTGTTTTGTTGACCTCTTGGTGGTTTTGTGTGCTGCATGTCACTTTTTACTAAGAATTTCACTTTGACTTCTTCATGAAAGTTGTAGAGAACATCTTAAAGACTAACATACTAAAATTTAAAGTAAAATGAGCAAGTTTAGCCTAGTGAAACGATTTTCCTTTGAAGACGGTGAATCTGGAAATACGGTACTGGACATCCGAGATTTCTTGGACCCATATGGTGACTATTCTTTGGCAATTTCACTTGGATCCCTTAATGAAAGTTGTAGGGGAACTTTTAAGACAATACATATCAAAATTTCAGAGGAAACGAAGAAAGATAAGTAGGCGAAACCTCGATATTTCGGAGATAGCCACACTGGACTGTTCGGTACTAGGAACAGTAACTTCGAACGTATATAGGAAATTATCTAGAACGAATCTGGCCTAGATGTCTGCATGAAAAACCTACCTTAAGGTCTTGAATATAACCTGGTAAAATTTCATAATTTTTTGAGGTCATTCGGATATTTTAATCGAAATATTTCAAGAACTGCACAATCTGACTTTATCCGAATTTTGCATGTTGTATTGTGTGAGCTATATCTTCTTGTGTGAAGCTCTTTTGGGCATGTGTTCTTCATGGAATTGCTACCTTTATGTCTTGTCTATCACATGTTCTGATTTCATGATTTTTGAAGATCATATGGATATTTAATTTACATGTTTTCCGAAATTGTGCAAGCTGGGATTTGGTAAATCTCAAAAAGGTCGTGATGTATGGATTATTCTATGTTGCATGGACCCCATGGATTGTATTGACATAAGTGATTGGATCTTGCTGCATGTATATTGATGATTGGAAATGCATATAAGAATCAAATGATGAAAATGATCTTGTTTGCCATCACATCATATGCCATGTTGAAATTGAGCTATAATTGAAAATGAGATGTATGGGAATATGCATTGTGGTGATGAGAAGATCGTCAGAGGTGTGAGCCGACGATGCCCCGGGAGTGTCGGGATACCCAGTGGCATACGGTATGTAATTCCAGGGGAGGCCTGGTGGTATGTCGGTACGTAATTCCGGAGGGTAGGGGAAACCATTTTCATGGCGAGCCCCGGAGATTTCCTTGGGAGTTTTGAGATGCCTGGTGGTATACGGTATGTAATTCTAAGGGGAGTGCCTGGTGGTATGGCGATACGTAATTTCGGAAGTCCTGGAGGTTTGTGCTCGGGGGGATGCCTCATGATGCTAGTTGGGATGCGAGATGCCCGGCCAGGGTGTCACGCCCCGATCATCGGACGCGCGCACATCCTTCTACTTGGTCGATTTTATAATGCGATATCCCAGGACTATGTATCGCCGACCCTTTCTTTTTATTAAGCACATGCGGAAGCAGTTATAAATCCCCAGACAATAAAACAATGGGATAGGAAAGCAGGCCATATTTTTCATATTGAAATTCATAACCACACTTTCATTAACAGAACAACTCATAGTATATTTACAATACTATTTACAGCATAAAAGTCTCACACCTATTTATACCAAGACAGGGTTCACAAAAGGGATGGGATCTCAATCCACATCCGGGTTATATTTAAGATCCCTCTCTGGATCATCTTCTTCTTCAAAAGTCTTTCTCCTCTTCAGGTTCCTCTTCCTTAGATTCTCCTCAGGGTCCTGAAATGGTTATTCAATAACCAATGAGACCACGTCTCAGCGAGTCCTACCCCTAAGACTCGATTAATAAACTAATACGCCATACGGTTGCCTAAGCACAACACGAGTCAGAGGACTTACCTTGGCCTCAGTTCCAACCTGCAATTCAAGGTTAAACACAGATATTCAAACAATTCACAACATTCGATCAAGCACTAGCCAATCGACTAAGTCGATTACATGTCAGTCAGACCCTCTCAAGGTCATTCCCACTCATACCACGATTTCCCAGTGGTGTACTCTTTCACCAAATCACATGTGTTTCTCGGGCGTCGTTTTCGCCAATGACATACCGATCACCGACACCGTGCGTTCTTTAAGGCGCCGTTTTCACCAGTGATATCCTCGATCACCGAACCACGTGTCCTTTCTAGGGCGCCGTTTTCGCCAAGGTGACATCGGCAATAGACAACACCGTGAGTTCTTTAAGGCGTCGTTTTCACCAGTGATATTTCCTTAATCACCGAACCACGTTTGTCTATAAGTCATTTACGTGCGTTCTTTAAGGCGCCGTTTTTGCCAGTGATACTTCCAATCACCGAACCACGTATGTCCAATAACATCGTACCTGATTGGTCTCAGCCAATAACATTCCCAGTTGTCTCTCATCATTCTCTCTACTATATAGCCCATCAACGTACTGGCGCTATATACCCATACTCGGCCATTACCAATCAAATATTCAATAACAAATAATTTAGGACAATTCCTAAAATTCCACAATTAATTCAATCCCGCACAATGTAGAGCTCAAATAAATAAACGGTCTGCACCACGACAATCGGCACGAAATTCCGGTCACCAGCCATCCCGGTTGAATTTCCGGAAAAATAATTAATTAAATAATTAATTTCGAAAAATAAATAAATGAACATTAAAAATCCAATTTAGGCTCGTATTGCCTTAATGGAGCCCGAAACGGGTCGGGAAAAATCCCGAGATACATTCAATAAATAATAGAGCATTTCTACTTCCTAATGGCTATAGCTAACCACCTAACATGCATCCTCAAGTCACTAATTTAATTACTCTAACCTAATCTAACCACCTAAGTACATGTAATTAAATCTAACCAACCCTAAGGCATAATTAGCAAACTAATAAAGCATTAGTGAGTAAAACTCACTTGACGAAAGCGGAGATCGAATCACCGCGACGGCGGCGCTATGGCGGTCGAAACCCGAACTTTCGGCTGTGTCAACGGGCACTTGGGCCGGACCTACAAGCCACGCAAGCCCACAGAAATTTCTGGGCTTGGGCTTGGCTTCACGGGCTTCTAATTTTGTTGGGCTTCGCGCTGGACCAACAAATTTCGCTGGGCTTAAAATCCAATGGGTTGAACTTCAAGTGGGCCTATTTTCACGGGCTTCAAGTGCTGGAAAATTTGGGCTTCAATTCAATTGAATAAGCTGAACTGGATGGGCCTGTTGCTGTGAATTTTCAATTGGGCTTGAAGACTGCAAGAATGGGCCGAAGACTACTGAACTTGCGTGGGCTGGATGCTGGGCCGAAGACACTCGAACGAAGGGCAGCAGCTTCGGTCTTCGTGGCGGCTGAAGCAGCGAACTAAAGCAGAACGTGGACGAAGCTGGCTGGCGCAGGGTCAACAAACGGTTTCGCTGGGCTGAAACTTCAGTGGAGGTGTTGACCGAGCAAGAAGGAGCTCAAATACGTGAGTGGCAGCAGGCGGTGGACGTGTGGCTTCGGTGATTTGCTGGCGGTTGAAGACACACGGAGAGGACGTAGCTGCTTCGGTGGATGCGTGGATGAACGGGGTCAACGATGGAGCTTCTTCTGGTTTCGTTGTTGACCGAGCGTGGGCTGGCTGAAGACAAGAAGCGGTGGAGAATTCGGTCTTCAAGGCTTCGTGGATGCCGCCAGTCAACTACCAAGGCCAACGAGAGGAGTTTTGACCGAGGAGACCAACGGTAGTGGGGTTGGCGTGTGGCTGGCAGAATATGTGAAGAAGAGGAACGTGTGGGCTTCAATTTTCAAAGGAAGGAGCTGCCGTCTTCAACATCCGCCATTCATGGAGGTGTCGCACGAATGAAATGAGAAGAGAGAGAGAGAGGATGGAGGTGGACGGTGGGTGAGAGAGTGCAAGGAGATAGAGATGAAAAAGGATGGAGGGCCCCTTGGGCTTGATTTTTCCACAAATATCTCCAAGACTTGGTTCTTGGCCATGTATAATCCCTTGGCCTCCAATGGGCCACACCAACACTTCTCACAACACTTCAAATGGTCCAATCTTGCTAGGCTTAGGGGAGGTTACGAATTTTACCATTTAAACTTCAATTTCTCCAATAAATTCCCAAATTGAGGTCCAATTTCAACGTAGAAAAATCCCAAATGATTTTCTATGAATCCCCGACACACAACGGCTCAGCTTGAAAGTCAAATTTCCCATTCCTTTAGCCAATCTGAACTTCCGTCAAATTTCCGCGACGTCCGAAACAGTTTTCCGTAAAATTTCCCGAATCTCCGAAAAATCTTCTGAGACTGAGTCGATGCTCGTAAAATTTATTGTGACATGGCCAAAACTTCAATTTCTGAAATCGGACTCAAATTGGCGGTTAATTTTCATTCGGCGCGTTTTTAGCGTGACCTAGACTATCGAGTAGTTTTCAGAACTTTTTAAGGCAAATGACCCATGGTCGATTTTCTTCGAGCCACTATGAACCCACTCGACTCAATGGCGACTCTTGATTGTCGTGAAAATCTCGAGAATTCAATTACGGACACAGGGTACCAAAACAATAAGAAAATCAGTCTAGTGTCGGTCGACGAGAATTTTCTAATTCAGTGGTGTCACCCACGATTAGTCACATATCTCTATCGATCCAATCTATCTCTGATTTCAAATCGATTTTTAACTGTGTCGCAGTGACCTCTAAAGATGGACACGGTCAAGAAGTCGATTCCTGATCGAGTTCTCAAGTCTATTGCGTTAAAATTCCTTAATAATTTCCCCAGCTAGTCTAGTTATCTCGAGAGTGATCGGCTCTGAGAATAACCCTATAGACGCGTCAATGAAATGCCCGATTTATTCAGTAGAAGACAGGGTTGAAAATTCTGGATGTCACACAGGGAGTGTAAATGTCGGATGCCCGGAGGTTCCTCGTGATGCCAGTTGGGATACGAGATGCTCAGAATGTGGGAGTGCCGGATGCCCGGTTGTATCTTGGATACATGCCCGGAGGTTCCTTGCGATGCCAGTTTAGGCACGAGCGATAAATGTGGGATGGAAATATTGGTCTCGGGAAAGAGAAATGTGGCGGCCCAAAATGAAAGAATATAAATTGGGAAATTGAAATTGAATTATGCATGGTATGGCAACATGTATGCATGTGTGACATGATGGTGGTAAGTGCATAGATGTATGTGCACCCATGGCATGGTGCGACATGTGATATGATGATGATGATGATATGTGCATGGATGCATGGTAATGATAATGATATATGTGATATGATGATGATATGTGCACGAAACCTCACCCACGTGCCTCCTAGCTGTTGCCATCTCATTGCCCCGTAACCCACCGAAGCCTCCCCCAACTTTGACTGCAAAATTCCACCGAGCTTCCATCTTCACGCGCGGCGTCCTCCATCAACATCCATATCCACGAGTTCCACCGAAATTCCAGCAGCTGCTTCCTGCCCACACGTCCTGATCGAAGCGAGTCCATCGAAGCAGTCAGCGCCCACGACTCACACCACCATTAAGCTGCTCCCCTCGTCCGCGTCTTCAACACCAGGCCATGGTCTAGCCCGTGGATTCCAGCGCTTCAGCCCATTCAAGCTACAGCCCACGTTTTTCTTCAGCTAGCAAAGCAGGCCCAAACCACAGCTCAACTCAAGCCCAGACCAGTCCGCATTTTGAAGCCCACTTCAGCCAACTTTGAGCCACTTAAAGCTAGTCCTTTTTCAGTAGCCTAAGCCCACAAATTCAACCCACTTCAGGTCCAGCCCAATCTAAAAAAAAAAAAAACAAAAAACAAATCTCAGATTGGGCTAAAATTTGTTGGGCCAATTTTAGGCCCATTCCAAGCTTGTGGGTGTCGTCGCAAGCCCAAGTTCAGCTGCTATCGTGCCGTCGTCGGGGTGAACCGGTTTTTGCATTAAACTAGTGAGTTTTACTCACTAAGCCTTAATTAGTAGGTTTATTATGCTTACTGATTATTTAGCCTAGGTTAGCATGTTTAGGTGGTTAGTTATTGCAATTAGTGTGTAAATAGATTCTAGTATTTATTTAACAAGTCTCAGTAATTTTCTAGGCTTGTCTCGGCTTCCAATTAGGCTATAATTGGCCTAAGTTGGATTTATTGCATTTATTTAATATTTTTTTTAATTAATTAATTAATTTCCAGAAATTAGATCGGGATGGTCGGTGTTCGGAAAATTACGCTGATTGCAGCAGTTTGATCTGTTTATTTAATTGAGCTTTATATCGTGTTGATTTCGATTTAATTGTGAAATTAGGAATTTATCTTAAAATTAATTAGTTTTTATAATTAATTGAATATTTACTGGGTGTGGGTCTATAGTGCCAGAATTATATTTTTAGACTACTGAAGCCAGTGGAAAGTTTAAAAAGTGAAATTAATATATTTTTGGCTAAGGCCAACCGTGTACCCACACACGGCTGTTTTATCGGGCATGATAAAAGGTGAGAAAGAATATTGTATTACGTTGGCTTGATGACTAAGTTTGTCATCTTGGAGAAAGATGCTATGTTACATTAGCTCGATGGCTAAGTATGTCATCTTGAAGAAAGACTTTATGATTTGTTAGCTTATTGAGTTGGTACATCACCTTGGAGAATGCACGTGGGCTCGGTAACTAGGGATGTTATCTTGGAGAATGCATGTGGGCTCGGTGATTAGATATGTCATCTTGGAGAATGCATGTGGGCTCGGTGACTCGTATGTCATCTTGGAGAATGCACGTGAGCTCGATGACTAGATATATCATCTTAGAAAAGGTATGGTATTGATTAAAATGACTAGGGAAAGGTTTGATTGACATGCAATCGATAAGTCGATATGAGTGAAGGATTTGATGTGTTGTTGTGACTCAATGAGATTATGAATTGCATTGACTTGCTTAGGTAGCTTATAGGGCATATTGGCTTCCTAATCGAGTCTTGGGAGGTAGAATTTGCTGAGACATCATCTTACTGGTTATTGTATAACCATTTTCAGATCTGTAGATGGTGTGGGTAAAGCAACGTGAGCCGGAGTTCATGAGATGAAGCCCGAAGAATCGGTGACCATGTCCGACTAGTTAGTCGTAGGAAAATTTTCTTTTGTAAAGGACCGATTCCTTTTGAAAACCCTTGTGTATAGATCAATGTGTTTATAAAAAGGTATTTTGTGAAAAATTGGTCATACTTTCCTATCCCATTGTTTTATTGTATGGGGATTATTCATATGTTGTCACATACGTATAAAAATGAATGGGTCGGCGATACATCCTAGGATGTCGCTATTATATTGACCAAATAGGGATGGGCACGTGCTTAGAGGATTGGAACATGACATCCTAGTTTAGTGGTATCGGAGCTAGGTTAGGATTAGAGTGATAAGGTTTGATGGATATGGGATAGTGGTAGGAATGGCCTTTAAATTCATGCTGGTACATGTCTATGGTAGATGTTTGGTAGACTTGCTTGTTGTTTGGATCACTCTGTTTCTAATTCAGTATGGAATGGGAAACAGGTTTCAATATTTAAAGTTGAGCCATGAATGATCAGGAGCAAAGAATTCCTAACAAAAGGAACGTTAGGGTCGTGACTCGGGGTAGAATGCCAACCAGGGTCGATACTAGAGGAGGCCAAGGTTGAGCGCCAGCAAAGGCTAGCGCTAGTAGCGTAGCACCACCTCTTGTTGGTGCGGGGATAGCAACCCCAAGTGAGCAAGGTATAATTGGGATGAATCAAGCTTTGGATGCCGTGAGAGAATTGATGGTGCAGTAGGCCTGGGACCAAGCCACTGCATTTACCGTCGCCATTGCAGCCGCCGCTCAAGCCGCCATTGCTAAGCCCGCCCCCGCTGTAGTACCTATTGCTGCATCTACAGTCATTCTTGCAGAAGGTCCACCAGGAATTGTAGTCGCTGGGAAACTGATTCACAAGCTAGAGGAACAATTCTTAAAATTGAATCCGCCTTAGTTCACTGGGGCAGGAGACACCAAAGTCGCTGCCTTGTGGATCAAAAACTGGAGAAGGCTTTTGCACTATTGATGTGCAATGAAACTGAAAAGGTGGTCCTTGCAACATACCAACTGGAGGGAGTTGCATTACTTAATGGAGGACAACCCAAGGAGTAGTATTTCCATAAGGTGTCATCCCGAAGTGGAATGCCTTCCTTGAAGCATTTAATGGTGAATATTTTTCAGAGACTACCAAGGAGATAAAGATGGCAGAGTTTCAACGTCTTCACCAAGGTTCCCTCATTGTCGACTAATATGAGGCGAAGTTCGTTGAACTATTGCAATATGCTCTTGACTTGATTGAGAATCAGGTGAACCGAGTGAGAAGATTTAAGGACGGATTTAGGCCGAACTTAAGGAGTACACCGGTTTCTCTAAATCCAAGAACTTACAATGACCTTTATGAGAGAAGTCAGATGATCGAGAAAGATAATAATGAAAGAGCTGCCTCGTTTGGGTTGAGATTCGATACAAACAGAGATGCAATTTGCCAGGGAAAGAGGCCCATGTCTGGAAGTAGATTTTAGGTTCCGCCCAACAAGAAGGGTGGATTTGGTAGGTCAATGCCCAATAGGAATGAGGTGTGCCGCTTTTGTGGAAGGTGACACAGGTCAGCCCCATGGCCATTTAAGCCGGGTGCGTGTTTTGAATGTGGCCAATAGGGCCACATAGCTAGGAATTATCTTAGGCGACCAAGAGGACAACCTCAATTACCACCACCACCGCCGATAGGCCAAATTAGGGGATATGTGCCTTAGAATGCGCCGCAAGGAGGACAATTGAGAGCACCAGTTCAAGGCACAGTGTATGCCATCACGCAAGGTCAAGTAGAGGCTATTCTTGACGTGATCAGAGGTATAGTTTCCTTGAACAAGCATCCTACTTATGCCTTATTTGATCTGGGAGGAACTCATTCATTTATTGCCGAGCAGTATATTAAGTTAATTGGAATAAATCCTAAATTGCTAGGATCTATTGTTAGTATATCTACACCTATGAATGATAAAGTGTTATTTGCTTTGAGTCGTTCTGGTTGCAAGTTAGTGATTGGTGAGCGAGAAGGGAAAATAGATCTGTTAGTCTTAGCCATATATGACTTTGACTTGATAATTTGTATGGACTGGCTCACCAAGCAATAAGCTAAAATGGACTGTAATTGCAAGTCGATTCAGTTTTACCCATTAAAAGGTGAGAGCTTCAAGTTTGTAGGGAACCAAGGAGGACCCTCGATTTTCCTAATCTCATTGCCTGAGGCAACTCGTTTGTTAGATGAGAGTTGCCAAGGTTACGTGGCAACTGGCGTAGATACAATAGTTGAGGAACTGAAAATGGAAGACGTTGCTGTGGTGCAAGAATTTCCAAATATCTTTCCAAAAGAATTGCCAGGATTACTGCTAGAGAGAGATATTGAATTCGTGATTGAATTAACTCCGGGACAGTGCCAATCTCTAAGACTCCTTATCGGATGGCGTTATATGAGTTGAAAGAATTGAAAGTGCAAATGCAAGAGCTATTGGATAAAGGATTTATTCATCCTAGCGCATCACATTAGGGAGCACTAGTTCTATTTGTCAAAAAGAAGGATGGTTCGTTGCTCTTATACATTGACTATTGATAACTCAACCAAGTAACAATAAAAAACAAATACCCACTCTCAAGGATCGATGATTTATTCGATCAGTTACAAGGAGTGTCGATATTTTCAAAAATTAACTTAAGGACGGGATGTCATCAACTGAGGATTAGGAATGAGGGCATTCCTAAGTTAGTATTTCGTACTTGGTATGGTCATTACGAGTTCATAGTGATGCCATTCAGGTCAATGAATGCTCCAGCTGCCTTCATGAACTTGAAGAATCGAGTATTCAAGGAAAATCTAAGATCGGATTGTGATCGTGTTCATAGATGATATTCTAGTGTATTCAAGAAGTAACGAAGAGCATGAGAGTCATCTGAGATTAGTGTTGCAAATGCTAAGAGTTCGTCAGTTGTATGCCAAGATTAACAAGTGTGAGCTTTGGTTAACTAGTGTTGCTTTCTTAGGACATGTGATTTCAGGAGAAGGAATCTCGGTGAACCCGAGCAAGATTGAAGCCGTGATCAACTAACCAAGACTGATTATAGTGATAGAGATAAGAAGTTTTCTAGGTTTAGCAGGTTATTACAAATGGTTCGTGGAAGGGTTCTCATCATTAGCGTCACCATTGACAGGACTCCTGAAGAAAGAGGAGAAATTTGTGTGGATAGACAAGTGCGAGTGTAGTTTTTAAGAGCTTAAGGAAAAGCTGACTACTGCACTGATGCTGACCATTTCATCTGGTCCTGGAGGATTCAAGATCTAAAGTGATGAGTCGTTTAGAGGATTGGGTTGCGTACTGATGCAACATAATAGGATAATTACATTTGCCCTGAAGATTTGGAGACACTATTTGTGCGAAGAAAAATTCCAAATCTTCATGGACTATCAAAGTCTCAAAGCAGATGGATGGAATTGTTAAAGGACTATGATTGTGATATCCTATATCACCTGGCAAAGGCAAATAAGGTCGTTGATGCTTTGAGTCGAAAGTTTTTAGTTGCTCATATATTGATTAAGGAGTGGATTTTAATCGAGAGAGCTAGAGATTCGGTATTTAAGTTTGAGGTAGGCCACCTTTCAAGTCTTATGGCCACCCTCAGAATTGAACTAGATATTCATATCAAAATCAAGCTACTCTAACCGATAGATCCAGATGTACATAAGATTTTACAGGAGGACACTGAGAAAAGAAAAGCTGACTTTCAAATTTTTGATGAAAAAACATTAAGGTTTCGAGGACGTCTGGTTCTACTTGATGATGTGGAGCTTAGAAAGGACATCTTCTCTGAAGCACATCATAGCAATTAGAGCATTCATCCTGGTAGTACCAAAATATATTAGAATCTACGTCATAACTATTGGTGGTCAAGTATGAAGGCGAACATCGCCAAACATGTCGCCAAGTGTTTGACATGTCAGTAGGTAAAAGCTCAGCCTCGCAAGCCGGGAGGACTTTTGCAACCTCTCGAGATCCTAGAAGGGAATTGGGAGCATATCACGATGGATTTTGTGACCGGATTACCAAAAAGTCAGAGAGGCAATGATTCGATTTGGGTAGTGGTCGACAAACTGACAAAGTCGGCTCACGTCATTGTAGTTCGAAAGGACGTTAGTTTCGATAGGCACACAGATTTGTACGTGCGTTAGGTAGTTTGTCTACATGGAGTGCTAGTGACAATAACTTGAGATTGAGACCCGAGATTTACTGCCCTTTTTTGGAAGAGCTTACAAAAAGCCTTAGGTACCAAACTTCAATATAATATGGCATATCATCCTCAGACGGATAGTTAGTCTGGGAAGACAATTCAGACTCTTGAAGATATGTTGAGAGCTTGCGTACTAGACTTTAAGGGAAGTTGGGAGGAACAACTTCATCTTGTGGAGTTTGCTTACAACAATAGTTATCAATAGAGCATTCAAATGGCTCCTTTTGAAGTATTGTATGGCAGATCGTGCAAAACACCTGTGTGTTGGGATGAAGTTGGAGAGAGAAAGATTACAGGCCTAGAGTTGATTCATCAATCAGTGGATGTTGTGGCAGTGATCATAAATAGATTAAAGACTGCTAAGAGTAGATAGAAAAGCTACGCAAATAAACGCCGAAGGCTTTTAGAGTTCCAAGTTGATGATCACGTTTTTTTGAATGTGTCACTAATGAGGGGAACTTCATGCTTTGGAAAGAAAGGAAAACTGAGTTTGAGGTACGTGGGTCCGTTTGAGATTCTTGAGAGAATCAAGACTTTAGCATATCGTCTTGCGTTGTCGCCAAGAATGGCGCAAGTGCACGACGTCTTTTCACGTGTCGATATTAAGGAAGTATAAGCCTGACTCAACCCATGTACTCAATTTCGAGGAATTGGACGTGGATGGCCGTGCATCATACATTGAAAGCCCAGTTCAAATCGTGGATAGAAAGGAGCAAATTCTGCGTACAAAGACCATCCTATTGGTCAAAGTGGTCTGGCAACACCAGAGCATAAAAGGAGTAACATGGGAAACTAAGGAGTCGATGAGATAACTGTACCCCCACCTTTTTGTTTAAAAATTGTAATAGGTTTAAATTTCGAGGTAGAAATTTTTATAAGAGGGAAGAGTTGTGACAACCTAAATTTTCAAATTTTGTTTTCGATCAAATAAATCGTGCCTTTTATCAATGCGCCAATGGTGCTATTTTCTAAGCTGATCACTCACGAGATAACTGGGCTATCTCGGGAAGCAATTAAGGAATCTAAATACAATTGGACTTGAGAATTCGACTAGAAATTGGCTACTCGACCTTGTTCATCTATCAAGATCATTACTGCACTATCGAAATCGATCAGAGACCGGAGATAGGTTGATTCTACTGTGATATGTGATAGGGAAATATGCCAATTATTATTTTGATTAAGGATTTTAAGTGTGAAGCACATAGTCCTTGACCGAGAGTAATTGATCATGTGAGGGTTATAAGTCGTATTGAGAAGACTATTGACAGATGAAATGATGTATGATGGGTGTGTGACAATGTGGAATACGGTATGGAAACCACTGAATTTGGAATTAGTTGTGCTTATTGAGCCGTAATTTAGCATTATGACCAAAGTATGGTTATGTCCATTGGATCGTAGGTTATCACCTAATCTAGGTTGTGCACGCTGAACCGTAATTCAGCATTACCATCGAATTTGGAATCGGTTGTGCCCACTGAGCCATAGTGCAGCATTAACCACCAAAGAATTAGTAAACCATGCTTGCTAAGTCGTAATTCAGTATTACCGCCGAAGTTTTAGTAGGCCGTGCTCGCTTAGCCGTAATTCAATGTTAGGGTTGAGTATTTGAAATGACCATGTAGGGCGTGCTCGCTAAGCCATGATTTAGCATTGAATTTGAGTAAATGAGATGAGCCGACCAAGAAAGGGTTGAGATGACATGTAATCGACTAGGTTGATTGATCAATGATTTGATATGATGTTATGTATTGATTGAGTAATGTGATATAAGGCATTCGTAAATAACGTTGATTTAAAGGATGGAACTGAGACCAAGGTAAGTCTTCCGACTCGTGTTGTATTTAAACAACCTCTAGGGCATATTAGCTTCTTAATAAGGTCTTAGGGAGTAGAATTTGATGAGATGTAGTCACAATGATTATTGAATAACTATTTTCAGGTCCTTAGATGGCTGTGCTGAAGGACCGGAGGCTTGAAGTGTAAAAGGTGAAGCCTAAAGAATTGACAATCCTATGGGACTAGTTAGTCATAGGACAATTCTCTTTTGATGGGAGTCGATTCCCTTTTGTAAACCTTGTTTTATGAACTTGTGGTTTAAAACCTGACTTAACTATTCACCTTGTATATATTCGCACTATAGATTGCAATGTATATAAAGGTGGTTGCTTTTAAAGTAGAAATTTAGAGTCATACTTTCCTATCCCATTGTTTTATTGTCTAGGGATTATTTATATGCTTCCGCATGCGTATTAAAATGAATGGGTCGGCGATGCGTCATAAGATGTAGCTATTATATTGACCAGGTGAGGGATGGGTGCATGCCCGAGGATCGGGGTGTGACAGTTACAGCATTCATCCAGGCAGTACGAAAATGTATCAGAATCTATGTCAACACTTTTGGTAGACCAGTATGAAAGAGAATATCACCAAGTATGTCGCTAAGTATATGACGTGTTAGTAAGTGAAGGCGCGACCCTATAAGTTGGGAGGACTTCTACAACCTCTCGAGTGGAAATGGAAACACATCACAATGAACTTTATGACGGGCTTACCAAGGAGTCAGAGGAGTAATAATTCCATTTGGGTTGTGGTCGATAGACTGACGAAGTTGTCTCACTTTATTGCCATACGAAAAGACTATGCATTGGATAGGTATGCAAAGTTGTACGTGCGTCAGATAGTTCGTTTGCATGGAGTGCCAGTGATGATCACATCTGATCAAGACCCGAAGTTCACGGCAGCCTTTTGGAAAAGTCTACAGTCTGCCTTGGGAGAGAAATTGCAGTAAAGTATAGCTTATCATCCGTAGACAGATGGCCAGTCTAAGAGGACAATTCAAACCCTCGAGGACATGTTGAAAACTTGTATACTGGACTTCAAAGAAAGCTGGGAGGAGCAACTTCACCTTGTCGATTTCGCCCACAACAACAACTACCGGCAGAGCACTTAGATGGCACCTTTTGAAGTGTTGTGTGGCAGAGTGTGTAGAATTCCAGTTTGTTGGGATGAAGTCGAAGAATGGAAGATCACAACCCTAGAGTTAGTCCAGCAGTCAATGGATGCAGTTCCAGTTATCAGGGATAGATTAAAGACTGCTCAGAGTCGCCAGAAAAGTTATGTAAATAAGCATCAAAGACTTTTGGAATTTCAAGTTGGTGAGCACATTTTTCTAAAGGTGTCACCAATGAGAGATACTTTGCGTTTCTACAAGAAAGGAAAGCTTAGCCCGAGGTATATCGGCCGTTTTGAGATTCTAGAAGGAATAGAGACTCTGGTGTATCGTCTTCCATTACCGCCGAGATTGGCATAGGTGTATGATGTATTCCACATGTCAATGTTAAGAAAGTATGAGCCAGACTCGATCCACGTCCGAAATTTGGAAGAGTTGGACGTGGACAATAGAGTGTCCTATGTGGAGAGACTAAGAAGGAGCAGATTATGTGCACTAAAACAATCCCGTTGGTCAAAGTGATCTAGAAACACCATGGCACAGAAGGAGTAACCTGGGAAAGTGAAGATTCGATGAAACGACAATACCCACACCTTTTTGTTTAAGATTCGTAATGGTTTAAATTTCAAGGACTAAATTTTTATAAGAGGGGAAGAGTTGTGACATCCCGATTTTCTGATTCTGTTTTCGATTGAATGAATTGGGCTTTTTATCGACATGCCTATAGTCTTTTTATCTGAGTTGATTACTCACGGGATAACTAACCTATCAGGTGAAGCTGTTAAGGAATCTAAACGCATTAGACTTGAGAATTTGACTAAAAATCGACTATTTGACTGTGCTAATCTGCAAGGGTCAATACGAGACTGTCCAAATCGATTAGAGATCGGAGATAAGTTGGTTTGATAGAGGCATGTAATTAAACTGTGGCCGATTCCACATAATTGCAAAATTCTCGTCGAATGGCACTAAACCGATTTTTCTGACATTTTTGTACTTTGTGCTCGTATTTGAAACTTTGAGATTTTCACGACAACTAAGAATCACCAATGAGTCGAAGATGCACAATGTGGCTTGAAAATAATTGACCACAGGTCAAATGCACTAAAAATTTCCGAAAGCTACCCGTTAGATTAAGTCACTCTGAAATTGCACCTGGTTGAAATTAACCGTGAAATTGAACCCGATTTTAGAAATTGAAAGTTCTGTCCTGTCATGATTTATTTTAGAAACGTCGATTCATCCTTCGAAGTTTTTTTGCAAACCCAAACTTTTGGTAGAAATTCAAGTTTGGGCGTTTTTGGACCGGGAAATTTAGGAGACCTTTTTTGGGTGGATTTTTTTTCCGTCAAGTTGGATTCATTGGTGAGGAAATTTATGGATTTGATGTGGATAAATTGGCTGGAATTTTGGGCACCAATTGAGATTAAATTGGAGAGGAATTGAAGTGATTTGGAGGGGAAATGTTACAAATTCGTAGGTCCATGGGGTAGCAACCTTTTGGACCCCTTGGGAGTCTTCTTAAGGAAGCTTTGGTGAGGGATAAGGCAACTGAGCAGGCATGGACTTTGGGGGCTTAGTGCTTGATTGTTTTAGATCTTTGTTAAGGACTTTTGAGGCTTGTGGTCCCCCTTCCAGTTGTAGCCATCTCTCTTCTTCTTCTTCCTCATTCCTTTCTCCATTGTTTTTTTTTTTTTTTTTTGCTAACCAAGGGAATCCCGTAAGCCGATAGCCAGCGAGCAAACCTTAAGAGAGCGATGCGGGACCCACCACCATAGTACTCCGATGGTGGCCTGGGCAACTCAGGGAATGGCAAGGTGGCTCGTGATACGCGAGACAAGCGTGCAATGCGCGGGATGAGCAGCTAGGGACAATGGACTCATGAGCGGCATGAGGTAGCGGGAAGGAGCTTCGGTGGGCATGCAACGGTAAGGGGGGCAAGCTACTCGGTTTCTTTGGTTTTTTTTGGGGGGCTCAAAATAGACAACAATGGATAAAGCAATCTCTTGAAGATGAAGATGATAGTTGAAGACTTGGAGGGTCCCTTAAAGCCTCGAAAGTCCACAATTCTATCTTCAAACACTCATTGGCAAGGCCTCACTTGTCTTGGCTGTCATCCAAGCCAATTTGCAGCTCAAGACTTCCTTTAGAAGCTTCACCAAGCGGTCTAAATGTTGCACACTAAGTGACCTATGAATTTTGGAACATTTTCCCCCAAATTGAACCAAATCTTCTCTAATTGGATCTAAAATAGTCCTCATAAATTCAACCAAGGTGTCCTCAACCAAATTAACATTTTTTCTCACCAATTGAACCCACTTGAATCCAAAGATATGACCAAAAACAGCCCTCGAATTTTTCGATCAAAAACAGCACTACTTTGAAATTTCACCAAAAATCGCGGCTTGCATAAAAATCTTCGAAGGATGAGTCAACATTCCTAAAATGAATTGTGACATGAAAGAACTTTTAATTTATGAAATCGGGTTCAATTCCATGGTTAATTTCAATCTGGCGCGATTTTAGCTTGACCTAATCTACCATGTAGCCTTTAGGAATTTTTAGTGCAATTGACCCATGGTTGATTATTTTCAAACCACAACGTACATCTTTAACACATTGGCAACTCTCGATTGTCATGAAAATCTCAAAGTTTCAAATAAGGACATAGGGTACCAAAACGACAGAAAAATCGGTTTAGTGCCAATCAACAAGAATTTTGCAATTAGGTGGAATCACCCATGCACTAATCACATACCTTTATCGAATCAACCTATCTCTGGTGTCTAATCAATTCTTAACTATGCCACAATGACTCTTTTAGATTAGCACGATTGAGCAGTTGATTCATGGTTAAATTCTCAAGTCTATTGCATTTAGATTCCTTAACGGCTTCACTTGATAGACTAGTTATCCCGTGAGTCAGCTTAGGAAAAAGAACTATAAGCGCATTGATGAAAAGCCTAACTTATCCAATTGAAAACAAAACCTGAAATTCAAGATGTCATATCTTCAATGGCTGGCTCCACCGCAGCCCCACCTCTATATCCAACCACCACCACTTGTGCCAACACCACCCGCCCTCTGCCACCTCCACCGACCACCAGCAGCTGAGCCTCTTCCCCTTTGGCCGAGAGCTTGGAAGGACCGCCACTACCGCCGTTGAGCCCCGTTTGATCCACGAGTGACACGTCCTCGATGCCATCACGTCGCCATCGCCACAAGCCCACCGTTGTCAAAAACCAATGAGTTAACTTCCTATTCTTTGATTAGGACGTTAATTTCGTTTAGGGGTGATTAGATTGGTGCTAATGAGGGTTAGTCTTAGTAAAGGCTAGATTAGTCTTAAATAAGCTTGGTTTAGTTTAATTGAAATTACGAATGGTTTAGATTAATTTTAATTGCTATTAGTTTAAGTAATTACAATTAGATTAATTAATCGTGGTTATATTAATTAATTGAGTTTAGTTTACTTAATCGTAATTTATTTATTTTAAATCATCATTTAATTAATTAATCGTAATTATCATAATTAGTGACGGATTAGTTGTTATGTAGTATTTTACGCTCGTTTTCTTGGATGAGATTATGCGTGATCTTGATGTTTTGTACATATGAGATTATGCAATTGATTGCTCTATGGTATTTATCGATTTTTAATACAAAACATGGTTTTATGGGCAATTAAATGGAAAAAAAGATGAGGTGTCGGGTTTGGACGCCAAATTTTATGTGCTCAATAAAACAATGGGGTTTTAAAATAGATGCATGCAAAGTTTGATGAGTTAATTTCAAGTACGTGACCACATATGAATTTCTTTCCAAAAGTTTTAAAGGGGGGTGCCCAAGATTATTTTCAAAAAGGGTGGTTGGGCAAGAAAATAGAAAAAAAAAAAAAAAAGGTGTCAGGTTTGGACGCCAAATTTTATGTGCTCAATAAAACAATGAGGTTTTAAAGTAGAAGTGTGCAAAGTTTGACGAGTTGATTTTGAATACGTGACCACATATGAATTTATGTCGGAGAGTTTTAAAGAAAAAAGGGGTTGCCCAAGTTTACCATTTGAAAAGGAAGTATTGTGCTCTTGTCTAAAAAAACGACAATAAAAAGTTATCTTGATTGATGGTGTGCTTGAGTAGTCACATAATTGACCCATCACCCAACGGGAGTTTGGGGGCAATGCCCAATTTTATCAGATGCCCAGCGGGGGGTTCGGATGCCGAGTTACGGTTGAGGTAGAACCGAAGCTCCTTTATGTAATGTCATTTAGGTGGGGGTCCTAGGTGATGTCGTGCTCGATGGGGCAGGATGATGCCCAGTTATGCCGAAAGACCACTGACACTTGTGTGGGCCATGGCTCGAGCGGTCATAATAATTGAAACACGTGGGGCAACAATGCGCATGAAATTTTTGTATGTGTTTTGATTATTGATTATGCGTATTGTATCGATAATGGCATATGTGACGTACTAATATGTAGGGGTACACCAAGGTGAGGTGAGTTTATGTGTGGTGTGTGTGTAGGCTGCCTTCGAGGCGAATTCGCATCCTAATCGAGGTTTAGGGATTTTAACTCGCTAAGATTTTATCTCACCCTGTCATTGATAACCACTTTCAAGGCCATAGCATGGAGATTTGTTGAGCGTAGATGTGGTGGGCACGGGATATGATGCATCTTTGGCTGGCCTTGCCGTTAGTGAAGTTTAGGTTAATCCTAATCCCTGAAGGCTTTTCAGAGAGTCGATCGGAAGTGGCCGTAGAAAGGCTTATGATTATTAAACTTCCTAGGGGTAATAGTGGATAAATAAATATGTTCTTTTTAGCAACTTTTGTTGTGCTTTACTATCCCTATTGTTTGTTTATTGACTGGGTGTTTATTTAATTTGCTTCCTTATGCGTTTAATCAAAAGATATAAAGAATGAGTCAGCAACGTGTCATGGGGCGTTGCACTTTTAATCGACCACTAAGGGATGTTCGCATACTCAGGGTTCGGGGCGTGGCAGAGAGAACCAAAGCATAAAAGGTTGCCGCTCTTTCCTTCCTCTTCTTCTTCATAATCTCTACCGTTCTATCTTTTCACTTGGTCTCTCACATTTTGCACCTCTCACTGCCATTCCTCTCCATTTCACACCACAGAAACCTCAGCCTCCCTCTTGTATATTCTAGCGCACGACACCACAGCTCAAGCTGTCCAACCTTGCTGGCATACGCACCCTCATCATCCCAACTTCCCACGTCGCCTCACATCAACTTGCTTTGCTTTCTCAGCCTAACTCAACTTGCCGGAAGGATCTATCGACCTACGCCAAACGTTCTTGAAGATTCAAGGCCAGTAGATTGTCCTCCATTATATGCTATGTAGGTTAATTGTTGCTCAATGAGATCGAATTCTCAGATTTCAGCTGTCTTTGTTGATATTGTATACATTCGTGTTAACCAGTGATTTCGGAAGATGTACATAGCTAGCATTTTTGAGTTCATGGTTTGTTGGGTACTTTAATGTGTTGTGGAGTTGCTGATCATTGAGGTTTATGCGTGTTTGAAGTTGAACAACATGAATTGTGGACAAAATCTAAGGATGTCACTATTTTCAGGTTCGAGTTGTTGTAGACCCATGACTTTGTCAATTTTATACCGATTTATGTAGTATGAATTTCATGACACTTCACGAAAGTTGCACCTTATACTTTGTTCTAAAACATATTTTAATTTCAATTTTTTTTTGGTAAGATAAGTAATATATTGACTTTTGAACCAAACACTATACATAAGGATCTCGGCACCAAAAACTTACACTCAAGAAGACGAACATGTCAAACTAAGTGGAAGGGTGTTGAGAAAAAGAGAAACAACACAAGCTAACAAGTGGCAACTAAATAGGCTAAGGGCAAAACAATAGCCTAAACAGCGGCAAAAGAGGAACAATGACAAGGAAGCCTGACAGCATACAGTGGCGATCGAAAATATTCAGTGGCCTTCAAACAACCGAGCGTAGCCCCCAACAACATTGCGCTCTTTGATCTGCAGTAACCAAGAAAACCGAAGAAAAGAACCAGACCTAGCTCCCAACTTATTTCCAAGCACCTGCCCATAGTCCAAGTTTCAACAACCCTCTCACCCGTTCTAGGGAGAATCTGACACCTCATATGAGAAGATAGCTAGGTCGAGACCCCAACTTCATTGCAATCTACGATTCCTTGGCGCATCCACCACAAGGGTAAATGATGAAGCTTTGTCATTCACAACTTTGATAAGATGCATTCTCAATGCAAGTAGGAAAAGGCTGTGATTCCAGAAAAGAATATTGTTCCTTGTTTTCCATACTAGATGGCAAAGGGCCCCGAAGGCAAATCGAACAATGCAATGAGAGAAATCATTGTCGGAGATGTGTTTGGAGGCCCATTGAAGGTTATCCATCCACGATCCATTTTTCCAGGAAAGATTACACTTTGCAGCCCAAAAACTAGCAAGATTAGCCGTAACATAGCATCCAAGAAACAAGTGGTCAATAGATTTAGGTCTATAGTTGCAGAAAGCACATAAGTCATCAAAAATCCTACCAAAAGAAAGCAACATGACTTGGGTAGGTAATCAATTTTTAGTGATGAGCCATAGATGAAAATGATACCTAGGTGAAAGCGCTTTATTCCATACAACAGAAGACCAAGGAACCACATTGTTCCTCACCAGAATTGCTTCCCAAGCTGAAGCAGTAGAGAAAATCCCTTAATGGTGTTCCTGCCAACAAAAGCGATCCAGCTATTGCGAGAGTACTAGGATAGAGAAGTTCCATGATTCCGAAATAGCTTTGATATCTTGGCCTTGGGTAGTGAAGAGATCCACAACCATGGCTTGCCTAGAGAGGCCTGAACGATAGATAATAGAGTATGAGAAAAAGACGTTTAATGGACCTCGAGGGTGCTAAGGATCAAACCAAAGGGACACCGAGTGCCCATCACCCACCCGCCAATTGAATAACTTCATATAATCCTTCCTAAGAAGGAGGATTTTCTCCCAGACGTTCTCGCAATGTGGTGTGGGTGCGAGATACTTGAGGGTAACAAGATTCCCTTGAAAGATGATGTCAGCTGAGTTTTCAAGCAAATATGATTATTGACATTTCAAGTTTTATTTGAGTTACCGGTTTATTGATTTCAAAGAAATTACTTTTCTGACGGGCCTGTTGTGTGGATCTTGAAAAAAAGGTTCTCAGACAAGTTAATTTTAAAATGATCTCATATATTTTATATTTGATTTTTCCTCGCATGTACAGTGATTGATTTATGTAGTATCCCTGCCTCCCCATGAGTCGATACGGTGCCCCAGTGGACTTCACTGGCACCAGGCTGAGTTCATCTACCCCGATTTCCCAGACATCATTTTCATTAAAATCATCTCGATTTTGACGATAAATATAGGAGCACCTACTGATCCTGTGCCCTTGGGATTTGTCGCCGTCTACGTCCGAGTTGGCAGACGTTTACTGGGACCAATCCCACTTCTGGGCAAAGATGGACCCAATGATAGCGGCAGCACAGTGGAGTAGGAGGCAGGAGGATGGAGGAACATTTTTGAGGATGTGAGAATGATTTTTTGGATGGCCCAGAGCGAGAATTAGTTGACCATGTATAGTCAAGTTGGGATGAAATGATAAAGGGAACGTTTAGACGTCATTAGGGGGATCACACTTTTGGTTGTTCCCCACTGATACCCAACCTTGTTCTTTGACCATACACATTTCTACATGCTTAAAAAGTGAAAAGATTTTAATAACTGCATTAGAGATGACATACCGGAGCGTCACATAAAATGCACGAACAATGTTTTGGAGATATGTGTATCAGTGTTTTTACTTCCACTACGAATATTTTGATTCAATTTTACTTGAGCACATGTTCTTATTTTTCGAAACAAAAATCCCAACAAAGTAAAGGAAGAAAAGAGGGAGCAAGGAAGCATGAGTGCTTGTGCGGATGGGTGACGTGGAGAGAGAGGAAAAGGAAAGTGGGGCGGAGCTCTAATCTCTTTGACCGTTTGACTAGAGGAATCAAGAAGATGGAGGAAGAGTTGTTCTCATAATTAAAAAATAAAAAAATAAATAGACAAGGAGAAAACAATGACGAATGGGCAGAGGCATAGAGGGGCGCGCAAGAGTGGCCAGAGGCAGAGACCAGAAGGCGTGGCCATGGAAGATTAGGTGATTAGGGAGTGATAAAAGTGAGGAAGGCTCCTCCTTTGAGGAGATATACGCGCGCGCACTCTACAGTCTCCCCTGTAATCTCACAAGCACTTCATCACTCTTGGTCAGCTACTCTCGCTTGTACAGCTGGTCGTCCGCTGTTACCCGGTGCCACCATTCCATCGGCTCCAGCCCCTCCGACCATCCAGATAACGGTGTCCCTTGGTCCCTTGGTGCCTTCTCGGCGTCACTTCCACTTTCGGTTTCATCGGCCACACAAGGTGGGTTTCACTCTTTCCTTACTTGTTTCCAATGATCTCGGATCGGTGGTGATGAAAGATGAGCGCTGATGGTTCATTCCAAGTTCTCGGCACCATTAACTTATCTCCATTCCATCGTCTTTGATCCAGGTAGGAGTTCAGACGAATAAACACCATTCCCTCACGGTTCTGTTACTGTTCATGCGATATTTAATGGCCATCTTCATGGATACTGTTTGTTTATATCAATACCATGACTGAATGTGTCTTCGTTTTCCCTAATCTAGGTTTGATATCCATAGTCAAGTCGTTATACACTGCATATGCATCGATCATTGGTTCTTTAATGTTGGGTTGTCAATGTTCTTGAATGTACATGAATGATCAATGTTTGCTTATATCAATACCATGACTGAATGTGTCTTCGTTTTCCCTAATCTAGGTTTGGTATCCATAGTCAAGTCGTTACATCCTGCATATGCATCGATCATCGGTTCTTCAATGTTGAGTTGTCGATGTTCTTGAATGTACATGAATGATCAATGTTGATGTTAAAGCCCTTTTTAGGAGGATTATCAATAGGTTGTTCGAAATATGCCCATGCGCTTGCCAAGTCTGATGAAGATGCTTGCAGCTTCAAAATTCCTAAAATGACTTGTTTAGGGAAATTTAATATCTCGCTATGATAAAATTTGAGAAAACCATGAAGTAGGGAGTTGTAAGGACTTCAAGAGCTTTGATCTGGTAGGTCGCATGCCCTATTTGGAAATCATTAGCTAGGTCAAAACCCTCCAGTAGTCTAGGTTAAGCATTAGGAAAACTGAAATTCGGAGCACTTGGAATAGGGTTACGCATTTTTGCAAATTTGGGGTTCTTACGGGCCGAATTTGAAAAATTGTGAAACTAGACTTTTTAAGAAGACTTACTGGACTTTCCGACCGTGGGTCTTGAGCTCAATCTCGAAATTCGGTAGTTAGTTCATTTGGGTCTTCAAGTTAGGGTAAAGGAAAGCTCTTTCTGAAAATTCCGCTTAAGGGTTGGCTTTCCTTTTGCCTTGAGACCTGGCCGTTTGTTTCGACGCTTAAAGGACATCTTGGACTGATTGTTTAGTGAATTGAGGGCCTTGCTAGCTAATTAATTGATGGTTATTTGCTCGATATCTGTCTTGAGCCTAATGTGTGCTGCCGTTTAAGTTTTGTGGGGGTGTAGGAATGATAATGATGGATTTTAGTATATCTAGATGATCCCGGTTTGGAGGTTGCTTATAATGATGTCCAGAATATTAGTATCGTTCGTTTCACGTCATCCGTCCATGTCGCCATTCACATGTCATCTCTCGCACATCATCCACCTGTCATTCACCCCACGTTGCTTATTATATGGCATTTATTTCACGTCCTTACCATCCATCACTTAGTCGATTCTCAGGCATCGTATAATCCAGGCATAATCGGTCGCTTGTCACTTAGTTTGTCACCTTACCTCAAGGCATTCATGTAGGGTCATTAATATGCCATTCACATTGTCCTCATGCATCATGGGTACTTCGTCCTCACGCATCACATCTAATGGTCATTTGGGCCTTTACTTTTTTCTGCTGGTCTTTTACTAAACCTCATCCCGTCAGTGAGTTTTATCTCATGGTCTAGAATCTAATTTAGGTTTGTCTTATGGCAATCACTCACAAGAAATCCTGTCTTAGAGCGTAATAAAAAGGCCGTGTTATATTTTTTGCCCAATTTGTATCAGATTACTTTACTACAATTTAATTTATACTAATTACTTCATTTCTATTTTTGATGAAGTAATTGTAAATCTTATATATGTGGACATTGTGATTTGTTTGTTGTAGTTGAATGGTTAAGTTACATTTTAGGATCATTAAAAAAGCACAACCACTGCATGTGACACCTAGTTGACAATCAACCAAGTTAGGGTACCAGCATTACTTTTAACAATTAGTATAATCAAGTCACCGATGCTTGAGCTCTAGTTGCATATGAAGTGAGACATACTTATGTATCTCATTTTGCTTCTAGATAGCCTCAATAGACTAGTGGCGACTCCTCATAATGGAGTTTTCATACGTTGATAAATCCAAATTAACTTTCCAACATTGCGTAAGGCGAGAGTTTGGGAGAATCCATGCCGAGTGAGGACCGCTGGTCTCCAACTCAACATTACCTCTAAATCCAGTTTCTGCAGACCTAGCATTGGGAAAGACAGTTACTAACTACTATAGAGAACTATTAACCATTTCAAAATTACGAATTGCACCACTAAGCTGCCAATATTTATTTGTAGAATTCAATGTATTGAACTCTTACATGAACTGTCAGTTGCGATTTCGGTTAGTTATTAATATTTGTTTGATTGTTTCAAAACTGTCAGCTTTGTCATTAGTTTACTGACATTTATCACAATTTACCAACCGGTTCTATATGAAATTATCAAGATTACCAATTGTTTCAATATCATTAAGGGCGAAACTTTTGCAGGAACCAGAGGAATTCACAGCTTCAATGAAGCCAGATGCAGAAGCCCCGCAACAACCAAAAAAAAGAGAGAGACGACCTCCCCTCCTCGCCGTAACGTTTGTTAGAAAAGCGACGAATGTGGATTCCTCCATCACCGTTGAAGAGTTGTGCAATCGGATCTATGGTGGAGTGATCATGAATGATAATAAAATGGTAATTTATCTCTATGAATGATTTGCTTTATCTGGAAAAGAAAAATTAGATAAACTACTCCCTTTTGTAATTATTTAGTATAGATATGAGAATGTTTAGTGTGAAATTGTAGAAGTTCTGGGTCGACGAAGATCTCGGAAAGACTTGCTTCTTGTTGCTTGCTAAATCCATCGCTGGGATAGATGAGGGGGAGTACTGGCGTTGGATAACTCAGAAGGAAAAATGGTAACTGTACTCACTCTTCAATTATGAATACAGAATATATACAGAATCATGTACATGGTAGAAAACGTGTCGGTATTTGTTTATTTGGTGGTATCCGTTGATCTCATTATTTCTCGAAATACGTGTTCGCACTAGTAGAATGTGTAATGCAAGTAATTAAGGGATAAGCAGACTAAATTTCTAAACACTTATCGTAGAAGTGCAATTGAATCTTAAGACTTTTCAAAGTGTAATTATATCATAAAACTTGTCAAATTGATGTAATAAAATTTCTTCATCAACTCTATTCAATTCAAACAATAAAAAATACTGACGTGATTTTTTATCATTTTCTTAAAACACATGGCACCAATGTAACACCCGCTAAGCCTCACGTAAAAATTTTAATAACAATTTTTAAAGATTAAAAAGTTACAAAAATGAAGAAATACTGTACAATATATCTTCTTCTTAGGCTGCTCATCTTCTTCTATGTTGAATGCTTGCTGGTCATGAGATCTATTCATAGCTTGCGAACACATAAAACTTGAAGCTTTAATCAGCAACTCTTCGAAGAAAATATTGCTTGTTTTTCATCTCATGACACTAGAGAATAAACTTTGGTTAAGTTTTTGGGACGAGGCTCTTTGCTCAGAATATGAGATCTAGTTGTATGCTTCGTTGAGCCAAAGCTTGAGCAATCATGCCCATGAGCTCAAAAAAGTCTAAGTAGCCATGGCCACAAGTTTGACAAAGCTTGAGCAGCCATGGCCGAAAAGTTGAAAAATATGAATGGTCCATAAGCATTCAGAAGAACGTCCAAGAAGGAGATAAATAGTAATTTATTTTATTTGTTTCATTTCTAATTTGTTTAATTTTTAGCCTTTCAACTTTTCGTGGCATAGAAAGACTTGAAAGTTTTATGATTTAATTACAATTTTTGAAAGTCTTAGGATTTAATTGCACTTTCGCAACTACTTTTAAGACTTTTGATGCACTTATCCCCAAAAAACAATTATTCATGTCAGTTCACAGATTTGTCTGAAAAGGTGATGTGCATGATAGTGAACTATACTCTAGTTAAGTATATACAACAGTAATCAACTTTGTCTTGGAAAGTCTCAGATAGACTTGATTTATGTGGATAAAACTTGAGCTCCGCCCATCAAGACATTTTCCGAGAATAAAATGATAAGAAAATTTATCTGCAATTTTCATGTCATCATTAACAAGCAAGTTGTTTCAAATGTGGACTTTCAGTTTTAGCGGCGAAGTAGACGTACCTGTGGGGGAGCTGTTGAGTATATGCTGGCTAGAACTTGCGGGCAAGTTCAAGACTATCGTGCTCTCACCGAAGACTACTTATGAGGTCGCATTCGTGGTGAAAATGAGAGAAGATAGCAGAGGGCTACAAGGTTGGGTGAACCTACACCTCACCCTACCGGATGGAACGACGCAGAGACGCTCCGAGAATATGGAGGAGACGCCGAAGGGTGAATGGATAGACGTCCTTGTTGGTACCTTCATGACCACTCCGAAGAATGTTGGCGAGATAAGCTTTAACTTCACCAAATACGGTGATTGGATGTCTGGACTCCTCGTCAAAGGGGTTGTCTTCCGACCAAAAGATTAAGCATCAAGTCTAGGTCTTATCTGGTGAACTGATTAACAGTTTCTGTTGATTTATCAAGATGAAAGTTCCTGGTGGATTCAATGTCTCCGATAAACTGGTTTTTGTCACAACCTTGATTCAATTTTAATTCGTGACCATCATAAGTAGAAAGTTCAAGGCAGGAAGTCCCCCTAATGGATAGATTTAGAGGTAATTATTCAAGTAACAGTTCTCATGGTCCATCAATCAAGAAGGCTGAAACCCATCATCTTGAATGTTCGCCCCATGAGGTCCATCAATCAAGAACGCAGGTTCTCCCAATCTATAGCAGGGGTCCCTCGTGTGATAGGAGTTCATTTTAAGATTATTTAAACAACCTGAAATGTTGACTAGGAGTCGTCACTAGCCTTGTTTTTGCACGCCAACTAGATTACCCAATCAAAGGTCGGGATGTCGCACCCCGTGCGACATCTTGAATTTTCAACTTGTTTTCTATTGAATTAATCGGGCATTTCATCAACGCGTTTATAGGGCTATTCTTAGAGCCGATCACTCTCAATATAACTAGACTAGTTGGGTAAGTTATTAAGGAATTTTAAAGCAATAGACTTGAGAATTCGACCAGAAATCGGCTCCTCGACCATGCTCATCTTTAGAGGCCATTACGGCACAGTTAAAAATTGACTTGAAATCAAAGATAGATCTGTTCGACTGAGATGTGCGGCTAATCGTGAGTGACACCACTAAATTGGAAAATTCTCATGGACCGACATTAATTTGATTTTACTATCATTTTGGTACCTTGTATCCGTAATTGAATCCTCGAGATTTTCACGACAATTGAGAGTCGACATTGTGTCGAGTGGGTTCATTGTGGCTCGAAGAAAATCAACCACGGGTCATTTGCCCTAAAAAGTTCTGAAAACTACCCGGTAGCCTAGGTCACGCTAAAAACACGCCGAATAGAAATTAACCGCCAATTTAAGTCCAATTTCAGAAATTGAAGATTCTATCATGTCATAATAAATTCTATGACCCACGACTCAATCTCAAAAGATTTTTGGAAACCCAACACTTTTTGGGAAAAAGTCAGTTTATGACCATTTTTGTTCGATCAAGGCCGGGGATTGTTTTTTATGGAAAAATTGGGAAGCATGATGGATGTATGAGTGAGGAAAAATGCTAAGATGATCAATGGATGACCAATTGAATTTATTGAAGCCAATTGAGACTTATTCAAGAGACTATAAGAGTCCAATTTGAGGAATTGACTTGCAAATTCTTGTACCCCCTCTCCCCTAGCACTTTGGACCATTATCACTTGGCTCACAACGGGCCACCAATGCCTCCTTCTTGGATGTGTGAAATGGGCCACCATTTGAGGAATTGACTTGCAAATGGTGGCCCATTTCACACATCCAAGAAGGAGGCATTGGTGGCCCGTTGTGAGCCAAGTGATAATGGTCCAAAGTGCTAGGGAGAGGGGGTACAAGAATTTGCAAGTCAATTCCTCAAATTGACTCTTATAGTCTCTTGAATAAGTCTCAATTGGCTTTGATAAACTCAATTGGTCATCCATTGATCATCTTAGCATTTTTCCTCACTCATACATCCATCATGCTTCCCAATTTTTCCATAAAAAACAATCCCCAGCCTTGATCGAACAAAAATGGTCATAAACCGACATTTTCCCAAAAAGTGTTGGGTTTCCGAAAAATCTTCTGAGATTGAGTCGTGTGTCATAGAATTTATTATGACATGATAGAATCTTCAATTTCTGAAATTGGACTTAAATTGGCGGTTAATTTCTATTCGGCGTGTTTTTAGCGTGACCTAGGCTACCGGGTAGTTTTCCAGAACTTTTTAGGGCAAATGACCCGTGGTTGATTTTCTTCGAGCCACAATGAACCCACTCGACACAATGTCGACTCAATTGTCGTGAAAATCTCGAGGATTCAATTACGGATACAAGGTACCAAAATGATAGTAAAATCAAATTAATGTCGGTCCATGAGAATTTTCCAATTTAGTGGTGTCACTCACGATTAGCCGCACATCTCAGTCGAACAGATCTATCTTTGATTTCAAGTCAATTTTTAACTGTGCCGTAATGGCCTCTAAAGATGAGCATGGTCGAGGAGCCGATTTCTGGTCGAATTCTCAAGTCTATTGCTTTAAAATTCCTTAATAACTTACCCAGCTAATCTAGTTATATTGAGAGTGATCGGCTCTAAGAATAGCCCTATAAACGCGTTGATGAAATGCCCGATTAATTCAATAGAAAACAAGTTGAAAATTAAGATGTCGCACGGGGTGCGACATCCCGACCTTTGATTGGGTAATCTAGTTGGCGTGCAAAAACAAGGCTAGTGACGACTCCTAGTCAACATTTCAGGTTGTTTAAATAATCTTAAAATGAACTCCTATCACACGAGGGACCCCTGCTATAGATTGGGAGAACCTGCGTTCTTGATTGATGGACCTCATGGGGCGAACATTCAAGATGATGGGTTTCAGCCTTCTTGATTGATGGACCATGAGAACTGTTACTTGAATAATTACCTCTAAATCTATCCATTAGGGGGACTTCCTGCCTTGAACTTTCTACTTATGATGGTCACGAATTAAAATTGAATCAAGGTTGTGACAAAAACCAGTTTATCGGAGACATTGAATCCACCAGGAACTTTCATCTTGATAAATCAACAGAAACTGTTAATCAGTTCACCAGATAAGACCTAGACTTGATGCTTAATCTTTTGGTCGGAAGACAACCCCTTTGACGAGGAGTCCAGACATCCAATCACCGTATTTGGTGAAGTTAAAGCTTATCTCGCCAACATTCTTCGGAGTGGTCATGAAGGTACCAACAAGGACGTCTATCCATTCACCCTTCGGCGTCTCCTCCATATTCTCGGAGCGTCTCTGCGTCGTTCCATCCGGTAGGGTGAGGTGTAGGTTCACCCAACCTTGTAGCCCTCTGCTATCTTCTCTCATTTTCACCACGAATGCGACCTCATAAGTAGTCTTCGGTGAGAGCACGATAGTCTTGAACTTGCCCGCAAGTTCTAGCCAGCATATACTCAACAGCTCCCCCACAGGAACGTCTACTTCGCCGCTAAAACTGAAAGTCCACATTTGAAACAACTTGCTTGTTAATGATGACATGAAAATTGCAGATAAATTTTCTTATCATTTTATTCTCGGAAAATGTCTTGATGGGCGGAGCTCAAGTTTTATCGACATAAATCAAGTCTATCTGAGACTTTCAAAGACAAACTTGATTACTGTTGTATATACTTAACTAGAGTATAGTTCACTATCATGCACATCACCTTTTTAGACAAATCTGTGAACTGACATGAATAATTGTTTTTTGGGGATAAGTGCATCAAAAGTCTTAAAACTAGTTGTGAAAGTGCAATTAAATCCTAAGACTTTCAAAAATTGTAATTAAATCATAAAACTTTCAAGTCTTTCTATGCCACGAAAAGTTGAAAGGCTAAAAATTAAACAAATTAGAAATGAAACAAATAAAATAAATTACTATTTATCTCCTTCTTGGACGTTCTTCTGAATGCTTATGGACCATTCATATTTTTCAACTTTTCGGCCATGGCTGCTCAAGCTTTGTCAAACTTGTGGCCATGGCTACTTAGACTTTTTTGAGCTCATGGGCATGATTGCTCAAGCTTTGGCTCAACGAAGCATACAACTAGATCTCATATTCTGAGCAAAGAGCCTCGTCCCAAAAACTTAACCAAAGTTTATTCTCTAGTGTCATGAGATGAAAAACAAGCAATATTTTCTTCGAAGAGTTGCTGATTAAAGCTTCAAGTTTTATGTGTTCGCAAGCTATGAATAGATCTCATGACCAGCAAGCATTCAACATAGAAGAAGATGAGCAGCCTAAGAAGAAGATATATTGTACAGTATTTCTTCATTTTTGTAACTTTTTAATCTTTAAAAATTGTTATTAAAATTTTTACGTGAGGCTTAGCGGGTGTTACATTGGTGCCATGTGTTTTAAGAAAATGATAAAAAATCACGTCAGTATTTTTTATTGTTTGAATTGAATAGAGTTGATGAAGAAATTTTATTACATCAATTTGACAAGTTTTATGATATAATTACACTTTGAAAAGTCTTAAGATTCAATTGCACTTCTACGATAAGTGTTTAGAAATTTAGTCTGCTTATCCCTTAATTACTTGCATTACACATTCTACTAGTGCGAACACGTATTTCGAGAAATAATGAGATCAACGGATACCACCAAATAAACAAATACCGACACGTTTTCTACCATGTACATGATTCTGTATATATTCTGTATTCATAATTGAAGAGTGAGCATAATTACCATTTTTCCTTCTCATCGATCCATTTCCAGTTTCCACTATTCTCATCCATCCCATGGATGGATTTAGCAAGCAACAAGAAGCAATTGTCTCCGAAATCTTGGTCGACCCAGAACTTCTACAATTTCACACTAAACATTCTCATATCTATACTAAATAATTACAAAAGGGAGTAGTTTATCTAATTTTTCTTTTCCAGATAAAGCAAATCATTCATAGAGATAAATTACCATTTTATTATCATTCATGATCACTCCACCATAGATCCGATTGCACAACTCTTCAACGGTGATGGAGGAATCCACATTCGTCGCTTTTCTAACAAACGTTACGGCGAGGAGGGGAGGTCGTCTCTCTCTTTTTTTGGTTGTTGCGGGGCTTCTGCATCTGGCTTCATTGAAGCTGTGAATTCCTCTGGTTCCTGCAAAAGTTTCGCCCTTAATGATATTGAAACAATTGGTACTCTTGATAATTTCATATAGAACCAGTTGGTAAATTGTGATAAATGTCAGTAAACTAATGACAAAGCTGACAGTTTTGAAACAATCAAACAAATATTAATAACTAACCGAAATCGCAACTGACAGTTCATGTAAGAGTTCAATACATTGAATTCTACAAATAAATATTGGCAGCTTAGTGGTGCAATTCGTAATTTTGAAATGGTTAATAGTTCTCTATAGTAGTTAGTAACTGTCTTTCCCAATGCTAGGTCTGCAGAAACTGGATTTAGAGGTAATGTTGAGTTGGAGACCAGCGGTCCTCACTGGCATGGATTCTCCCAAACTCTCGCCTTACGCAATGTTGGAAAGTTAATTTGGATTTATCAACGTATGAAAACTCCATTATGAGGAGTCGCCACTAGTCTATTGAGGCTATCTAGAAGCAAAATGAGATACATAAGTATGTCTCACTTCATATGCAACTAGAGCTCAAGGATCGGTGACTCGATTATACTAATTATTCAAAGTAATGCTGGTACCCTAACTTGGTTGATTGTCAACTAGGTGTCACATGCAGTGGTTGTGTTTCTTTTATGATCCTAAAATGTAACTTAACCATTCAACTACAACAAACAAATCACAATGTCCATATATATAAGATTTACAATTACTTCACCAAAAATAGAAATGAAGTAATGAGTATAAATTAAATTGTAGTAAAGTAATCTGATACAAATTGGGCAAAAAATATAACATGGCCTTTTTATTACTCTCTAAGACAGGATTCCTTGTGAGTGATTGCCATAAGACAAACCTAAATTAGATTCTAGACCATGAGATAAAACTCACTGACGGGATGAGGTTTAGTAAAAGACCAGCAGAAAAAAGTAAAGGCCCAAATGACCATTAGATGTGATGCGTGAGGACGAAGTACCCATGATGCATGAGGACAATGTGAATGGCATATTAATGACCCTACATGAATGCCTTGAGGTAAGGTGACAAACTAAGTGACAAGCGACCGATTATGCCTGGATTATACGATGCCTGAGAATCGACTAAGTGATGGATGGTAAGGACGTGAAATAAATGCCATATAATAAGCAACGTGGGGTGAATGACAGGTGGATGATGTGCGAGAGATGACATGTGAATGGCGACATGGACGGATGACGTGAAACGAACGATACTAATATTCTGGACATCATTATAAGCAACCTCCAAACCGGGATCATCTAGATATACTAAAATCCATCATTATCATTCCTACACCCCCACAAAACTTAAACGGCAGCACACATTAGGCTCAAGACAGATATCGAGCAAATAACCATCAATTAATTAGCTAGCAAGGCCCTCAATTCACTAAACAATCAGTCCAAGATGTCCTTTAAGCGTCGAAACAAACGGCCAGGTCTCAAGGCAAAAGGAAAGCCAACCCTTAAGCGGAATTTTCAGAAAGAGCTTTCCTTTACCCTAACTTGAAGACCCAAATGAACTAACTACCGAATTTCGAGATTGAGCTCAAGACCCACGGTCGGAAAGTCCAGTAAGTCTTCTTAAAAAGTCTAGTTTCACAATTTTTCAAATTCGGCCCGTAAGAACCCCAAATTTGCAAAAATGCGTAACCCTATTCCAAGTGCTCCGAATTTCAGTTTTCCTAATGCTTAACCTAGACTACTGGAGGGTTTTGACCTAGCTAATGATTTCCAAATAGGGCATGCGACCTACCAGATCAAAGCTCTTGAAGTCCTTACAACTCCCTACTTCATGGTTTTCTCAAATTTTATCATAGCGAGATATTAAATTTCCCTAAACAAGTCATTTTAGGAATTTTGAAGCTGCAAGCATCTTCATCAGACTTGGCAAGCGCATGGGCATATTTCGAACAACCTATTGATAATCCTCCTAAAAAGGGCTTTAACATCAACATTGATCATTCATGTACATTCAAGAACATCGACAACTCAACATTGAAGAACCGATGATCGATGCATATGCAGGATGTAACGACTTGACTATGGATACCAAACCTAGATTAGGGAAAACGAAGACACATTCAGTCATGGTATTGATATAAGCAAACATTGATCATTCATGTACATTCAAGAACATTGACAACCCAACATTAAAGAACCAATGATCGATGCATATGCAGTGTATAACGACTTGACTATGGATATCAAACCTAGATTAGGGAAAACGAAGACACATTCAGTCATGGTATTGATATAAACAAACAGTATCCATGAAGATGGCCATTAAATATCGCATGAACAGTAACAGAACCGTGAGGGAATGGTGTTTAATCGTCTGAACTCCTACCTGGATCAAAGACGATGGGATGGAGATAAGTTAATGGTGCCGAGAACTTGGAATGAACCATCAGCGCTCATCTTTCATCACCACCGATCCGAGATCATTGGAAACAAGTAAGGAAAGAGCGAAACCCACCTTGTGTGGCCGATGAAACCGAAAGTGGAAGTGACGCCGAGAAGGCACCAAGGGACCAAGGGACACCGTTATCTGGATGGTCGGAGGGGCTAGAGCCGATGGAATGGTGGCACCGGGTAACAGCGGACGACCAGCTGTACAAGCGAGAGTAGCTGACCAAGAGTGATGAAGTGCTTGTGAGATTACAGGGGAGAGTGTAGAGTGCGCGCGCGTATATCTCCTCAAAGGAGGAGCCTTCCTCACTTTTATCACTCCCTAATCACCTAATCTTCCATGGCCACGCCTTCTGGTCTCTGCCTCTGGCCACTCTTGCACGCCCCTCTATGCCTCTGCCCATTTGTCATTGTTTTCTCCTTGTCTATTTATTTTTTTATTTTTTAATTATGAGAACAACTCTTCCTCCATCTTCTTGATTCCTCTAGTCAAACGGTCAAAGAGATTAGAGCTCCGCCCCACTTTCCTTTTCCTCTCTCTCCACGTCACCCATCCGCACAAGCACTCATGCTTCCTTGCTCCCTCTTTTCTTCCTTTACTTTGTTGGGATTTTTGTTTCGAAAAATAAGAACATGTGCTCAAGTAAAATTGAATCAAAATATTCGTAGTGGAAGTAAAAACACTGATACACATATCTCCAAAACATTGTTCGTGCATTTTATGTGACGCTCCGGTATGTCATCTCTAATGCAGTTATTAAAATCTTTTCACTTTTTAAGCATGTAGAAATGTGTATGGTCAAAGAACAAGGTTGGGTATCAGTGGGGAACAACCAAAAGTGTGATCCCCCTAATGACGTCTAAACGTTCCCTTTATCATTTCATCCCAACTTGACTATACATGGTCAACTAATTCTCGCTCTGGGCCATCCAAAAAATCATTCTCACATCCTCAAAAATGTTCCTCCATCCTCCTGCCTCCTACTCCACTGTGCTGCCGCTATCATTGGGTCCATCTTTGCCCAGAAGTGGGATTGGTCCCAGTAAACGTCTGCCAACTCGGACGTAGACGGCGACAAATCCCAAGGGCACAGGATCAGTAGGTGCTCCTATATTTATCGTCAAAATCGAGATGATTTTAATGAAAATGATGTCTGGGAAATCGGGGTAGATGAACTCAGTCTGGTGCCAGTGAAGTCCACTGGGGAACCGTATCTACTCATGGGGAGGCAGGGAATCAACATAATTACTGATCTGAATGAGAATAGTCAATCACAAGTGAGTATAAACTTAGCAAGCAGAATCTCAACCGGACTATACTACATAAATCAATCACTACACATGCGAGGAAAAATCAAATATAAAATATATGAGATCATTTTAAAATTAACTTGTCTGAGAACCTTTTTCCAAAATCCACACAACAGGCCCGTCAGAAAAGTAATTTCTTTGAAATCAATAAACCGGTAACTCAAATAGAACTTGAAATGTCAATAATCATATTTGCTTGAAAACTCAGCTGACATCATCTTTCAAGGGAATCTTGTTACCCCTCAAGTATCTCGCACCCACACCACATTGCAAGAATGTCTGGGAGAACAGTGTCACACTTCCTAGGTATCTCGAGGAACCTAGTTACCCCTCTCGGCATTTCTACTACAACTCGAGATATTATTGTCGCGAGGACCAACGTTACTCACCACACTCGCACTATAGTTCATCAATTCAATAATTCAATTTAAAAATGTCATTCGCATTGGTAATGCACAAAAAACAGCTCGGCGTAAAGACCAACCATCTTTTATCCATTTATAAATCATAGAAATGGTACAAAAATAGTTAGTCGGTAGTATCAGTCCAAAAAGAAAAGTTACAAATGGAAATTTATCTAAAATCCCAAATTGTCTCAAAAAGGGTAGTTTGCATGCCTTTGGAAATCACTAGCATACACTAACTAAATTAGTTCTCAAAATTATTAAACTTTAAGATGATGTGGATAAGACTTGGAGGGACATTTCTTGTGAAGAACTTGAAACCCGGTTCAATTTGTACGACCCTCAACAACTCGAATAAGCCGAGCCAAAACAAAAGGCAAATTCCCAAACCAAAACAGACACGGAAATGGGCGTTCCGCAAATTTAATGAGTTCTAAATTCGTAGAAAGGTTACGTGTTACAGTTTAAGATGTTATCTACAATTTTCCACTTGTCGAAAATTCTGTGGAAAAAAAAAACTGTGTAAAGGTCTGTATCAAATATAATTTAGTCATATGAAGTCGATTCTGGTCACCATCTCCTCTCAAGCTAGGCGATTCTGGTCCTGTTCATCTGGGCGGCTGTTCTGCTAAGCCCGAGGGACCCGGTGCTCCGTTGGCTTGGAGCTTCGGCGGGTGGGCTCGCCTGAAGCTTTCCTCCTTATCCACCGAAGCTTTTCCTGTGATTTGCCCTGGTACGCCCCTTCGGCATCTATGTCCAGTTTTGATTAGGGTTTCTCTATTCGAAATGGCTTCGTCTGCTCGAGCTTCGGCTCCTTTGGTTCATGTGGGCGAAGGCTGAGTGGGTGATGGCAAAGCCCACCAAGACTCTAAAGCTGGGCGCGGCCGTAGTCGTGGTAGGAAGCCCGCTCTCTCTGCTCAGTCCCGTGCGCAGTGCTCTTCTGTAGAAAACTCAGCCCCTCCGTCTGGTTTGGCAGTAGACTAGATGGAAAACTGTTGGAATTCTAGTCGGTGGAAGACGACTTACCTGATTCCGATGCGCAAACAGCAAATAGCCCCGGAACAAACGTTGAATTGCCGACAAAATCACAAACAACACTACCTCACTTTAGTCTGGATATAATCACAAGAAAAACACTCGATTTCCACGGCGTAAATGCCGATTGTTATTTGCAAAAATGAAATGGAACGCCTTAATCTTCTTTGATGGAAATGGAGAGGAAATTTGATGCAAAATGAATGGCCAACCACCCAACGGTTGTGTTCGGGAGCCTTTTATACGTTTCCCTTCGTACCCCTCCATTTGTGCCTTTCCATCATAGCATATCAAGTCCAATTGGTGCGGTCCAATTGCACTCTATCATGGACGTACTAGCTAACTAGCTAAAGTACAACATCTCCCACTCGGACATGATGGGCTTGATAGCTCTCTATCAAGAATATAAGGCATTCAACATTCATAAACTTTACAAAACAATTTATACTGGCAAATAAACCGTGCGACCAGTGAGTACACCTGCATTTGGGAGCTCAAATTATGCACCTGTTAGGGATAACATAATGGCTACAACCCTGAATAGAAATAAACAATCGATGTCTCACAGTGCCCCAGACATATTTTGTTACATCAATCCAAGTATACTTATCCCTTAAAGGCTATACTTGACTGTTATCAAAACACCATGTATTTTCAATTACATCCGCAACCACATATGGCGATATAATTGGTCGACCAGTAAATACATGCAATAGATGTAAAACAGCAATAGTCTTCCTTCGCACTCATGTCTCTCTCAATTTCAGAACAACTACTTTTCAAGACATGTCCCATAGGCCATATCATTCATGACCGCCCGTAACATGCTAAAGTAGCAACATTAATCTTTCACTTCGAGAACATAGTCAGAAGTAACATAGGGCACAAAATTTGAGGTAAAATACAAATTACCTCAAGGGCTCACACGATGAGTAAATAGGGATAATTTTACTCACCTTTCATTGTCGGTCGTACAATGCACATGTAGTATGAATTACATGCTATAGTGGATTACTCTTTCTATAAGAGCGTATGTCAATCATCAAATATATCCACCATACAGATCTTAGCCTAAACATAGTCACGTGCTTCTCACGTACTCATGTTTAGCCCGAGTACTATATCAGCTCACTTTCTGTAGCGCCCAATTAAGTACTCGCATCCGGCATCTTACAGGCATACATGATTGTGGGACTATCATGTTCGGTCTTGTTATAAACCAATCACAGATCTCATCTTGACTCCAATCAAGGCAACACATTTTATGTACCAAACTTGCTCTTCAGCATTTATGTGTACATAACGTATCATCTCAACGTGCTAACTACAGCACTTGAGGCGATTGCTTGTGTGAGTGAGCCAATCATTGCCTGGTGACATACTTTTCAATAATATATGTGTGTTTGTGTTAGTCTCATAGTGGATTTGTACTTATTGATAAAACATCAAATCATTAATAATCAAACAAGTACAATATATCTGTCTACAAATACATAAACTAATGATCCTCTATAATAATACATATCACATTCTACGCAATCCTAGTGACATCCTGTGGGTTAAGAATATGTCTCTAGGAATAACCTTCGTAAATGGATCAGGAACCATTCTATTGGTTGAAATGTATTGCAGGATCACTTCTTTCTACGCTATAATATCTCTGATGAAGTTATTCTTTATGTCAATGTGCTTTGTCCTTCCATGATACTTGGGATCTTTCACATAGGCAATGGTTGCTTGACTATCGCAATAAACTGTCACCGGTCTTGGAACTTCAATGACAGTGGCTAAATTTTCCAAGAAATGTTTTAGTCATACTGCTTCTTGCATTGCGGTAGAACATGCAATAAATTCTGCCTCCATCGTAGACAAGGCCGTGCATGTCTGTTTCTTGCTATTCCAAGAAATCGCACAGCCATTGAGCAAGAACGCATATCCATAAGTCAATTTACGCTCATCTGGGTCTCCACCCCAATCAGTAACTAAATAGCATAATAGGCGTAAATCACTCTCTTGGTAACAAAATCGATAGTCCATAATGCCTTTCAAGTATCTCAAGATCCTCTTCACTGCTTTTTAGTGAGCTTGACCAGGATTTGATTGATATCGGCTCACCAATCCCACGGCATAACATATGTCGGGTCGAGTACACATCATAGCATACATCAAACTTCCGACCGCACTAGCGTAAGGAACAATTTTCATCACATTGATTTCTTTTGGAGTCTTAGGACACAGCTCAGTACTTAGGCCTTCACCTTGCATGACAGGGGTGTCAATGGGATTATAATGCTGCATATTGAAACGCTCAAGAATCTTCATAATATAAGACTCTTGTGATAAAGTAAGGAGTTTCCTTGATCGATCTCTTTCGATCTTAACTCCTAATATATATGCAGCTTCTCCCATGTCCTTCATCTCAAAATTGGAGGACAACCATTCTTTTATGGTGATAACCAAAACCTTGTCATTTCCAGCCAACAGAATATCGTCCACATAAAGTGATAAAATCACAAATTTATCTTTGGACCGCTTGACATATACACAGTGATCTTCTTCGATCATCATGAAACCAAAAGTTATTATTGCTCGATGAAAACAAAGATACCACTGTCTAGATGATTGATTAAGGCCATATATTGAGCGATGAAGCTTGCAAACTTTATGCTCTTGACCTTTAGCTATGAAACCTATTGGTTGTTTCATATAGATTTCCTTATCTAATTCTCCATTGAAAAATGTCGTCTTTACATCCATTTGATGTAATTCAAGGTCAAAATGTGCAACGATGGCTAGAATAAGGCGTATTGAGGCAAACCTTACAATTGGTGAAAAAGTTTCCTCATAGTCTATACCATCTTGTTGAGTATAACCTTTTGCCACAAGGCGAGCCTTATACTTTTCAATGGATCCATTGACCCTACGCTTAATCTTGAAGACTCATTTGTTTCCAATGGCCTTACGATTGGGTGGTAGATCAACCAAGTCCCAGACATGGTTTGCCCTCATTGACTCCATCTCATCTTTCAAAGCTTTTCTCCATTCTTCCTTATTAGAGGATAAGAGAGCCTCTTGAACAGTCTTAGGCTCGGCATCGTCTTTTTAGGCAATCATAAATGCTTCCTCTTTAATCTCAAAACGACGATGGGGAAAACTTTTACGATTACTTTTATGCAATTGAATTTCTCTTGAATTCAATACATCAGGCGATGCAACACTCTCACTAGGTCTTGTGTGTTGAGGTAAATCTTCATTTCCCTCTACAACATTAGTGGGTGTGTTATCATAATCTTCCATCTCATATAATTGAAAGTCCTTATCAATCTCACATCTATTAGGAAAATCGTTCTCCAAGAACGTGACATCTCGTGACTCCATTTCGATCACACTTCCATCAACTTGTTCACCTATGAACACGTTTCATTTGGAGTGTTCGGAATATCTTATAAAGATACATTTCTACTCTCTAGGACCTAATTTTCCATGTTTATGGGAAGAATCCTGAACATAAGCTGCACATCCCCATGGACGTAGACTACTCAAGTCTAGTTTCCTACCAGTCCATAATTCATAAGGGGTGGAAGTGACCGATTTTGAGGGCACACGGTTAAGTATATAGACAACAGTCAATAACGCATCTCCCTAATAGGAGATAGGTAGATTTGCTTACGCCATCATAGACCTAACCATTTCCAATAGGGTTCTATTCCTTCTCTCAACTACCCCATTTTGTTGTGGAGTACCAGGAATAGTCAATTGTCTTACAATTCCCTTTTCATCACAAAGAGCCTTAAATTGCTTTGATAGATACTCACGTCCACTATCGGTTATCAATGCCTTTATTGTTTTGTTCAACTGATTCTCTACCATCGCTATATATCGTCTAAAGCAGTCCAATGCTTCTGACTTATGGGAGATCAGAAAGACATAACGAAATATGTGAAGTCATCTATGAAAGTGATGAAATATGAGGCTCCATGCCTCGCCCTCACATTCAAAGGACCACAAATGTCAGAATGTATGAGATGCAATGGAAATTCAGCTCTAGTCCCTTTACCGAATGGTTTTCTAGTTGTTTTTCTCGCTAGATAATGTTCACATACGGATAGACTAACATTAGTGAGTGACCCTAAAAGGCATTCTCTAGCTAATCTTTGCATTATTTGCAATCCAATGTGACCTAATCTAGCATGCCAAGTACTTGCATCAATCTCAACATTGTTAGAAGACACAATTAAAGAAAAACAACCATCAACATTAACATTGTACTAATCATAGTCAATATCTAACACCATAAAACCATTCGATACATGACCTGAATCATAATAAATTGTTCCATACAAAATGTCAACACAATGACCATGGAAATTCAATACATAACCTAAGCTAAGAAGAACAACTACAGAGACCAAGTTTCGTTGAATATCTGGAGCATAAAGGACATCATGCAGGAACAGGTTTTGACCACCACGTAAGATTAATTTACATGTGCCGATACCCTTCACTTCAACTCTTGAGTTATTCCCAACATATATCCATCTTCTTATAGGCGGTATCTGACGATACTCCACAAATGCTTCTCGGTCTCTAGCTACATGGTTTGTTGCTCCTGAGTCTACAGTCCATATTGGATGAGATTCAGCAACCATTACAATACTAGAAACAAAAGCATTACTCAAAGTAATGGAGTAATAGGGTACCTTTTTCGGCTCAGTGCATTCACGAGCAAAGTGACCCATCTTGCCATAATTATGGCATTCCATCTTGGCCTTGTCCTTCTTCCCACCACGCTTCTTGCGTCGGAAGGTCTTAGCCCTCTTGGGTCCCTAATCAGTCATCTTCCCTTTGTTGTTAAACTGAAGATTCCTCTTGTGCTTGAAGCTCGAAACCTTGCGCGAACTCGATTAAGCAACATAAATATGGGTAGAGGGCAGCCTCTAGGCGCTCATCCTCTAATTCCAAATTACGTGCAATATCATCAAAAGTGACAATATTATCATTATGCGTCATATTGATCTTCATATGCTCCAAATTATCAGGAAGAGACCTTATAACAGCCTGAACTTACTGTTCATCAGTAAGGGAGTGACTTGCCAACTTCAACTCACGGATCATGTTTGCATCTCCCGAAGATGCTGCCTCATTGTTACATTTAGGCACTTTCGGAATGTGTCAAACTTGATGGTGAGTCTCCTCAGCTTAGTGGAAGATGTACCCCCAAACTTATCCTTCAAGGCAACCCACATAGCTTGAGCTTTGTCATAACTCTCAAACTCACACATGAGATCATCTTGCATACAGCTCAGCAACGTGATGCGAGCAATGCTATTTTTCTTTTTCCAAGCTTGATAAGCTTCTAGATCTCTTCTATGTTGAGCTGAAGTTCCATGCTCAGGTTCATCCATGGTATGGTTGATGGTTTCCAAAACCTCTTACTCCTTAAGGATGTACTGAACTTTTCGGTGCCAAATATCATAATTGTTACCGTTCAGCTTCTCACCCTTATTGAGGTCAGCCACAATGGTTTTGGATGCCGAAGCCATAATCAATTGCTATAGCACATTGACATAATAAACACAGAATCAATACTAGCACACTATACAGAGTAACACACATATATAATTTGCTGCAAAGACAAACTAAATTAATGATAATTCAACAAAAGACACAGAAGCAAAAGTTCACAATGTTCCCAATCAACTTCTATGTACAATTGTTCTATTATCATTGCTTAGTTTAATTTACGCAAATTTTAAGTTCTATGTGAGAACTCTTTTCAATTCTACAAAAATACGGAACTCCCACTAGGAAAAATAATTACATGATCTTATGTAATTTCTACATTTTTCCTTAACACAAAAACATAGCATGATAAAAAATAACGTATAAACGATAATCATGCTTCAACTATGCAATTCAACATATAATGGATCTCCTACCATTGTTCAAATTTTCTAGCAACTAGAAAATTGCAAGTATATTAAAATATATACAACATATCATTGAACCAAACTTTACATAGCATATATAACATCATTTGCACACAAGCTAGCTACTGTATTTCCCTAATCACAAGAAAATACAAGCTACAAATGAATAAGCTGCATTAAACCCCTAAAAATACGGGTACATAGGGTTCCCTTAACATTTTCATACATTTATAAAATTCAAAAGTATAAAATAATTATACCACTATGTAGAGGACACTCATATGAACCAAATGCGACTAACCACGCTCCAATCGGAGCCTGCACGCACCCCCACGCGCCGCCTGAGTGTGCGGCACGTGTGGCGCACACGCCGTGAGCCAAAAGCTCTTGGTCGGTCCGACCAATCCGACCGATGACCGGTCCAACTGGTGACTGGTCCAACCGGTTTGACCGCCGGACTGGTTTGATTGGTCCGACCGTTGACCAGTCAATGTCGAGTCGAGTTGCCGGCCGGCCAACTATTGTCGACACTGACGTCATTGATGATGTCATCCCGGCGGTTACCGACCGTTGGGTGACGTCATAGTGACGTCACCAGACGCCAGTTTGCCGACCGGCGCATGCCGATTCGCCGGCGGGCGGGCGTCGCGCACATCCGGTTCACCGACCGACGTGTGTGGCGCACGCGCTCACTACGCCAGCACTTCAAGCGCGTGGCGCCCACGCGCAACGGCTTCTGGCCGCGCGTGTGGGCGCGTCTAGCGTCGCTCGACCCACCGCCGGACTCGTCTCGATGAGTTCTTTCACCCTGTATATTCAAAAATTAATTTTGACCAAAAAATCATTTCGAAAAACGGCCAAAACCTCACGGATGCACGCGACCCCGAGCCCGTTCTTTGCTCTGGTTAAATTTTGAGTTTTTCATAGGGCAACTCCGACCATCAGAGATCCAAACAGTGTAGAAAACTATCTCTTGATCTCAATATCAAATGGTAAATGAGAAAACTCGATGAAAGACAAGGGAGAAATCACGATCGGGCTTTGATACCAATGTTGGAATTTAAGTTGGCGGAAGACGACTTACCTAATTCCGATGCGCAAATAGCAAATAGCCCCGGAACGAACGTTGAATTGCCGACGAAATCACAAACAACACTATCTCACATTTGTCTAGATGCAATCACAAGGAAAACACCCGATTTCCACGGCGTAAATGCCGATTGTTATTTGCAAAAATGAAATGGAATGCCTTGATCTTCTTTGATGGAAATGGAGAGGAAATTTGGTGCAAAATGAATGGCCAACCACCTAATGGTTGTGTTTGGGAGACTTTTATACGTCTCCCTTCGTACCCCTCCATTTGTGCCTTTCCATCGTAGCATATCAAGTCCAATTGGTGCAGTCCAATTGCACCCTATCATGGACGTACTAGCTAACTAGCTAAAGTACAAGAAAAACCAATCAGACCCATCCAAAGCCCCTCAATGTGCAGAAGGTATGAGGGATCAAAGTAGAGGTAGGCTCGACTCTGATGCTCCTCAGCCTCGAGCTCAACGTCCAAGGGGCTCAAAGCCCCCGTCAATCCAAAGGAAACCTTTCAAGTTTTTTAATTTCATGATGAAGCATCTTGCTTTTAATGATATCATTGCACAGGTTTGGGATAGCCTCGGGGTGGGAACCCCTATGTTCAGGTTATGTTGTAAGCTGAAAATCCTTAAATGGTAACTTAAGCAGCTCAATAGAGAGTCATTCTCTGAAATCTCAGCCAGAACAGCTGATGCGAGACAGGCTTTGTGGGATATCCAAGATGCCCTCCAATAGGATCCTAATAACCTCTCGTTGGCAAAGCTTGAAAAGATCCATCTTCGGTCCTTCTTGGATCTATGGCTTCAAGAGGAGTCCTTTTGTTCTTCTATCACTCAGTGAACAGAAGACATCTAAGAAACAGAATCATCTTGGTATTGGACAACTCTGGGAACCTAGTAAAAGACCAAGGCACGGTGTAGCAGTAACTTGTTACTCATTTTCAGGTCCCTTGGTTATGGAAGCAATCAAGGACTTCTTTGTTTCTGGAAATCTCTTGCATGAGATAGATAATACTATTATAGCTCTTGTGCCCAAGACTTCTAATGCGTCTTCAATTGTGGACTATAGACCCATTGCATGTTGTAATACAATTTACAAGTGTATTACCAAGCTCATTGCAAATAGAGTTGAGGTTGTTCTCCTCGGCATCATCAGCCCTCCTTAAAATGCCTTTGTCAAAGGCTGGCGTATCAATGATAATATCTTGTCGGTACAAAAACTTTTTAATGGCTTCCACCTAGATCCTTACTTACCTAAGCATGCCATCAAGGTTGATTTTCATAAAGCCTATGATTCTATTGTTTGGGAATTTCTAGAACGAACTTTGCTTGCATTTGGCTTTCCCAACCATTTGGTAAGGCTTATCATGACTTGTGTCCACACTCTGAAGTTTTCCATATCCATTAATGGGAAGCTTCATGGTTTTTTCGCTAGCGGAAATGGTTTACACCAAGGGGATCCGTTGTCTCCATACTTGTTCGACTTGGCTATGGAGGTATTTTCTGAGCTCTTATATATTCAATCCAAAATACCAAATTTCAAATTCTTTTGGAGGTGTAAATCTTCTAGTCTTTCCCATCTCTTTTTCGCAGACGATGTGTTCTTGTTTAGTGAACGAAACTTGACTTTAGTTTCGCTTCTCAAGGATGGCCTTCAAATGTTCTCATCCTATAGTGGGTTGAAACCCAATTTTAACAAAACTGAAGTCTTACTGGCAGGAGGTATGACTGATTCTTGTGCTCACATCCTTCGGACTCTCGATTTCCAAGAAGGTTTGTTACCGGTCTGATATCTTGGTGTTCCCATTATCTCTTCGCGACTTAGTAAGGTAGATTGCAATGCTCTCGTCAACCTCATTATGGCGAGAGTTCAAGCTTGGACACTGCATTTTTTATCGTTTGCGAGAAGCCTTCAACTTATCAAGTCAGTCCTTCACTCTATTCAAGTCTATTGGTCTGGTATCTTTATGTTGCCTAGAGCTATATTAGACATCATTGAACAAATATCCCATCAATTTTTATGGAAAGGCCCTAATCTTGGAAGGGGGGGTGCAAAAGTGGCTTGGGAGGATGTTTGCTTACCCAAAAATGAAGGTGGAATTGGCATCCGCAAACTCCAGGATTGTAACAGAGCTATGATGCTCAAACATATATGGATTCTTTTCATTGATAAAGAATCCCTTTGGTGCAAATGGATACATGCTACTTACCTAAAAAAGAAGAATTTTTGGGTTGTTAAAAACCCAACCATTTGTTCGTGGGCTTGGAAGAAAATCCTGCTTCTTAGGAAGGATTATATGAAGTTATTCAATTGGCGGGTGGGTGATGGGCACTCGTTGTCCCTTTGGTTTGATCTTTAGCACCCTCGAGGTCCATTAAACGTCTTTTTCTCATACTCTATTATCTATCATTCGGGCCTCTCTAGGTGAGCCATGGTTGCGGATCTCTTCACTACCCAAGGTCAAGATACCAAAGCTGTTTCGGAATCATGGAACTTCTCTATCCCGGTACTCTCGCAATAGCTGGATCGCTGTTGTTGGCGGGAACACCATTTAGGGATTTTCTCTACTTGCTTCAGTTTGGGAAGCAATTTTGGTGAGGAAGAATGTGGTTCCTTGGTCTTCTGTTGTATGGAATAAAGCGCTTTCACCTAGATATCATTTTCATCTCTGGCTCATCACTAAAACTTGATTACCTACCCAAGTCATGTTGCTTTCTTTTGGTAGGATTTTTGATGACTTATGTGCTTTTTGCAACTATAGACCTAACTCTATTGACCACTTGTTTCTTGGATGCTATGTTACGGCTAGTCTTGCTAGTTATTGGGCTGCAAAGTGTAATCTTTCTTGGCAAAATGGACTGTGGATGGATAACCCTCAATGGGCCTCCAAACACATCTCCGACAATGATTTCTCTCATTGCATTGTTCGATTTGCCTTCGGGGCCCTTTGCCATCTAGTATGGAAAACAAGGAACAATATTCTTTTCCTGAATCACACCCTTTTCCTACTTGCACTGAGAATGCATCTTATCAAAGTAGTGAAGGACAAAGCTTCATCATTTACCCTTGTGGCGGATACACCAAGGAATCGTAGATTGCAGTGAAGTTGGGGTCTCGACCCAGCTATCTTCTCATATGAGGTGTCGATTCTCCCTAAAACGGGTGAGAGGGCTGCTGAAACTTGGACTATGGGCAGGTGCTTGGAAATAAGTTGGGAGCTAGGTCTAGTTCTTTTCTTTGGTTTTCTTGGTTACTGCAGATCAGAGAGCGCATTGTTGTTGGGGGCTACGCTCGGTTGTTTGAAGGCCACTGAATGTTTTCGATTGCCACCGTATCTTTGTCGGGCTTCCTTGTCATTGTTCCTCTTTTGCCGCTGTTTAGGTTATTGTTTTGCCCTTAGCCTATTTAGTTGTCGCTTGTTAGCTTGTGTTGTTTCTCTTTTTCTCAACACCCTTCCACTTAGTTCGACATGTTCATCTTCTTGAGTGTAAGTTTTTGGTGCCGAGATCCTTATGTATAGTGTTTGGTTCAAAGTCAATATATTACTTATCTTACCAAAAAAAATTGAAATTAAAATATGTTATAGAACAAAGTATAAGGTGCAACTTTCGTGAAGTGTCATGAAATTCATACTACATAAATCGGTATAAAATTGACAAAGTCGTGGGTCTACAGCAACTCGAACCTGAAAATAGTGACATCCTTAGATTTTGTCCACAATTCATGCTGTTCAACTTCAAACATGCATAAACCTCAATGATCAGCAACTCCACAACACATTAAAGTACCAAACAAACCATGAACTCAAAAATGCTAGCTACGTACATCTTCCGAAATCACTGGTTAACACAAATGTATACAATATCAACAAAGACAGCTGAAATATGAGAATTCGATCTCGTTGAGGAACAATTAACCTACATAGCATATAATGGAGGACAATCTACTGGCCTTGAATCTTCAAGAACGTTTGGCGTAGGTCAATAGATCCTTCCGGCAAGTTGAGTTAGGCTGAGAAAGCAACGCAAGTTGATGTGAGGCGACGTGGGAAGTTGGCATGATGAGGGTGCGTATGCCAACAAGGTTGGACAGCTTGAGCTGTGGTGTCGTGTGCTAGAATATACAAAGAGGGAGGTTGAGGTTTCTGTGGTGTGAAATGGAGAGGAATTGTAGTGAGAGGTGCAAAATGTGAGAGACCAAGTGAAAAGATTGAACGGTAGAGATTATGAAGAAGAAGAGGAAGGAAAGAGTGGCAACCTTTTATGCTTTGGTTCTCTCTCGCCCCGCCCCAAACCCTCAGTATGCGAACATCCCTTAGCGGTTGATTAAAAGTGCAACACCACATGACGCATTGCTGACCCATTCTTTTTATCTTTTGATTAAACGCATGCGGAAGCAAATTAAAGAAACACCCAGTCAATAAACAAACAATAGGGATAGTAAAGCACAACAAAAGTTGCTAAAAACAACATATTTATTTACCTACTATTACCCCTAGGAAGTTTAATAATCATAAGCCTTTCTACGGCCACTTCCTATCGACTCTTTGAAAAGCCTTCAGGGATTAGGATTAACCTAAACTTCACTAATGGCAAGGCCAGCCAAAAATGCATCGTATCCCACGCCCACCACATCTACGCTCAGCAAATCTCCATGCTACGACCTTGAAAGTGGTTATCAATGACAGGGTGAGATAAAATCTTAGCGAGTTAAAATCCCTAAACCTCGATTAGGATGCGAATTCGCCTCGAAGGCAGCCTACGCACACGCCACACATAAACTCACCTCACCTGGGTGCACCCCTACATACTAGTACGTCATTTATGCCATTATAGATACAATAAACATAATCAATAATCAAAACACATACAAAAATTTCATTAGCATTGTCGCCCCATGTGTTTCAATTATTATGACTGCTCGGGCCATGGCCCACACAAGTGTCAGTGGTCTTTCGGTGTAATTGGGCATCATCCTGCCCCATCGAACACGACATCACCTAGGACCCCCACCTAAATGACATTACATAAAGGAGCTTCGGTTCTGCCTCAACCGTAACTCGGCATCCGAACCCCCCGCTGGGCATCTGATAAAATGGGCATTGCCCCCAAACTCCCCTTGGGTGACGGGTCAATTATGTGACTACTCAAGCACACCATCAATCAAGACAACTTTTATTGTCGATTTTTTAGCCAAGAGCACAATACTTCCTTTTCAAATGGTAAACTTGGGCAACCCCTTTTTTTCTATAAAACTCTTTGAAATAAATTCATATGTGGTCACGTATTCAAAATCAACCCATCAAACTTTGCACACTTCTACTTTAAAACCTCACTGTTTTATTGAGCACATAAAATTTGGCATCCAAACCCGACACCTTTCTTCTTTTTTTTTCCTATATTCTTGCCCAACCACCCTTTTTGAAAATAATCTTGGGCACCCCCTTTTTTTCTTTAAAACTTTTGGAAAGAAATTCATACGTGGTCACGTACTTGAATCTAACTCGTCAAACATTGCATGCATCTATTTTAAAACCCCATTGTTTTATCTAGCACGTAAAATTTGGCGTCCAAACCTAACACCTAATTTTTTTTTTCTATCTAATTGCCCATAAAATCGTCTTTTGTAATAATAACCGATAACTACCATAGAGCAATCAATTGCATAATATTGTACATACAACCCATCAAAATCACGCATAATCTCATCCAAGAAAATGAGCGTAAAATTCTGCACAACGCCTAATCCGTCACTAATTATGCTAATTGCGATTAATTAATTAAATGATGATTTAAAAAAATAAATTACGATTAAGTAAACTAAACTCAATTAATTAATATAAACCACGATTAATTAATCTAATTGTAATTACCTAAACTAATCGCAGTTAAAATTAATCTAAACCATTCTTAATTTCAATTAAACTAAACCAGGCTTATTTAAGACTAATCTAGCCTTTACTAAGACTAACCCTCATTAGCACCAATCTAACCACCCCTAAATGAAATTAACGGCCTAATCAATGAATAGGAAGTTAACTCATTGGTTTTTGACAACGGTGGGCTTGCGGTGATGGCGACGTGACGGCATTGAGGACGTGTCACTCGTGGATCAAATGGGGCTCAACGGCGGTAGTGGCGGTCCTTCCAAGCTCTCAGCCAAATGGGGAGAGGGTTAGCTGCTGGTGGTCGGTGGAGGTGGCGGAGGGCGGGCGGTGTTGGCACAAGTGGTGGTGGTTGGATGCGAGGTGGGGGGCTGCAAAGTGGAGCCGGCCATTGAAGATATGACATCTTGAATTTCAAGTTCTGTTTTCAATTGGATAAGTTAGGCTTTTCATCAACGCGCTTATAGTTCTTTTTCCTAAGTTGACTCATGGGATAACTAGTCTATCAGGTGAAGCCGTTAAGGAATCTAAATGCAATAGACTTGAGAATTTAACCAGGAATCAACTGCTCAACCGTGCTAATCTAGAAGAGTCATTACGGCATAGTTAAAAATTGATTAGAGACCAGAGATAGGTTGATTTGACAAAGGTATGTGATTAGTGCGTGGGTGACTCCACCTAATTGCAAAATTCTTATTGATTGGCACTAGACCGATTTTTCTGTCGTTTTGGTACCCTATGTCCTTATTTGAAACTTTAAGATTTTCATGACAATCAAGAGTCGCCAATGTGTCAAAGATGTATGTTGTGCTTTGAAAATAATCAACCATGTGTCAATTGCACTAAAAATTCCTAAAAGCTACACGGTAGATTAGGTTAAGCTAAAATCGCGCCAGATTGAAATTAACCACGAAATTGAACCCGATTTTATAAATTAAAAGTTCTGTCATGTCACAATTCATTTTAGGAATGTTGACTCATCCTTCAAAGATTTTTATGCAAGCCGAGATTTTTGGCGAAATTTCAAAATAGGACTATTTTTGACCGAAAAAATCCGAGGGCTGTTTTTGGTCATATCTTTGGATTCAAGTGGGTTCAATTGGTGAGGAAAAATGTTAATTTGGTTGAGGACACCTTGGTTGAATTTATGAGGACTGTTTTAGATCCAATTAGAGAAGATTTGGTTCAATTTGGGGGAAAATGATCCAAAATTCATAGGTCCCTTGGTGTGCAACATTTGGACCACTTGGTGAAGCTTCTAAAGAAAGTCTTGAGCTGCAAATTGGCTTGGATGACAGCCAAGACAAGTGGGGCCTTGCCAATGAGTGTTTGAAGATAGAAATGTGGACTTTGGAGGCTTTAAAGGACCCTCCAAATCTTCAATTGTCTTCTTCTTCTTCAAGAGCTTGCTTTATCCATTGTTGTCTATTTTGAGCCCCCCAAAAAACTTGAGAAATCAAGTAGCTTGCCCCCCTTGCCATTGCACGCCCGCCGAAGCTTCTTGCTGCTACCACATGCTGCCCGTGAGCCCATCGTGCCTAGCCGCTCATCCCACGCATTGCACGCTTGTCTCCCCTATCCCGAGCCACCTTGCCATTCCTTGAGTTGCCCAGGCCACCATTGGAGTCCCCTGGCCACCGTTCAGTTGTCGTCTGCCTCCGCTTAGCCCGCTGTAGCCCCGTCCGCCTGTCTTGTGTCGTTTCTAGTCTGTTCAGTCGCTCGGCCCAACCTTTTCAATTCTTAGATATAACCAAAATCCAGTAAGGGTCTGTGGGCTTCATGGCCCATTTTAGGCATCTACCCGGCCTGGGTCTGTGGAAAAAAACTAGAGAAGGGTGGGCCAAAATACTAGGCCAAGATCAGCCCACAAGCCCCCACCATTCGGCCATTTAGGCTTGGCCCGCGAAGCCCAAGGGTGAAAGGAGCTATCATCGACCAAGGGGGGAGGAGGCCCAGTCCATCTTCTAGCCCATCATGTGCATGGGAGAAATGCTAAGTGTCTTTCCCTTGGGCCAAGTGGCATCGCATGCAAACCAAATGATGAAGGGAAAGAAAGGAAGAGGGGGTGGATTGAGGGGGAGTTACCGTCCGAGAGAGAGAGAGAGAGAGAGAGAGAGAGAGAGAGAGAGTGGGTCCGAGAGAGGGAGAGCGAGCATGTGAGAGAAGAAGAGGAAGAAGGAGGAGGAGTTCACTGCCTAGTCGCCGCCATTCGTTCGCCATCTTGCCCACCGTTTGTCGCTGTGTTTGTGCTCGGATTTGAGGCAAGTATAGTCCTAAAACCTACCCTTTGCTTGCTGTGATATGTGTTGCAAGGGATGATAAACTTTGGTTGTGGTGGAAGTGATGAAATTTTGAAGCTTTGGGGAGAAATTTGTTGGACTAGCATGCTGTTTTTTTGGAAAAATCAGTTTGACCCTTCATGAGTTTCTGAGCTGCATGCAACTTTTTAGTTGGAATCTCCCTTCGATCTTTTAATGAAAGTTGTAGGGGACATCTTGAGGAATAACATACCAAAATTTGAGGTAAAACGGACAAGCATTGGTTAGTGAAATGATTTTTCTTTGGAGAAACTAGATCTGGAATTTGTTGTGCTGACCTTTGGTAATTTCGTGAACTGTAAAGCAACATTTTAGTTGGAATTTCATTTTGACTTCTTGATGACCGTTGTAGAGAACTTCGTGATGAGTAACATATCAAAATTTCAGAAGAAACGAACAAGTATAGATCGGTTAAACTATTTTTCTTTGGAGAAGTCAGATCTGGAATCGAAATGCTGACCTAGTATGATTCTGTGAATTTTATAAAATTCTCCATTTGAAATTTGATCTTGTGTTCTCAATGAAAGTTGGTAATGAGATGTTAATGAGTAACATACTAAAATTTTATAGGAAATGGATGAGTTTAGGATGGTGAAATGATTTTATTTAAAATGGTCAGATCTGGGAATTTTGCCGAGGGTTAGAGACGGCTATGGTGATTATAGTTTTTAATCTACCACAAATGTGATTTATAGTTCTGCATGAAATATTTACTTCTTGACCTTGTCTATAACATATACAAATTTCAGAATTTTTGGAGCTAATTAATATTTTTACGTTTTTTTTGAATAAAATTGTGTATGGCAATATTCCGAAATTTTAAGGATTGTCTTGCGTGAATTGTACTGATTTGTGTGATGCTCTTTTGGTTTGGTGTTCTTCACGAAATATTTTCCTCTAGATCTTGTATATAACATGTTAAATTAATAGAATTTAATAAGGCTGTTTACTAATTTTTCAAGAACTATGACCAAAGGAGCGCAATCTATTTTTATCTGAAATTTTGTTATATTTTCAAAAATAAATGAAATTGCTCCATGTGATATAATGTCTTGAGTGGTTGATTATGCTGCATATGTGGTGACATATGGCATGTTATATGACATCAAAAGCTGGTTGAGACTCTTGATATTGATGCATCAAATGCCTTTAGATACATGTGTGAATATAAATTGAGATAATAACGAGACCGTCTGAGGTGTGAGTCGACGATGCCGCGGGAGTGTTGGGATGCCTTGAGTGTGTGTGCCAGATGCCTCGGGAGTGTTGGGATGCTCGGAGGTGTGTGCCGGAAGCCCTGAAGGTGTGTGCCGGGGGGATTCCTCATGATGCTAGTTGGGGTATGAGATGCCCGGAGTGTGTGTGCTAGAGGCTCCTCGCGATGCCAGGTGGGATGCGAGCGATAAATTGTGGGATGCAAACATTGGTCCCTAGGAAGAAAATGATGTGATCTAATTGAAAGTTAAAGATCGAGAAATTGAATCATATGGCATGGGATGAACCTCATGGAAATGCAAGCACCGAGTGCATGGTGGTATATGCACGTTGCATGGTGATATATGCATGGCTATTTAATGATGAGTGCATGGTGGTATATGCACATTACATAATGATATATGCATGGCTGTTTAATGATGCGTGCATGGTGGCATATGCACGTTGCATAATGATATATGCATGGCTATAAGGTGAGGTATACTTGAATGCATGAATGATATATAATTTATTCTTGATACCTTGATTGTTCTATTTGACGTATTGTGTAGTTTAGTGGATCTTTACTACTGAGTGGTTGTACTCACCCCTTTTAGGGATTAACATTTCAGATTAAAAAGATGCCTTTGCTACCAGTTGCACATGGTACTTATTATGGATTGCCATCCGATGTTGAGATGGAGTGCACGGAGCATTCCTGTGTTAGTGTGCCTAGTCTGGTGTTTGTTCGAGTCTATGTCTTAGTGATGTACGATGTGGGTGTTGCTGATGGCCCAGTTATTCGAAAGTTTTTGTCTGTTCATGTCTGGCATGGTGGAGTGATGCTAGGGATGCTGTCGCCACTGCCGTCGCTACCACCTGATGCACTGAGTTAGGTGTGATGGCACGTATAGCTGTTGGGAGTTGACACTTTTTGGGGATAGCTGACGCTTGTTGATGAAGGGGTGTACATGTTTGATGTGGGGTTGAGTTCTCTTTTGAGTTATAGCCAAGTATAGTTAAAAATCTTAGCCTTTTTGTTGTACCGACCCAAAATATCCATTGTGAAAATATAAATAAAAGTGACTCGGCTTTGTCTTTTCATTTGGAGCGTACGTGGTGTGCATTGCATTATGATTATTGAAGTGAGGAATGGTGAGATACATTTATGCTTATGTTGATGAACTGCGCTGGGACCTTTACAAAAAATAAATGGAAAAGAATTCTTTTGATCAACCCCTATGAACTATGGTTTCACTTTAATTAAAAGTTACCTTACTGGTATGTAATAGGATAAGTGACAAGTACTTGTGGCGACCCTAACGGATCGGGGGCCGTCATGGGGTGCCATAGAAAATTATTTTAAGGACTAAATCGAATTGTGGGATTTTAAAAGTGTGAATATCAATCTTTTTAGTTCACCTTGAACTATCAGCTTGTGAGAGCATTAATATGTCAGCTTGTGTGAGCATTATATGTTAGCTTGTGAGAGAAAATATCGTTTATTAGCTTGTGAGAGCAACGGTCTTTATATTAGCTTGTGTGAGCTACCATCTATATCAACTTGTAAGAGCATTGCATCCATTTTAGCATGTGTGAGCAGTGCTCATATTGATGGATTGATAGATGGTATGAATTGATAGATGGTATCATTCGGATTTAATTGATTGGTTGAGATTATGAACTGTACTGACTTACAGGAAGGAACTGAGGTGAGGTGAGTCTTCTGTCTTATGTGCATAGACTACCTCTAGGCGTATTTCCTTCCTAATCAGAGTTTAGGGGGTGAACTTACTGAGACGTTGTCTCACCCCATCGTGGACTCAACCTTTTCAAGTCCTTAGAGGTCGGTCCCTCCAGAGTGTTTTAGTTAGCCTAAGAGGATTATTGAGTAGGTCATCATTATCCCTATTCTAGGGGGCCGCGAGGTCTGGGTCTATGAACTTATGAGGACCATTGTTTTGGTTGCTGAGAGATTACCTCAGCGGGTACCCTATCAATTTAGTGCGTGGTATCCTCATGAGCGAAATGGACACAGAGAGGGTCCCCTACATGATTTTGATGTCCTTGCTGGGGTAGTGGACATCGCTTTTGGCAATGGTACAGTCGCCCCTCCTAGCGGTGCAGTGCTAGACCCAACCAAGGAGAGCTCGGAGTTTTGAGTTGGGGACTCGTGTGCCTAAAGGACTTGTAGACTTATCTGCTTTTGTAAACTTTTGTGTATAGCCCAGTCTACTGCTATATATAAACCAGGGTGTTTATAAAGGTGTGTTTTCGTTGTCAATTATTTCTTGCTTTTTTATCCCATGTTGTGAGTTGTCAGGGGATTTGTTTCGCTTTCAGATGTGTATTAAAATGAATGGGTTAGTGACTCGTCTTGGGACGTTGCAATTTTATCAACCATCGAAGGATGGGCATGCACTTGAGGATTGGGGTGTGACATCCCCGCTCGGAGTGGTATCAAAGCTGGTCGATAGTTGGAGTGATAAGATGCAACAAGTTATGGGATAGTTAGTAGGAAAGGCCTTTTGATTATGCTAGTGCATGTGATTGATAGCTAGTTGATAGATTGTTTTGTGGTGATTGCTCAGCTTCTAATTCTGGAAAGAACTTGCATGATGAGTGATCAGGAGCAGAGGACTCTTAGAAAGAGAACCATTAGACTTGCTACTCGGGGTAGAATGCTGACTAGTGCTAGTGGTGTAGCATCGCCTCCTGTTGGTGCTAGGGTAGTAGCCCTGGTGATCCTAGGAGCGAAGGGATCATGTAGGCATTTGAGACTTTAGGAGCTTTGATGGGGTAGTAGGCTCAGAATCAAGCCGCTGCCATTACCACCACCGCTCAAGCTACTAGTACTATTGCCTTTGCCATTGCTACTGAGGTTGCAGCTGCTGCCGCACTTGCCAAAGTCCTAGCTGGAAACATAGTTGTAAAGAGAGAGAGACTTATGCATAAGCTCTTTGAGTAGTTCTTGAAGTTGAACCCACCGAGGTTCACTGATGCAAGAGATCCTGAAGCTGCATCACTTTAGATCCAAGACTTAGAGAAAGTCTTTGCACTTCTAATGTGCACTGAGGAGGAAAAGGTTGTCCTGGCAATATACCAGCTGCAGGGTAACACAAGTACTTGGTGGAGAGCCACAAGAGGCATGGTTTTCCCTAAAAGCATAGTTCTGGTGTGGAAAGCCTTTCTCAGAGCCTTCAACTGCAAGTAGTTTTCAGGTAGCGCCCAATAACAGAAGATGGAGGAATTTCAGTGCCTCTGTTAAGGCATGCTGATCGTGGATTAGTATGAAGCCAAGTTCGCGGAGCTGTCTCAATACGCTCCAAGATTGGTGGAAGATTCGGAAGACAAAGTTTGGAGGTTCAAGTTCGGCCTCTGACCAGAGTTGAGAAATCCATTGGTGCCATTCGACCTGAAGGATTATAACAAGGTGTATAGTTAGGCCCATCTAATAGAGACAAACCTGAGAGAATAGAATGTTGTGTTTGGTTCGAGGTTTAGTTCGAACAAAGACAGGAACCAGTTTGGGAAGAAACCCATGATCGGAGGAAGGTTTCATGTCCCGCCCAATAGGAAGGGTGGAGTAGGCAAGTTGGCACCAAGTCAAAATGGCATGTGTTTTTTTTGTGGGAGGTGACATGGTTCGACCCCATGCCCTTTAAGGGCGAGAACTTTCTTCAAGTGTGGCCAATAGGGTCACCTAGTTAGAGACCATCCCAAAAGACCAAGGGGACAACAACAATTGCCACCGCCACCGCCACCACCGATGGGTGAAATTAGGGGGTTAGCACTGCAGAATGCACCGCAAGGTTGACAGATTAGACCTCCAGCACAAGGATGAGTGTACGCCATCACTAGAGGACAAGCTGAGGACTCGGGTGATGTGATTACAAGTACGGTTTTGTTGAACAACCATGCTGCATATGCTTTATTTGACCCCGGTTCGACTCATTCTTTTATAGTTGAGCAATTTGTTAAGCTGATAAGATTGAGTCCAAAGTTTTTGGATTTAGTGGTTAGCATATCTACACCGTTAAAGGATAAGGTGTTGTCTACATTAGGTTGTTCTTGTGGCAAATTAGTGATTAGTGAGCGAGAGGGGATGATAGATTTGTTAGTCCAAGCCATGTATGATTCCGATGTGATAATTGGCATGGACTGGCTCACCAAGTAATGAGCTAAGATGGACTACTATCGTAAAGCGATTCAATTTAACTCGTTAGCGGGTGAAAGTTTCGAGTTTATTGGGAGTCGAGGAGGACCCTCGATTACCTTAATCTCGTCACTCGAGGCAACTCGTTTGTTAGACGGGGATTGCTAAGGTTACCTAGGGATTATTGTAGATAGGACAATCGATGAGCTGAAGATCGATGACATCACGGTATTTTAAGAATTTCTAGACATGTTTTCAATGGTCTACCACCAAAGAGAGAGATTGAGTTTGTGATTCAATTAGCACCCAAGATAGAGCCAATCTCTAATGCTCCTTATTGGATGGCGTTGTCTGAGTTGAAAGAATTGAATGTGTAGATGCAAGAGTTATTGGATAAGGGATTTGTACGCCCCAATGCATCACCATGGGGAGCACCAGTTCTGTTTATGAAAAAGAAAGATGGTTCATTGTATCTATGCATCGACTATTATCAACTCAATCAGGTGACAATCAAGAACAAGTATCCACTTCCGAGGATTGACGACTTATTTGACCAACTACAAGGTGCGTCGATATTTTTGAAGATCAACTTAAGCACGAGATATCATCAGTTGAGAATCAAAGAGGAGGACATACTGAAGTCAGCGTTTCATACTCGATACAGCCATTATGAGTTCACTGTAATGTCGTTTGGCTTGATGAACGCCCCAACTGCTTTTATGGATCCAATGAACCGAGTGTTCAAAGAATATTTGAATTAGTTTGTGATCGTGTTAATTGATGATATCCTAGTGCATATGAGAAGTTTTGAGGAGCATGAGAGACATTTGAGGATGGTACTTTAGACCTTGAGGAATCATGAGTTGTACACCAAATTTAGTAAGTACGAGTTTTGGTTGACCCGTGTAGCATTACTAGGCCACGTGATTTCAAGCGAAGGAATCTTCGTGGACCCGACCAAGATCGAAACAGTTATCAACTGGTCAAGACCAACAACCATGTCAAAGATCATAATCTTTTTGGGTTTGGCAAGGTACTACGTGAAAGTGCTAGTATGAACACCTAGGGGGGGGGTTGAATAGGTGTGAAGAAATTTTTTCGCAAAGAATAGTAGAAGTATTTTTCTTTTGAAACTGAGTCTGAATAATAACAGACTTTTGAAACTGAGCCTGTAGAACAACAGACTTTGAGCGAATTCAGACTTTAGCAGTTAAATTGAATAAACAAAATAAAGGAGTTCAGGGAAGAGAATAAGAACACCAGGTCTATAGTGGTTTAGCTTATATCAAGCCTACATCCACTCTCTCACACTAACAACCTCTTTGGTTGAATTCCATTATGCAATCGACAAGAGATTATAACTTTGAGTGCAAACACTTAGTACTAGATCAAACTATCCCACTAAGTCACTCTTTTGGTATTTCTCTCACAATTACAAACGTTTAAGCTCACGAAAGACAAGTGTATGAATAAAGATCGCTCGGACTTTGGAATTAATAATTCTATGCTCCGTCTCTTACTTGCTCATCGGTCCTTGATCTTCTTAAATACTTATCCACTTCCAAACTAGCCATTAGATAGTATCTTGAGGATCGTCTTCCAATCTACTCATTGGATAAATCCGTATCTAGAAGATTTAATAGCCATTGAGTGACAAAAGTAGAATCTCAAATTGATTCTGATCGCCCATACAAACAGAATCTTGGTTTCCATAAGTAAAGCTTCTCCATTTAGAAAGTTCTTGTCTTCAAGATCTAATTGTCAATCAATTAGATTTAGTCAATCAAATCAATCTTGATGTAAAATCCAAACTAGATCACTAGCTGTTACATGTTTGGGCTTGTATTATGTTTTGCCGAGTTGTCTCATTCTAGATGTAAAGTTTGAGAGTCTTCAGACTAAAGTAGAGTCTGAGTGCAATAGACTTTATAATCTGGATGTAAGTTTGAACATAATATGCTTCTGAATAGATTTAACTTTAAGGTCTGGACACAATCTGAATAAATTCAATTTCAACATAGAGTTTGTCTTTTGGTTCTTCATTCATGTTTAGTTTTAAATTTGTCAAAGTGGGCAAACTTTTGATGTAGAACATATTTTGACTCTAAAGTATGGAAGTCTGTAGACTTTGACACAAAAGTCTGGAAATCTTCATAATATACTTTGGACATGTGTTACGTTCAGTCTTCTAGCCATTTTCAGACTTTGACAACATGTTCTATCATCTGCATGATCTATTACTTAACCAGTAAACACGTTAGTAGCCTTTTATTTATTTTTTCATCTTCAAAACATCATAAGGGATTTCCCTAACACTACAGAAGATTTGTGGAAGGATTTTCAGCTTTAGCATCACCATTGACTCAACTTTTGAAGAAAGAAGAGAAGTTCATGTGGATAGACAAGTGCGACCATAGTTTTCAAGAGCTTAAGCAAAAGTTGACTACCACGCTTGTGCTGACCATTCCATCTGGTCTTGGCGGATACAAGATCTATAGTGATGCATCATTTAGAGGACTGGGTTGTGTGCTGATGCAACATGGTAGGGTTATTGCATCAATATCGTTTGGAGACATTATTTGTGTGGAGAAAGATTCTAGATCTTCATTGACCATCAAAGTCTCAAGTATTTATTTTCTCAAAAGGAGTTGAATATGAGACAGTGTTGGTAGATGCAACTCCTAGAGGACTATATCTTGTATCACCCTAGAAAGACGAATAAGTTCACATATGTGCTGAGTCGGAAGTCTTCAATTACACATATGCTGGTTAAGGAATGGACTTTACCTTAGAAAGCTCGTGATTCGATTTTCAAACTTGGGGTAGGTCACCTTTCAAATCTTATGACCACCCTCGAAATTGAGCCGGAAGTGTAGATTAGAATCAAGACGCTTCAGTGGACAAACCCAAAGATTCTGAAGATCCTGCAGGAAAATACCGAAAAGAAGAAGGCTAACTTTTAGATTTCAGAGGATGAAACATTGAGGTTTTGAGGACAATTGTGTGTACTTGACGATGCAGCGCTCAAGGAAGAGATCTTGTCAAAAGCTCATCATAGCGGTTACAGTATTCATCTTGGTAGTACGAACATGTATCAAAACCTGTGTCAACAATTGGTGGTTCGGTATGAAGTCCGACATTGCCAAGCATGTCGCCAAGTGTCTATGTGTCAGCATGTGAAGGCACAACATTGTAAGTTAAGAGGACTTCTACAACCTCTTAAGATCCACAAGTGGAAATGGGAGCACATCATAATGGATTTTGTGATAGGCTTACCAAGGAGTCAGAGGATAATGATTCCATTAGGGTAGTGGTTGATAGATTGACAAAGTCGGCTCACTTCATCGCAATACGGAAGGACCTTGATTTGGACAAGTATGCAAATTTGTATGTGCATCATATTGTTTGTCTGCATGGAGAGTCGGTCACGATTACATTTGACCGAGACCCGAGATTCACAACTGCTTTTTGGAAGAGTTTGTAGGCTGCCTTAGGAACAAAGCTACAACATAGTACAGGCTATCATCCTCAGATGGATGGCCAGTCTGAGATGACAATTCAAACCCTCGAAGACAAGCTGCAAGCTTGCGTGCTGGATTTCAAGGGAAGCTGGGAGAAACAACTTCATATTGTTGAGTTTGCCTACAACAACCACCAGCAGAGTACTCAGATGGCTCCTTTTAAAGTATTGTATGGTAAAGCGTGCAGAACGCTAGTTTGTTGGGATGAGGTCGAAGAATGAAAGATCACAAGCCTAGAGTTAGTCTAGCAGTCAGTGGATGCAGTTGCCATCATCAAAGACAAATTAAAGACCGCTCAAAGCTGCCAGAAAAGTTACGTAGATAAGCATCGAAGGCATTTGGAATTCCAAGTTGATAATCACGTCTTTTTTAAGGTGTCACCAATGAAAGGTGCTTCACGCTTTAGTAAAAAGGGAAAACTGAGTCCGAGGTACTTAGGTCCTTTCGAGATTCTAGAAAGAATTGAGATTCTAGTGTATCATCTTGCATTACCGCAAAGGTTGGCGCAAGTGCATGACATCTTTCACACGTTGATGTTGAGGAAGTATGAGCATGACTCGACCCACGTTCTAAATTTTGAGGAATTTGACGTGGACGATGGAGTGTCGTACGTGGAAAGCATGGTACAAAAGGAGCAACTTAGGAAAGTGAAGATTTAATGAGATGACTATACCCCCACATTTTTGTTTAAAGATTTGTAATGGTTTAAATTTCGAAGACGAAATTTTTATAAGAGGTGAATAGTTGTGACATCCTGAATTTCAGGTTCTATTTTTGATTGAATAAGTTAGACTTTTTATCGACGTGCTTATAATTCTTTTTCCTAAACTGATCACTCACGGAATAACTAGTCTATCAAGTAAAGCCGTTAAGGAATCTAAATGCAATAAACTTGAGAATTCGACCAGGAATCGACTACCCAACCGTGCTAATTTGCGTGGGTTAGTATGGCACAGTTAAAAATCGATTAGAGACCAGAGATAGGTCTTTGAAAAAGTTATGTGATTAGTGTGTGGGTGATTCCACCTAATTACAAAACTCTTGTCGATCGGCACTAGATTGATTTTTCTGTCGTTTTGATACACTATTTCCATATTTGAGACCTTGAGATTTTTATGACAACCAAGAGTCGCCAATGTGTCAAAGATGTACGTTGTGGCTTGAAAATAATCAACCACAGGTCAATTACACTAAAAATTCCTAAAAGCTACCTAGTAGATTTGGTTATGCTAACATCACGCCATATTGACATTAATTATGAAATTGAACCAGATTTTAGAAATTGAAAGTTCTATCATGTCACGATTCATTTTAGGACCGTTAACTCATCTTCAGAAGATTTTTCTGCAAACTGGGATTTTTGGCGAAAATTCAAAGTACGGCCATTTTGAACCGGAAAAATCCGAGGGCCATTTTTGGTTGCGTCTTTGGGATTTAAATGGGTTCAATTGGTTAGGAAAAAGGTTAATTTGATCGAGGACACCATTTTAGATCCAATTAGAGAAGATTTAATTCAATTTGGGGCAAAATGTTCCAAAATTCGTAGGTCCCTTGGTGTGCAACATTTGGACCACTTGGTGAAGCTTCTAAGGGAAGTCTTGGGCTGCAAATTGGCTTGGCTGCAAACTTTGGAGGCTTTGAGGGATCTTCTAATTCTTCAGCTGTCTTCTTTTTCTTCAAGAGCTTGCTTTATCCATTGTTGTCTATTTTTAGCTACCAAAAAAAAAAAAAAAGACCAGAGAAACTGAGTAGCTAGCCCCCCTGCCATCATAGGCCCACCAGAGCCCCATGCAGCCACCGCATGCCGCTTGCGAGCCTGTTGCCCCCAGCCACACATCCCACGCATTGCGCACTCGTCCCTCTTGTCCTGAGCCACCTCTCCATTCCCTGAGCTGCCCAAGGCCACTGCCGGAGTCCCCTGGCCACCGTCCAACCGCCATCCGCCTTCGCCTAGCCTGCTGCAGCCTCGTCCGCCCGTCTCATTCTGTTTCAAGCTCGTTTAGTTGCTCGACCCCGCCTTTTCGGCTCTTGGATAGAACGGAAATCTAGTAAGGGTCCGTGGGCTTTGTGGCCTATTTTAGGCATCTTCTGGGCCTTGTTGGGTGTTGCCGCTAGGTTGTTTGTTGCCTATCTCCATGTCACCGTCGTTGTGGACTCACCGGATCGCAAAATCGGTGAGTTTACTTGTTAAACTCTACTTAGGGAGTTAATGATGTTTAACGGTTGAGTAGTTTAAGTTAAGCTTGGATTAGGTGGCTAGTTAGAAGGGATTAGTAATTTAATTATTCGATTTTGCATGTTAGGTGGTTAGATCAGCTTAATTAAAGACTAGATAAGTTGTACTATTTATCTAAATAGGTTTGGAAATTTTCCTAGCCCATTTCGAGGTTTAATTAAGCATATATGGCGTAAATTTCTATTTTTGGTAATTAATTGCATTTTTTTTGATTATTTTTGTTATTTATTTAATTATTTATTATTTTTCAAAAATTAGAACAGGATAGTCCGTGACTAGAATTTCGTGTTGATTGCAATGGTGTGCTTAGTTTCTGCAATTGATTGCTGAATTGTGCAAATTGAGTGGAAATTATAATTTTGGGTATTTATTCCAAAAATTGGGAAATTTTAATATTTAATTAGAAAATTTCCGAGTGTTGAGTTTTGACATCGAAGATGATTTTAAAGACTAAATCGAATTGTGGGATTGAAAAGGTGTGAATATCAATCTTTTTAGTTCACCTTGAACCATGAGCTTGTGCTAGCATTAATATGTCAGCTTGTGCAAGCATTAATATTTTAGTTTGTCGAGCATTAAACTATTAGCTTGTGTGAGCAACGATCTATTTATTAGCTCGTGTGAGCTACCATGTATATTTCACCTTGTGTGAGCCACCATCTATGTATACCGGCTTGTGTGAGCTACCATCTATATTTGCTTGTGAGAGCATTACATCCATTTCAGCTTGTGTGAGCAGTACACGTATTGATGGATCGATAAATAGTATTGTTTGATTAATGGTATTGATCGGATTGAATTGATTGGTTGAGATTATGAATTGTACTAACTCGCAGCAAGCAACTGAGGTAACGTGAGTCTTCTGTCTTGTGTGCATAGATTGCCTCTAGGCATATTTCCTCTCGAGTCTAAGTTTAGGACGTGAACTTACTGAGATGTTGTCTTATCCCATCGTGGACTCAACTTTTTTAGGTCCTTAGATGGCGGTCCCTCCAGAGCGTTGTGGTCAGCCCATAAGGATTACCAAGCAGGTCACCGTTATCCTTGTTTGGGGGGCCACGGGGTCTGGGTCTATGAACTCATGAGGACCATTGTTTGGGTTGAAAAGGGATTACCTCAGCGGGTACCCCATCAATTTAGTACATGGTATCCTCACGAGCAAATGGACACAGAGAGGGTCCACTACAAGATTCCAATGTCCCTTAAATATGTTATGAGGGACGCGGCGGTAGTGGACATTGCTTTTTGTTCTAAAAGTTGACTATGTTAAACAACAAGATGTGACAAAGTCAAACAAGTTTGGAAAATTCTCAAATTTAAATATGTTGTAAGGGACACATAAAAAAAATATTTTTCAAGCAAACATTTTAACCCATATCCTTCTAGATTAAGTCTAGTAAATCGCTCAATCAAGTACAAAAACTGAGTCCATTTCTAAAAAGTCTGTTTCCCAAAACCAGCTTGGTTCAAGATCCAAAACAAGTCCATTTGATCTAAAAGTTGACTATGTTAAACTACAAGATGTGACAAAGAACTTTCATGAAGAAACCATTTTGAAAGTCAAACCTTAAGAGTTGATAAAAATCCCTTGAATCTCAAAAGGTCACCAGTTATAACAAAAACAGAGGTTTTGTTTCAAATGCCATTCTCCTTCTTTTCAAACCCCTAAAGGACACATAAAAAAAATATTTTTCAAGCAAACATTTTAACCCATATCCTTCTAGATTAAGCCTAATAAATCACTCAATCAAGTACAAAAACTGAGTCCATTTCTAAAAAGTCTGTTTCCCAAAACCAGCTTGGTTCAAGATCCAAAACAAGTCCATTTGATCTAAAAGTTGACTATGTTAAACTACAAGATGTGACAAAGAACTTTCATGAAGAAACCATTTTGAAAGTCAAACCTTAAGAGTTGATAAAAATCCCTTGAATCTCAAAAGGTCACCAGTTATAGCAAAAACAGAGGTTTTGTTTCAAATGCCATAGCTGAAATCTCCTTCTTTTCAAACCCCTAAAATATTGAATTTAATATATGTCATAATTGAAGATATCTAAAACATTTCTCAATAATCTTAACACCATTCTAGATTAGCATTAATCCATCTTAAGGTTAATCTCACTTAGTACTAATCTAACTAAGCTAATTAACACTAACCTAACCTCCTAAGTACAATTAACAACCTAATCAAGGATTAGGGAGTTAACTCATTGGATTAGCAAGCAAACAGGTTCATGACAACGACAACACGAAGGTGGTGAGGACCCATGTCTACGACGGCCCCAAAGGAGGCTCATAAGGTGCTGAAAAATAACCAACAAGCCCACTACTCGAGCTAGATGTTAGATTATGCTTGGAGCTGCTAGCTTCTGCTCGGTTCTTGTTCGGCTTGGTTGAGGGCTAAGCTAGGGTGGATGGCAAAGCTGAGTAGATAGAGAGGACAGCGGCCCGGCAGAGTTGTGGCGGTCGAGTGGCGTGAACGGAGAATGAGGCAGGGTTGGCTTCAGCTTGGGGATAGCAACTACAATAGCCTTGGAAAGGTGGACACATGGCTGGCTCGGTGAATGATTCGAACGGCGTGCGGCAATCGGTGGGCATTCGAGCTACTTGGGCGGGCTGGCAAGGAGAGCTTGCTATCTTGGCTAGTTTTCTTCTAGTTCTTTGCTGGTTTTTCTTCCTCAAGACAACAACAATGAAGAAAGAAACCATCGCCCTCAGTGGCGCAGCTGGCTCGGGCTCTTTCCCTCTCACAAAGGGGAGAAGTTCGAATCTTAGAGGCATCGTTAGGAATTCTTACTTGGGGTACCGTAGTGGTGGGTCCTGCAGTTGCTCCCCCAAAGTTTGCTCGCCGGCTGTCGACTTACGGGGTTCCCTTGGTTACCAAAAAAAAAAATAATAATAATAATAACAATGGAGAAAGGAATAAGGAAGAAGAAAAAGAGAGATGGCTACAACTTGAAGGGGGACCACAAGCCTCAAAAGTCCTCAACAAAGATCTAAAACACTCAAGCACTAAGCCCCCAAAGTCCATGGCTGCTCAGTTGCCTTATCCTTCACCAAAGCTCCCTTAAGAAGACTCCCAAGGGGTCCAAAAGGTTGATGCCCCATGGACTTACGAATTTGCAACATTTCCCCTCCAAATCACTTCAATTCCACTCCAATTTAATCTCAATTGGTGCCTAAAATTCCAGCCAATTTATCCACATCAAATCCATGATTTTCCTCACCAATGAATCCAACTTGACGACAAAAAATCCACCCAAAAACGGTCCCCTAAATTTCTTGGTCCAAAAACGCCCAAACTTGAATTTTGACCAAAAGTTTGGGTTTGCAGAAAAATCTTCGAAGGATGAGTCGACGTTTCTAAAATAAATCGTGACATGACAGAACTTTCAATTTCTGAAATCAGGTTCAATTTCGCGGTTAATTTCAACCAGGTGCAATTTTAGTGTGACTTAACCTACCGGGTAGTTTTCAAAAAATTTTAACGCATTTGACCCGTGATCAATTATTTTCGAGCCACATTGTGCATCTCGACTCATTGGTGATTCTTAGTTGTCGTGAAAATCTCGAAGTTTCAAATACGGGCACAGAGTACAAAAATGATAAAAAAATCAATTTAGTGCCATTTGAAGATAATTTTGCAATTAGGTGGAATCAGCCACACTTTAATTGCATGCCTTTGTCAAACCGACCTATGTCCGATCTCTAATCGATTTAGATAGTCTCGTATTGACCCTTGCAGATTAGCACGGTCAAATAGTCAATTTATGGTCGAATTCTCAAGTATAATGTGTTTATATTCCTTAACGGCTTCACTCGATGGATTAGTTATCCCGTGAGCGATCAACTCAAAGAAAAAGACTATAGGCATGTCGATAAAAAGCCCAATTCATTCAATCGAAAACAGAATCAGAAAATCAGGATGTCAGAACTCTTCCCCTCTTATAAAAATTTCTTCCTCGAAATTTAAGCCATTACAAATCTTAAACAAAAATGTGCGGGTATTGTCGTTTCATCGAATCTTCAGTTTCCCAAGTTGCTCCTTTTGTGCCATGGTGTTGCCAGATCACTTTGACTAACGAGATTGTTTTAGTGCACAAAGTATGCTCCTTCCTAGTCTCTCCACATAGGACATTCTATCATCCACGTCCAACTCTTCAAAATTTAGGACGTGGATCGGGTCTAGCTCATACTTTCTTAACATCGACATGTGGAATACATCATATACCTGTGCCAATCTCGGCGGTAATGGAAGACGATACGCCAGAGTCTCTATTCCTTCCAGAATCTCAAAAGGGCCGATATACCTCGGACTAAGCTTCCCTTTCTTGTAGAAACGTGAAGTATCTCTCATTGGTGACACGTTTAGAAAAACGTGCTCACCAACTTGGAATTCCAAAAGTCTTCGACACTTATCTACATAGCTTTTTTGGCGACTCTGAGCTATCTTTAATCTATCCCTGATAACTAGAACTGCATCAACTAACTGTTGGACTAACTCTAGGCTTGTGATCTTCCATTCTCCGACTTCATCCCAACAAACTAGAGTTCTACACACTCTACCACACAATACTTCAAAAGGTGTCATCTAAATACTCTGCCAGTAGTTGTTGTTGTGGGCGAAATCGACGAGGTGAAGTTGCTCCTCCCAGCTTCCTTTGAAGTCCACTATACAAGCTTTCAACATGTCCTCGAGGGTTTAAATCGTCCTCTTACACTAGCCATCTATCTACGGATGATAAGCTGTACTTTATTGTAATTTCATTCCCAAGGCAAACTATAGACTTTTCTAGAAGGTTGCCGTGAACTTTGGGTCTCGATCAGATGTAATCATCACTGGCACTCCATGCAGACAAACTATCTAACGCACGTACAACTTTTCATACCTATCCAATGCATAGTCTTTTCGTACGGCAATAAAGTGAGACAACTTCATTAGTCTGTCGACCACAACCCAAATGGAATTATTAACCCTCTGACTCCTTGTTAGGCCCATCATAAAGTTCATCGTGATGTGTTTCCATTTATACTCAAGAGGTTGTAGAAGTCCTCCCGAATTATAGTATTATGCCTTCACTTACTAACACGTCATATACTTGGCAACATACTTGGCGATATTCTCCTTCATACTAGTCTACCAAAAGTGTTGACATAGATTCTGATACATTTTCATACTGCCTGGATCAATGCTGTAACCGTCACACCTCGATCCTCGGGCATGCACCCATCCCTCACCTGGTCAATATAATAGCGACATCCTAAGACGCATCACCGACCCATTCATTTTAATACGCATGCGGAAACATATAAATAATCCCTAGACAATAAAATAATGGGATATGAAAGTATGACTCCAAATTTCCACTTTAAAAGCAACCACATTTATATACACTACAAACTATAGTGAAAATAGATACAATACAAATTGTTAAGTCAGGTTTTAAACCACAAGTTCATAAAACAAGGTCTGCAAAAGGGAATTGACTCCCATCAAAAGAGAATTGTCCTATGACTAACTAGTCCCATAGGATTGTCAATTCTTCAGGCTTCACCTTTTACACTTTGAGCCTCCGGTCCTTCAGCACAGCCATCTAAGGACTTGAAAATGGTTATTCAATAATCAGTGTGACTACGTCTCATCAAATTCTACCCCCTAAGACCTAATTAGGAAGCTAATATGCCCTAGAGGCTGCTTAAATACAACACGAGTCAGAGGACTTACCTTGGTCTCAATTCCATCATTTAAATCAACGTTATTTACAGATGCCTTATATCACATTACTCAATCAATTCATAACATCATATCAAATCATTGATCAATTGACCTAGTCGATTACATGTTATCTCGACCCTTTCTTGGTCGGCACATCTCATTTACTCAAATTCAATGCTGAATCATGGCTCAGCGAGCACGCCTTACATGGTCATCTCAAATACTCAACCCTAACGCTAAATTACGACTAAGCGAGCATGGCCTACTAAAACTTTGGCGGTAATACTGAATTACGGCTCAGCGAGCATGACTTACTAATTCTTCAATGGTTAATGCTGAACTACGGTTCAGTGGGCACAACGAATTCCAAATTCGATGGTAATGCTGAATTACGGTTCAGCGTGCACAATCTAGATTAGGTGATAACCTACGGTCCAATGGACCTAACCATACTTTCATCATAATACTAAATTATGGCTCAATAAGCACAACTAATTCTGAATTCAGTGGTTTCCATACCCTATTCCACACTCTCACACACCCATCATACATCATTTCATCTATCAATAGTCTTCTCAATACGACTTATGACCCTCACACGATCAATTACTCTCGGCCAAGGACCGTGTGCTTCACACTTAGAATCCTTAATCAAAATAATAATTGGCATATTTCCTTATCACATATCGTAGTTGAATCAACCTATCTCCGGTCTCTGATCGATTTCGATAGTGCAGTAATGATCTTGGTAGATGAACACGGTCGAGTAGCCGATTCCTAGTCGAATTCTCAAGTCCAATTGCATTTAAATTCCTTAATTGCTTCCCGAGATAGCCCAATTATCTCGTGAATGATCAGCTTAGAGAATAGCACCATCGGTGCATCAATGAAAGGCCCGATTTATTTAATTGAAAATGAAATTTGAAAATTTAGGTTGTCACAACTCTTCCCCTTTTATAAAAATTCTGCCCTCAAAATTTAAACCTATTACAATCTTTAAACAAAACGGTGGGGGTATAGTTGTCTCATCGACTCTTCGGTTTCCCATGTTACTCCTTCTATGCCCTGGTGTTGCTAGACTGCTTTGACCAATAGGATAGTCTTTGTACGTAGAATTTGCTCTTTTCTATCCACGATTTGAACTAGGCTTTCAATGTATGATGCACGGTCATCCACGTCCAATTCGTCGAAATTGAGTACGTGGGTTGAGTCAGGCTTATACTTCTTTAACATCGACAAGTGAAAAGACGTCGTGCACTTGCGCCATTCTCGGTGACAACACAAGACGATATGCTAAAGCCCCGATTCTCTCAAGAATCTCAAACGGACCCACGTATCTCGAACTCAGTTTTCCTTTCTTTCCAAAGCATAAAGTTCCCCTCATTGGTGACACATTAAGAAAAACGTGATCATCAACTTGGAATTCTAAAAGCCTTTGACGTTTATTTGCGTAGCTTTTCTATCTATTCTGAGCGGTCTTTAATCTATTTCTGATCACTGCCACGGCATCCACTGATTGATGAACCAACTCTAGGCGTGTAATCTTTCTCTCTCCAACTTCATCCCAACACAACGGTGTTTTGCACGATCTACCATACAATACTTCAAAAGAAGTCATTTGAATGCTCTGTTGATAACTATTGTTGTAAGCAAACTCCACAAGATGAAGTTGTTCCTCCCAAATTCCCTTAAAGTCTAGTATGCAAGCTCTCAACGTATCTTCAAGAGTTTGAATTGTCTTCCCAGACTAATTATCCGTTTGAGGATGATATGCCATATTATAATGAAGCTTGGTACCTAAGGCACTTTGTAAGCTCTTCCAAAAAGTGGCAGTAAATCTCAGGTGTCAATCTGAAGTTATCGTCACTAGCACTCCATGTAGACAAACTACCTAACGCATGTACAAATCTGTGTGCCTATCCAAACTAACGTCCTTTTGAACTACAATGACGTGAGCTGACTTTGTCAGTCTGTTGATCACTATCCAAATCGAATCATTGCCTCTCTGACTTTTTGGTAATTTGGTCACAAAATCCATCGTGATATGCTCCCAATTCCATTCTAGGATCTCCAGAGGTTGCAAAAGTCCTCCCAGCTTGCAAGGCTAAGCTTTTACCTACTAACATGTCAAACACTTGGCGACATGTTTGGCAATGTTTGTCTTCATACCTGACCACCAATAGTGTTGACGCTGATTCTAATATATTTTGGTACTACTAGGATAAATGATGTAACTGCTACGATGTGCTTCTGACAAGATATCCTTTCTAAGCTACACATCATCAAGTACAACCAGACGTCCTCAAAACCTTAATGTTTTTTCATCAGAAATTTGAAAGTTAGCCTTTCTTTTCTTAGTGTCCTCTTGTAAAATCTTCTGTACATCTGGATTTATCGGTTGGAGTAGCTTGATTCTGATATGAATATCTGGTTCAATTCTGAGGGTGGCCATAAGACTTGAAAAGTGGCCTACCTCAAACTTAAATACCGAATCTCTAGCTCTCTCGATTAAGTTCCACTCCTTAATCAATATATGAGGAACTGAAAACTTTCGACTCAAAGCATCGGTGACCTTATTTGCCTTTGCCAGGTGATATAGGATATCACAATCATAGTCCTTCAACAATTCCATCCATCTGCTTTGAGACTTTGATGGTCCATGAAGATTTGGAATATTTCTTCGCACAAATAATGTCTCCAAATCTTCAGGGCAAATATAATCGCTACGAGTTCTAAGTTATGTGTTGGATATTTATGTTCATGAGGTCTCAATTGACAATAGGCATATGCAACAATCATACCATGTTGCATCAGTACGCAACCTAATCCTCTAAACAACTCATCACTTTAGATCTCGAATCCTCGAGGACCAGATGGAATGGTCAGCATCGGTGTAGTAGTCAGCTTTTCCTTAAGCTCTTAAAAACTACACTCTCACTTGTCTGTCCACATGAACATCTCCTCTTTCTTCAAGAGTCCTGTCAATGGCAACGCTAATGATGAGAACCCTTCCACGAACCATTTATAATAACCTGCCAAACCTAGAAAACTTATGATCTCTATCACTATAATCGGTCTTGGCCAGTTGATCACAGCTTCAAATTTTGCTCGGGTCCACAGAGATTCCTTCTCCTGAAATCACATGTCCTAAGAAAACAACACAAGTTAACCAAAGCTTACACTCGCTAATCTTGGCATACAACTGACGAACTCTCAGCATTTGCAACACTAATTTCAGATGACTCTCATGCTCTTCGTTACTTCTTGAATACACTAGAATATCATCTATGAACACGATTACAAACCAATCTAGATATTCCTTGAATACTCAGTTCATCAAGTTCATGAAGGCAGCTAGAGCATTCATCGACCCGAATGGCATCACTGTGAACTCGTAATGACCATACCAAGTAACGAAATACTAACTTAGGAATGCCCTCCTTCCTAATCCTCAACTGATGACATCCCATCCTTAAGTTGATTTTCGAAAATATTGACACTCCTTGTAACTGATCAAATAAATCATCGATCCTCGGGAGTGAGTACTTGTCTTTGATTGTTACTTGGTTGAGTTATCGATAGTCGATGTATAAGTGCAACGAACCATCCTTCTTTTTGACAAATAGAAATGGTGCTCCCTACTGTGATGCACTGGGATGAATAAATCCCTTATCCAATAGCTCTTGCATTTGCACTTTTAGTTCTTTCAACTCATATAACGCCATCCGATAAGGTGTCTTAGAGATTGGCACTGTCCCAGGTGTTAATCTTGGCAATATCTCTCTTTAGCAGTAATCCTAGCAATTCGTTTGGAAAGATATCTGGAAATTCTTGAACCACAGCAACGTCTTCCATTTTTAGTTCCTCAACTGTCGTATCTACGACAGTTGCCAGGTAACCTTGGCAACCCTCATCTAACAAATGAGTTGCCTCAGGCAATGAGATTAGGAAAATTGAGGGTCCTTCTCAGTTCCCTACAAACTCAAAGCTCTCACCTTTTAATGGGTAAAACTGAATCGACTTGCGATAACAGTCCATTTTAGATCGTTGCTTGGTGAGCCAGTCCATGCCAATTATCAAGTCAAAGTCATACGTGGCTAAGACTAACAGATCTATTTTCCCCTCTCGCTCACCAATCACTAACTTGCAACCAGAACAACCCAAGGCAAATAACACTTTATCATTCATAGGTGTAGATATACTAACAACAAATCCTAGTAATTCAGGATTTATTCCAATTAACTTAATATAATGCTCGGCAATAAATGAATGAGTTGCTCCCAGATCAAATAAGGCATAAGTAGGATGGTTGTTCAACAAAACTATACCTGTGATCATGTCAAGTATAGCCTCTACCTGACCTTGCGTGATGGCATACATTGTGCCTTCAACCGGTGCTCTCAGCTGTCCTCCTTGTGGCACATTCTAAGGCACATATCCCCTAATTGGGCCCATTGGCGACGGTGGTGGTAACTGAGGTTGTCCTCTTGGTCACCTAGGACAATTCCTAGCTATGTGGCCTGCTGGCCGCATTCAAAACACACACTTGGCTTAAATGGCCACGGGGCTCACCCGTGTCACCTTCCACAAAAACGACACACCTCATTCCTATTGGGCACTGACCTACAAAATCCACCCTTCTTGTTGGGCGGAACCTAAAATCTACTTCCAAACATGGGCCTTTTTCCCTGGCAAATTGCATCTTTATTTGTATTGAATCTCAACCCAAACGAGGCGGCTCTTTCATTCTAATCTTTCTCCATCATCTGACTTATCTCATAAAGGTCATTATAAGTTCTCAGATTCAAAGAAATCAGTGTACTCCTTAAGTTCCGCCTGAATCCGTCCCTAAATTTTCTCACTCAGTTCACCTGATTCTCAATCAAGTCAGGAGCATATTGCAATAGTTCAACGAACTTCACCTCATATTAGTCGACAATGAGGGAACCTTGGCGAAGACGCTGAAACTCTGCCATCTTTATCTCCTTGGTAGTCTCTGTAATATATTTGCCATTAAACGCTTCAAGGAAGGCATTCCAATCCAGGATGACACCTTATAGAAATGCTACTCCTTAGGTAGTCCTCCATTAAGTATTTACAACTCCCTCCAGTTGGTAAGTTGCATGAGCTTTGCCAAGTGGCAAAAAGGAAGGCTCCATGCATTGGCTTGTGGAGAGGCAAACCATCATTGCTAATGATAGGAATTAGGGGAAATAAAAGGAGGAGAGAGAGTGGCTGGTTGGGGGGTTTTCGGCCAAGCCAAAGAGAGAGAGAGAGAGAGAGTTGCGAGAGAGATAGAGTAGAAGAAGGAGCCGTCGCTGTCTGTTCACGGTCCATGTGCCGTTGTTTGCTCGGTACAAAGGCAAGTTTGGGATCCATATTCTGCTCTTGCATGTGTGTCTTGCATGTGTGATTGTTTGGTGGCAGATCTCGGAAGATTAGAGTATGAGAAACCGAAGCTAGAGTGTGTTGTTCTTGAAATAGCTTGCTGTGTTTGTGTGTGCCGCCTGACCCAGAATCTTGTGGAGGCTTGCATGCATATTTCGAATTGGATTTTGACTTCGATTCCTTCATGCAAGTTGTAGCCAACATCTTAAAATATAACATACTAAAATTTGAGACAAAATGGTTGATATTTAATGGGAAAAACACTCTTTCTATGAAGACACTAGATCTGGAACTGCTTTGCTGACCTTTTGGTATTTTTGTGGGTTGCATGTCAATTTTTACTAAAAATATCTCTTTGAATTCTTCATGAAACTTGTAGAGAACACCCTCATGATTAACATACTCAAATTTGAAGTAAAATGAGCAAGTTTAGCCTAGTGAATCGACTTACTCTTGAAGACAGTAAATCTGGAAACACGGTACTGGACACCTGAGATTTCATGGACCCATATGGTGACTATTATTTGAAAATTTGGCTTAGATCACTTAATAAAAGTTGTAGGGGACCTCTTGAAGTAAAAAATATCCAAATTTCAGAGGAAACGAAGAAGAATAAGTGGGTAAAAACTCGATATTTTGGAGATAACTACACTGGACGTTTCAGTGCTAGAATCAGAAGCTTCGGACGACTATAGAAAATTATCTAGAACGAATATGGCCTATATGTCTTCATGAAATATATACTTTAGTGTCTTAAATATAACCTGGTAAAATTTCATAATTTTCGGAGGCCGTTCGGGTATTTTAATCGAATTATTTCAAAAACTGCACATTCTGTTTCTATCCGAAATTGCATGCTGTATTTGTGTGAATTATATCTTCTTGTGTGGAATTCTATTGGGCATGTGTTTTCCATGAAATTATTATCTTATTGACTTGTCTATCACATGTCTTGATTTCATGATTTTTGAGAATCATATTGATATTTAATTTAAATATTATCTAAAATGGTACAAGCTGGAATTTTGTAAACTTCAAAAAGGCATGAAAAATGGACTATGTTAAATTGTATGGACTCCATGAATTGTATTGTTATAGATGATTGTGTCTTGCTGCATATATGAATTCAAGGATAAATACGATCTTGATTGCCATCACATCACTTGCCATGTTAAAATTGAACTATCATTGAAGATGAGAATTGACATAAATGAGAAGGCCGTCGGAGGTGTGAGCTGACAATGCCCCGGGAGTGTCGGAATGCCTGGCTAGAAGGGTACGGCCGATTGCTCGTTGGCCTTGAATGGCTGAATGCCGGAGGGTCCTCGTGGTGCCAGTTGGGGTACGAGATGCCCGGAGAGTGGGGGAGCCGGATGTCTGATTGTATCTTGGATACATGTGGGATGCTAACATTGGTCCCAGGAAAGATAAATGTGGCGGTCAAAACTGAAATTGGAATTGGATTATATATGATGATATATGCATGACATGATGATGACGTTATATGCATGGATGCATGGCAATGATGATGGTACATGTGATATGAAAATGACGTTATATGCATGGATGCATAGTAATGATGATGGTACATGTGATATGAAGATGATGTTACATGCATGGGTGCATGGTAATGATGATGGTACATGTGATATGATGATGATGAGTGCATGGATGCGTGGTATTGATGATGATACATGTGACATGATGATGGTAAGTGTATTATATGATGGTGATGACTATATGATGATGTATGTACATGAGGTAGGATGACATGTGCATGATACCAAGGTAAGTTGTGCAAGGATGCCTTAATGACATGTGATGCTATGATTGTGATGATTGTGTGGCATGATGCATTAAGTGGTTTATTGGTCCTTTACCTGCTGAGTGGTCCTTTACTTGCTGAGTGGTTGTACTCACCCCTTCGGGGACCAACATTTCAGATTGGTAGGATGCCGCTCTCTGTTGTCATGCGGGGCGTATTTTACGATCTTCCTTCGGATGTAAAGGTCAAGTGTGTGGAGATCAACTGTCCCACCATTCCCGGATGGACGTTTATTCGAGTTCGCGCCTTAGTGATGTATGACGTGGGCCTGGGCCGAGGGCCCCGTCATTCAGGAGTTCATATTCGTCCATGTTCGTCAAGACGGAGTGATGTGTGGGATGTTGCCGCCGCCACGCCCGATGGGTGTGAGGGCCCTTGCGTGAGAAGTAGGAGCTGAAACTTTTTGAGATGGTAGCCGACGCTAGTTGATGGGGGATCTTGCACGATAGACGTAGTGGGTCGTGTGTTTCTTTTTGGGTATATGGCCGAGTGTGGCTACATGTCCTAGCCTTTCTTTTGATGTACCGACCCAAGGAAACCGATCTTGGAAAATACGTAAATAAAAGTGTCGTGGCTTTATCTTTTCTATGATGTTTAGTGGTGTGCAATTGTATCATGGTTGTTAGAGTGAGAGATGGCGATATTATATTTTGCTTCTACTAATGAGTCACGCTGGGATCATTTTTAAAAAAAAAAAAAATGTCTATGATTTACGACGCTTCTTCTAAGAGATGTAACTAGTGTTCTATTAGGTGTAGCATTAGGTGCCTGTGGCTACCTAAGGTGGTTTGGGGTGCCACAAAAGTAAAAATCAAGAAGGCGACTCATTTGTTAGTAAACCGAATTGAAACAAAATAGTAGTGATATGCATTTCAATGGGAATTTTGAAAGTTGTACTTGTTGGTTTGAAATTGTTACTTGCTGAAACAAAATCAATAGTGATCTAATCTTGTTTGATTAGTTTGATTGATTGTCGTGGGGGGGTTTAGAGATAGGTTTTAACTCCAATAAAGAGCTTGTGAAAAGAGAATACAAGAGAAAAAAATGCAAGAGTGTGTAAGGTTAATTGAGGATGGAAAAAGCCTAGACTTGAGTTAAACACAAGGGGAGTGACAAATACCTTGAGAGAAACGCGTAAGGGAGCGATTGGTGAGGATTTTTATGACTAACATTTACTTGTAGGTCTAAAATATGTCGCACGAAGAAAGTGTGAATCAAAAGGAGGTTGACTCCATACGAAGGATGAAGCGCTCGTGGAAAGCATCCAACAATTGAGGGCCATAGCAGAGGAGCTTAGTAGCCGAATGATGGGGAATGACATGAGGGTTGATGGTTATCGAGAGCTACCCCCAGGAAGGCCGCAACATCAGCAAGACACCTCTAGAACACGACATAGACGACAGCGGCATTATGATAATGATGAGGCCGACATGGAGGATGATCGAGATGCTCAATTTGGAAGGTGGAATGGAGCCCGAGGATTTAGACACCGAGAAGATAATGAACTTGGCAATATCAAGATGAAAATTCCTCATTTCCAAGGAAGAATGATCATGATGCGTATCTAGAATGGGAGAAACGGAAAGAGATGGTATTTGATTGCCAACGATATTCCGAGCTCAAAAAGGTAAAAATTGCAGCTGTTGAATTTACTGATTATGTTATAAATTGGTGGGATCAACTTGTGACTAGTAGGAAGCGCAATGGTGACAAACCGATAGAGACATGGGATGAGATGAAAGTGGTGATGAGGAGGCGTTTTGTACCTAGTCATTACCACCGAGATTTGTTTCAAAAGTTACAAAATCTCACACAAGGCAATAAGAGCGTGGAAGAGTATCACAAGGAGATGGAGATTGCCATGATCCGTGCTAATGTGGTGGAGGATCTTGAGGCTACAATGTCAAGATTTTTGAGCGGTTTGAGCCGAGACATAGCAAGGGTAGTGGAGTTGCAACACTATGTTGAATTAGAGGAATTGGTGGACAAAGCCAATAAAGTTGAGCGGCGATTGAAGTTGGACCGAAATCACAAGAGTGGAGGAGGTTCATATCAGAATTAGAGATCCAATTGGAAGAGAGATGAGAAGAAAAATTGGAGAGGAAACAACATCAAAATCGAAACCTCAAAGGAGAAGGAAAGGGACGGTAAAGTTGGAATGAATCTAGCTTCAGGTAAAATCGAAAACCCTAACACTAGAACTCGTGAGATTAAATGTTTTAAGTGTTTGGGCAGGGGTCATATGGCGAATCAATGCGCTAATAGGAGGGTGATGATCATGACTGGACATGGTATTATTGAGTCCAAAAGTGAGAGGGAAGAAGATGATGATGAGATGCCACCATTGGAGGATTGTAGTGATGGAGAAGTGGCTATAAAAGGAGACTTATTGGTGGTTAGGCGTTCTCTAAGTGTGGAAGTAAAGGAGGAGGAGCATCACCAATAAAGAGATAACTTTAGGTGTTTCACCAGTAAAGGAGGCGTTCTCTAGGTGTTTCATACAAGATGCATGATGAATGGTAAGATCTGTAGTATGATAATTGATGGAGGTAGTTGTGCGAATGTGACAAGTTGTATTATGGTGGATAAGTTGGGTTTGAAGACGACAAAGAACCCTAGGCCTTATAGACTTCAATGGTTAAATGATAGTGATGAGGTGAAAGTATCGAAGCAAGTTCGAATTCCATTTGAGATAGGGAGATACAAGGACGAGGTAGAGTGTGATGTTGTACCTATGCAAGCAGGTCATATCTTACTTGGAAGACCATGGCAATATGATCGAAAGGTATATCATGATGGTATACTAATCGTTATTCATTGGTGATGAATCAAAAGACTTATACCTTGGTACCAATGACACCTAGTGAGGTGTATCAAGATTAGTTAAAGTTACAACGAGAAGCCGAGAGAGAGAGAAAATGTGAGAAATCCGAGGGCTTGCGTTGTGTGCCTGAGACCCAAGGAAAAGGAGAGGCCGAGAGAAGAATTGTGGTAAAAACCGAGGGAAAAAAAAAAAGAGAAGAAAGAAAAGAGGCAAAATAATTTTTATGCAAAATCAAGTGAAGTGAGGAGAGCTTTAGTTCTAGATCGACCAATACTTGTACTTGTGTACAAGGAGGTTTTATTTTTTACTAATGATCTTGACCCAAGTTTGCCTAGTCTTATTGTGGCTTTATTGCTGGAATTTGAAGATGTCTTTTCTTGATGAACTTCCTGGAGGGATACCACCGATTCAAGGCATAGAACATCAAATTGACTTGATTCCTTATGTGCCATTACCTAACCGACTCGCATATTGAAGCAATCTCGAGGAGACAAAGGAACTTCAAAAGCAAGTTAGCGAACTATTGGAGCGAGGGTATGTGAGAGAGAGTCTAAGCCTGTGTGCTGTCCCTGTTTTGTTGGTGTCAAAGAAGGATGGAACTTGGCGAATGTGTGTCGATTGCCGAGCAATCAATAACATTACGCTAAAGTATCGACATCCTATTCCTAGGTTAGATGACACGTTGGATGAGTTGCATGGTTCTTGCATTTTCACTAAGATCGATTTGAAAAGTGGCTATCATCAAATTAGGATGAAAGAAGGTGATGAATGGAAAACTGCATTTAAGACCAAGTATGGATTATATGAGTGGTTAGTAATGCCATTTAGATTAACTAATGCACCGAGCACGTTTATGCGACTTATGAATCATGTTTTGCGTGCTTTTAGTGATCGATTTGTGGCTGTCTATTTTGATGACATCTTGATTTATAACCGAAGTCCTGATGACCATATTGAGCATGTGCGAGTTGTCTTGCAGATTTAAGGGCCGAGAAATTATACGCTAATCTAAAGAAGTGCTCTTTTGTTACCAACAAATTAGTATTTCTAGGATTTGCTGTTAGTGCTGATGGTATATAGGTTGATGAAGAAAAGGTCAAAGCAATCCGTGAATGGCCAACGCCTAAGACCATAGGAGAGGTGCGTAGCTTTCATGGATTGGCGAGTTTTTATCGACGATTTGTGAGAAATTTCAGCACCATTGCCACACCTTTAACTGAGGTTATCAAGAAACACGTGGGTTTCACGTGGGGAGAAGAGCAAGATAAAGCATTTAATCTTTTAAAAAATAAGTTGACTAATGCTCCTTTGTTATCTTTGCCAAATTTTAGTGCTATTTTTGAGATAGAGTGCGATGCTTCTGGTACAGGAATTGGAACTGTGTTGATGCAAGGAGGGCGTCCCATAGCTTATTTCAGCGAAAAATTGAGTGGAGCAACATTGAATTATCCTACCTATGATAAAGAGATGTATGCTTTAGTGCGAGCTTTGGAGACTTGGCAACATTATTTATGGCCAAAGGAGTTTGTGATCCACACCGACCATGAGACCTTGAAGTACTTCAATATGTGATCAAGTACAAGAAAGGTAAGGAGAATGTGGTAGTTGATGTACTTTCTCGAAGGTATGCGATTCTAAGTATTTTAGAAGCAAAGTGTCTAGGTTTTGAGCATATTAAGGGCTTATATACTGATGATGATGACTTTGGGAGAGTGTATGAAGCATGTGAACACGCTACATTTGATAAATTTTATAGGCATGAAGGTTATCTTTTTTGTGAAAACAAACTATGTTTGCCTAAGTGTTCTTTACGTGAATTGTTGGTGTGAGAGAGCATAATGGTGGTTTAATGGGGCATTTTGGCATTAATAAGACTTATGAAGTGCTGCATGAACATTTTTATTGGCCACGTATGAAGAGAGATGTCACATATGTTTGTGAGAGATGCATTGCTTGTAAGCAATCTAAGTCTAATACTAAACCACATGGCTTGTATACACCATTACCTATTCCAACACATCCTTGGATTGATATTTCTATGCATTTTGTGTTAGGATTGCCTAGGTCTAAGTATGGTAGAGATTCTATTTATGTGGTTGTTGATCGGTTTTCAAAGATGGCTCATTTTATACCTTGTCATAAAACTGATGATGCATCTCATGTTGCTGATTTGTTCTTTAGGGAAGTTGTACGTTTGCATGGCATGCCTAAATCGATTGTTTCAAATTGAGATTCTAAATTTCTTAGCTACTTTTGGAAAACATTGTGGAAAAAATTAAGAACACGGTTGTTATTTTCTACTACTTGTCATCCACAAACCGATGGTTAAACCGAGGTAGTTAATAGAACTTTAGGGGTATTGTTGCGTGCTATTATTAAAAAGAACATAAAATCTTGGGAAGATTGTCTGCCACATGTTGAATTTGCATATAATAGGAGCCTGCATTCTGCTACTAAATTTACACCATTTGAGGTTGTCTATGTTTTTAATCTGTTAACTCCGTTAGATTTAACCCCTTTACCCGTTGATGAGCATGTTGATTTAGAAGGAGCAAAGAAAGCTGAAATTGTCAAGGCGTTACATGAGAAGACGCGCGCAAATATTGAGCGCAAGACTGAGCAATATGCAAGGCAAGCCAACAAAGGGCCCAAGGAAGTGGTGTTTAAACCCGGCAATTGGGTTTGGGTTCATATGCAGAAAGAGAGATTTCCAGAGCAGTGACATTCTAAGTTATTACCGCGAGGGGATGGACCATTCATGATTTTGGAAAGAGTTAACCATAATGCCTACAAGCTTGATCTTCCAGGTAAGTATGACGTTAGTGCCACATTTAATGTTTCTGACTTGACTCTTTTTTATGCTAGTGATGATTTGAGGGCAAATCCTTTGCACGAGGGAGGGAATGATGTGGACATTGAGCCATATCAACGAGGAGGTGCTAAGGACCTATTGTCTATTCCTACTAGTTCGATCACTCGAGCGTAGGCCAAGCAATTTAGGCAAGCTATTGGCGTCATGGTTCGTGATCTTCGGTGTGAAGATGACCTTGGATCAAATCTTGAAGAATCATGGAAATCTTGGTGCAATTTAATTATCTGGTCACCAAATATTTGACCAAGTCAAATAGGAATATTCTTCTTGTTTAGGAATATTCTAGAATAGGAATATTCTAGAATATGACGCATTAGTTTTTTTTAGGGTTGGTTTTAGGGTTTGTGTAGTGGCTAGAAGGCCTATATATAAGACTGACTGAATTTCTTTGGGGGATAGATAGATATATTTTATTTTTAAGGACAAGAATTGAGAGGTTTTCTTCTACTACACTTTTGAGGACTTGACCTTATCTCTTTGGCGGTCGATTTGACTTATCGAGTGAGATAGCGAATTCTTTCACTTGTGGCGTCTATAATGTTGGTTGGTTGACACGCATTCGTCAACAGGTCACGTTCATACCGAGGTTGCCAATCACAGGTTTCATTAGAGGTTGATGTTTGCAATTCACACCGTTTGGGCCTTCGTAGAACAATCCTTCTGCAACGATTCACATCAGATATAGACTAAGGTTTCTTCATGAAAAATGTTAATCTATGTCTTTTCTATAACATACTAAAATTTTGAACATTCTGATAAGATTAGATATACTTTATGAGTCCATATTCAAAACTACTCATTTGAGTTCACAACCTGTTTTGATCCGAGAATGCTTTATAGTTGTTGTGTCTCTTGTGCTTGACTTTTGTGACATATATGGAGTCTAAAGATCTCATGATAGTGGTTAGTTTGTGCATGAGCATATCTCATCCATCATTTGAAGTATAGACATGGTATAGATACCAATGGTGATTGCGTATGCAATGAGTGAGAAGCGTTGTGCTTGATTATGGGGTGAAAATTGTTTGGCATGGAATGGGATGTGTCGAAATGGTTTTACTTTATAATAAAGACATGTGTGATGTTTGGTGCATGAGAATTATGTGTTATGATCTTGATTATGTTTGAGGAAATTGTGTACTCTTGAGGTCTTGTGCATGCTATGATGGCATCAATCAAAGGTGTGATGTGTGAAATGTGCGCATGAATGAGTAAGAGATTTACATCGATACTGAGATGCTAGTGATGCCCTAGGGAGTGGGATGCCCATGCTGTGTGTTCTTGGATGCCTCGATCTCTTGTTACTCAGATGCCTTGAAGTGAGATGCCCTTGTGTATGATCAAGGATGCCTCGGTTGTGGGATACTGAGATACCTCGGAGGGAGATGGTCCATGCCGAGTGATCTTTGGATGTCCTAGTTGTGTGATATTGGGATGCCTTGGAGTGAGATGTCCATGATAAAATATTGTGGAAGTCAGGATATGGGATTCCGGAAGTGACTCGATCTAGTCGGCTGTGTTCCGATGGATAAACTGATCGAGGGTGGACTTGATATTCACACTAAATTATAGTTTCTACTTGGCATGTGAGTTATGCATACTACTGTTGCATTTCATTTGGATATAGATTGAGATTATGATATATGTATACATGCATTTAGTATGTCTGGCATAGAGTGATCATTCATGTGATGCACTAATACTCATTTAGTTATACATGTGACAATCCTGTCTTAATATCTTAAGCTGTTTGGTTATGTCTCTCTTGTTTTCTTTGATAGCTGTGGATTGTCTAGGTTAGAGTTTTATTCTTTCTTTACTAGGCATTGTTGTTGCTCATTCCTTATATTTTTCAGATTGTTAGTATGGACGTGCCGCCAATAGCTCATTATGGTGTGATAGCGAGTATTGAGGCTACCTTTAGTGATGTGTTTGACCTTGATGTGGAGATGAATTTTACGAAGTATGAGGCTACACTGTGGATGGATGATGGCATATCTGACTTGATCTTGACGAGGTTCGTTGCGTGGTTCATAAATCATGAAGGAGAGATATTTGGTCCTCTTCCTTTTGGTGCTGACGGACCTAGAACTGGGACGGATGGTGCCTAGATGCCCATGATCGTGTAAAAGCTGGAGGAATGTCTTTTGCTTTTTGATAGACATGAGCTTGCATGGGATAGTGTAGTTAGAACCCCCTCACCCTTTTTCCCTGGTTGTTTACTTGCATCGTCACTTTTGGAACTTGTAAATGTAATGTATATATAGGTGCAAGACTAGAACTGATCTAGGTTGATGTTTGTAAGGCCGGATGTTACTAAGGAAACTAATGAAGCTTCTCATGATCCTTATCTATGATCCTGGTTGAATTGTCTATTTGTTAGATGACAGGACTATTACAAGGTAGCCTTGTATATGAAATTTAGATTTTAAAATATCCATGTTATACATGCTAACCTTTAAAGGTGAACACTAGTTAAACCTTTGTAATGAATAAGTCCTGTAAAAAAAAAATAATTCATATAATTTCCACTTGCGCTTAGTACATGATGCTACTGGGACATCACAGGTCCCCCCTAAAGTCCTCATGAATATCCTAATGTTCCCCCTAATACTTTCTTGTAATAAAATCCACACATTAACCAATTGAAGCCCAAATTTGTTGCCTCAAAACCAAGCTCCGGATTTCCTTAAATCTTGTCTCCAATTTTTCCACAGAATTTCCCAAATTGAGGTCCAATTTCGATGAAGAAAAATCCTGTACAATTTTCTACAAGTCCCCAACACTCAAAGGCTTGGTTTAGAAGTCCTAATTTCTATCGATTTAGCCCATCTGAATTTTCGCTAATTTTCTGAATCATCCAAAACAATTTTCTGTAAAAGTTCCAGAGTCTTTGAAGATTCTTCGGAAGATGAGTCGATGTTCCTAAAATAGCTCATGACACAACAAAACTTTCAATTTATGAAATTGAGTTCAAATTTGCAGTTAATTTCAATCCAATGTGCTTTTAGTGTGACCCAGTCTACTAGGATAACTTTTAGGAATTTTTGGTGCAATTGACTCGTGATCAATTTATCTCGAGTCACAATATACATCTTTAACTCATTGGCGACTCTCGATTGTTGTGAAAATCTTGAGGCTTCAAATATGCGCACTTGGTACTAAATGATAGAAAAATTAGTTTAGTGCCGATCGACGAGAATCTGCAATCTAGTGGAATCACCCACACTTTAATCACATATCTCAGTCCAATCAACCTATCTCCTGTCTTTGATCGATTTCCGCAGTGCCATAATGATCTCGGTAGATGAACACGATCAAGTAGTCGATTCTTGGTTGAATTCTCAAGTCCAATTGCTTTTAGATTCCTTAATTGCTTTCCCAGATAGTTCAGTTATCTCTTGAGTGATCAACTCAAAAATAGCACCATTGGCATGTTGATGAAAAACCCAATTTATTTAATCGAAAACGAAATCTGAAAATTCAGGCTGTCACACGGCGAGGTGGAGACGGGCAACAAACTCCGAAGCGGAGACACCTTTCAAGGCTTGGAAGGGGTCCAAAGTGGGCCTCGAAGCCCACGGTTGGACTGGGTTGCTCGGTTCTGTCGAAGGCTGAGTGAGCTAGAACCAAGGTTGGAAACGGCAAGGGATAAGTGGACTAGGCTACAATGGTGGACGGTGGGTGACAATGGTGGCTTTGGCAGCTTGGAAAGTGACAAACGGTGGCTAGCACGGTCGGACGGAGGCCTGGCTTCATCAGACAAGGGCATGGGGATGAGCAAACGCGAGCAGGGAGGCGGACGGCCAAGCAAGACTAGTTCGGGCTCGTGGCTGGCGTGCGATGGCTCTGGCTAGTCCGGCGAGCATCGACAGAGAGGGGGGCTTGGCTTAGTTTTTCAGGTTTCAAACATACTAAAAATGGGAAAGTAGGTCTAAAGAAGAAGATGAAGCCAGCTACCTAAGTTGTGGGTCCCCTTTGGACTAAATATCTCTCAAATGCTCATTGCTTTGGCCCCACTAGTCTTCAACTCTATCCTCAACCATTTGTAGACCATTAGCTTCCTTGAGAAGTCATTGAAGTGGTCCAAAAGATTGGGGACCAAGGGGCTACGAATTTTGAAGTATTTTCCCCCAAATCCACTTCAATTTTCTCTTGAATTAATTCAATTCAGCCCCTAAAAATCCAACTAGGATGCCCTTGAAAAAATTGACATTTTTCCTCACCAGTAGAACCAACTTGCATCTGAATTACGCGATAAAAACGGTTCCCCGAATTTTCCGATCGAAAAAATGGCCCCAAATTGAATTTCCGCCAAATTTCACGTTTTGTAGAAAAATCTTCGGAGGAGGAGTCGACATTCTTAAAATGACTTGTGATATGACAGAACTTTCAATTTCTGAAATCAGATTCAAATTCGCGGTTAATTTCAATCTAACGCGATTTTAGGAACTTAACCCACCTACTGAGTAGCTTTTAGGAATTTTTAGTGCAATTGACTCATGGTCGATTTTCTTTGAGCCAAAATGTACCTCTTCGACACATTAGCGACTCTTGATGGTAATGAAAATCTCGAGATTTTAGATACGAGCACAGGGTACCCAAAACGACAGAAAGTCGGTCTAGTGTCGATTGACGAGAATTTTGCAATCAAATGGAATCACCCACACTTTGATCGCACATCATAATTGAATCGACCTATCTCCGGTCTCCAATCAATTTTTAATTATGCTGTAATGACCTTTGTAAACTAGCACAGTTGAACAGTCGATTCCTAGTCGATTTTTGAAGTCTATTGCGTTAAAATGTCTTAACGGCTTCACCTGATAAGCTAATTATCTCGTGAGTGGCCATCTTAGAGAAGAGTTGTGGCATCGAAAAAATTCAAGTCATCCTCTAGAGAAATTAAAGCCTATAATTAGGTAATGAAATTACCTATGGTCTATGTTTTAGCCATTAGTCTTTTATTTAGATGATTTGTGCTTGTGATTGTGAGAATTTAAATTTGATGGATTAATAAATTATGCTTGGCCATGTACTTTATAAATTAAATTCCAATGAACAAAAATATTCCAAGACTTTGGCCAAGATGAAAATTGGAATTCAAAAATATTTAAAGAAGAATTCAAAAAAAAAAAAAGAAGAGAAAAAGGGGATTAAATTCGAATGGGCCTTGGACCCGCCCATTAAGGCCCAAAGGAAGAGGTGGCCGGCCCATGCATGGATCAAGACAAGTGGCGCAAAGAAGGGCATGCATTGGCTTAGACTAGGATGCCATGCATTGGTCCATTTAGGTGGCAAGCAATAATTATAATCATGAGAAGATGGGGATATAAAAAGAGAGAGAGAAAGGTGAGTGAGTGGTTTTTGCTCCATTCGGCTGAGAGAGAGGGAGAGAGAGAGAGAGAGAGGAATCGCGAGAGGGAGAGACCGAGAGGGAGAGGAGGCGGAGCCGAGGAGGAATCACCGTGTCCCGCCGTCCGTTTGTCGTCATTTGCTCATCTTAGAGGCAAGTGGAGTCCTTAACTTCTCTTGCTTGTTGTAGTGTTGGTTGCATGTTCGATTTTAGGTGTTATTTGTGCAAAAAACCGAGGTAAGGGTTGGTTGTTTTCAAACCGTGTGACTGTTCTTGCTCGGTTGTAGGAGGCAGTAGCTTGTTTGAGCTTGCATGTGTGTTTAGAGTCCGATTTTGGCTTCGATTTCTTCATGAAAGTTGTAGCTAACATCTTGAAATATAACATACTGAAATTTCGTGGAAAATGATGGAGATATGAGGGGTTAAAGTTCTATTTTTCGGAAACCCCAGATCTGTGAAGTTTTCACTGACTTCTTGTTGGATTCTTGTTTGCATGTTGATTTTTGTTGAATATTTGACTTCGATGTCTTCATAAAATTTGTAGGTAACACCTTAAAATACAACATACTCAAATTTGAAGCGAAACGAACAAGTATAACTTGGTAAATCGGCTAGATCTTGGAGACGATGATTCTGGTGAAGTATTCCGAGACACGCGAGACTTCATGGACTTAAATGGCGACCATAATTTGGTTATTTGACCTTTATCTCTGCATGAAACTTGTAAAGGAAACCTTGGTACATAACATATTCAAATTTCAGAGGAAAAGAAAGAGAATAAATGGGTGAAATCTTAATATTTCGGAGATGTGTATTCTAGACGATGAGGTAGTGGTTCCAGAAGTTTCGTGGGGTTGTATAAATTAATATAAAAATAATTTGGCTTATAGTTCTGCATGAAAAATGTACGAAAATGTCTTGGCTATCACCCTGTAAAATTTCGTAATTTTTGAAGACCATATGAGTATTGTAATCGAATTTATTTGGAAACTGTGCAATTCTGGTCATTATCCGAATATCATGTGCTATTTTGTGGAATTTGTGAAATTATGTGAAATTCAATTTGTCCATGAATTTTGTATGAAATTGTCATCTTATTGGTTTTCTTAATGATTGTTTGAATATTATGATTTTGGAAAATTCATAGATATTAAATTTAATATTTATTTATGAAAATAAATAAATATAATAATAAAATAATAAAAAGGGATTATTTTATTGGCCATGAATTCCATTGAATTTATTATGCATTGTTATATGACATTGGTGTATGTATGATCATAAATTGTGATGCATGTGTGAATCATATGCCATGTAATAATGAGATTAAAAGGATGGTGAATGATGGGAAATGAGGAAATGGTTGTGGTGGAGGATGATGGTCGGAATGTATAGAGATACATTGCCGGATTTCCCCGAGAGTGTCGGGATGCCCGGTGGTATACGGTACGTAATTCCAGGGGAGGCCTGGTGGTATGTCGGTACATAATTCCGGAAGCCCTGTCGGAGGTCTTTGCCCGAAGGGAATGCCTCGCGATGCCAGGATTTGGGTACGAGATGCCTGGCTAGAAGGGTAAAGGCCGGATGTCCGTTTGTATCTTGGATACATGCCCGAAGGTTCCTCGTGATGCTAGTTGGGATGCGAGATGCCCGGAATGTGGGGGGCCGGATGCCCGGTTGTATCTTGGATACATGCCCGGAGGTTCCTCGTGATGCTAGTTGGGATGCGAGATGCCCGGAATGTGGGGGGGCCGGATGCCCGGTTGTATCTTGGATACATGCCCGGAGGTTTTTCTCACATGAGATGCGAGTGTAAAATATGAGATAAAATTGATAAATCGAGGAAGAGTGATGTGGTGATCAAATTTAAAGATAAATATGAAAATTAACCCATGGTATGACATGCATGATGATATGCATGATGATGGTAATGATATGTGATGTGAAATAATGATGATCACCCATGATATGGTATGATATGCATGATGATATGCATGATGATGGAGATGATGATATGTGATGTGATATGATGATCACCCATGGTATGATATGCATGATGATATGCATGATGATGATGATGATGATGATGATATGCATGATGATATGCAAGATGATGATGATGACGATATGCATGATGATCATGATATGATATGCATGATGATATACATGATAATGATGATGATATGACATGCATGATGATATGCATGGTGATGATAATGATGATGATGATATATAATATGACATGTGTAATGTGATGATGTCATGATGATGATGACATATATCATACGATGATGATACACATGTATGTGATATAAACTGTTATGATGATGCATGATAGTATGCGCATGGCTTCAAGGTGAGTAACGCCTGCAATGCATGTATGATTTGCTTGATGCATTGAGTTGTTACTAGATTTCCCTATCTGCTGAGTGGTTGTACTCACCCATTTTGGGGACCAACATTTCAGATTAGTAGATGCTTTGAACGATTGGATATGACCGTGAGGAGAAGGATAGCAAATGAGGGAACCTTTGGACGCCGACACTGGTTGATGGACCTTAAGCATACGATTGTGGGAGGAGATGTCGGTCATGTTTTAAAGTATAGCCGAGTATAGAAACATTGGCATTTCGATGTACTGACTAAAGATGTCCATATGCCTTATGTAAATAAACGTGTCCGGCTTTAACTTATATAAGATGTTTAGTAGGTGTGCATCGATTTCTGAATGTAGGGAAGGGAATTGTTGGATATGCTTCCGTTATGTAAATTGCGTAAGGGACCGTTAATAAAAGATCTAATCCCCCATGCTTGTATGGACCTGCTGCAATTGAAATGGTATCAGAGTAACATGTTAATAGGGAAAGAGAAAGGTAGAGCGAACTGTGGCAACCCTAATGGATCGGGGGCCGTCGAGGGGTGCCACAAGAGTGCTATAAGTGTGTCGATGAAAGGCCCTAACTCATCCAATCGAAATTAGAACCTGAAACTCAAGATGTCACGGAGGCTAACGCTGAAAATCCTTCCATGAACCTTCTATAGTACCCTACTAAACCCAAAAAGCTTCTGATATCTATCACGGCTGTCGGTCTTGGCCAGCTAATAACTGATTCAATCTTGGATGGGTCCATAGAGATTCCTTTGCATGAAATCACATGACCTAGGAATGTCACACAAGTCAACCAAAATTCGCACTTGTTGAACTTGGCATACAACTCATGAATCCTCAAAGTGTAGAGTACCATCCTCAAATGCCTCTCATGCTCTTCAGGACTTCTCGAGTACACCAGGATTTCATCGATGAACACGATCACGAACTGATCCAAATACTCCTTGAAAACTTGATTCATCAAATCCATGAAAGCAACTGGGGCGTTCGTTAAACCAAACGGAATTATAGTGAACTCATAATGGCCGTATCGGGTATAAAACGCTGACTTCGATATATCCTCCTTTCTGATCCTCAGCTGATGATATCTCGTCCTCAGGTCGATTTTAGAAAATATCGACACTACTTGCAATTGATCAAACAAGTCGTTGATCCTCAACAGTGGATACTTATTCTTGATCGTCATCTGATTGAGTTGACGATAGTCAATGTTTAGATGCAACAAACCATCTTTCTTCTTCACAAATAGAACTAGTGGTCCCTAAGGCAATGCATTGGGACGTATGAATCCTTTATCCAACAACTCCTGCATCTGGGCCTTTAGTTCTTTCAACTCCGACAATGCTATTCGGTAAGGAGCCTTAGAGATTGGCTCTGTCTCGGGGGCTAACTCAATCACGAACTCAATCTCCCTCTCTGGTGGCAAGCTTGGCAATTCCTTTGGAAACACGACTGGAAACTCTTGGACTACTGCGATGTCCTCGACCTTCTACCCCTACGACAATCACTAGGTAACATTGGCAACCCCCGTATAACAAATGAGTTACCTTAAGCGACGAGATTAAGGTAATTGAGGGTCCTTCTCGACTCTCAATAAACTCAAAACTTTCACTCGCTAACGGATTAAACTAAATCACTTTATGATAGCAGTCCATCTTAGCTCGTTGCTTGATGAGCTAGTTCATGCCAATTATCACATCGAAATCATACATGGCTAGGACTATCAAATCTATCCTCCCCTTTCACTCCCCAATCACTAACTTACAACCAAGACAACCCATCATAGACAACACCTTGTCCTTTAACGGTGTCGATATACTAACCACTGACTTTAACAATTCAGGACTCAATCCAATCAGCTTAACAAATTGCTCAGCTATAAATAAATGAGTTGCAAGGTCGAATAAAGAATAAGCAACATGGTCATTTAGCGAAACCATACCTGTGACCACATTAGGCCAATCCTCGGCTTGTCCTTTGGTGATGGCATACACCCTTCCTTGTGCTGGAGGTAGGTTCAAACCACCGTACAGTGCGTTCGGTGGCATGATTCCTCAGTTCTAACCCATTGGTGGCAATGGTGGCAACTGTGGTCCCATCTGTCTCCTAGGACAATTTTTGGCCATGTGACCTTGCTAGCCAAACTCAAAACAAGCACTTATCCTAGAAGGGCACGGGGCTAATCCATGTCATCTTTCTTATAAACGACACACACCATTCTGTCTTACCACTGATTTTCCTATCCCACCCTTCCTGCTAGGCGGAATCAGATATCTTCCTCCAGTCATAGGTTTCTTCCCAAACCTATTTCTATCCCTAATCGAACCAAACCGCAACTCAGATGTAGCAACTTGTTCATTTTGGTCTCTCTCTATCAACTAGGCCCGTTCATGTAGGCCTAAACTCTTGTCTGAGCCCATCTCTAAACCTTCTAGCTTGGTCTATCGAATCTTCAACCAATCTAGGAGCATATTGCAACAGTTTAGCAAAACTTTGCTTTGTATTGATCTATAGTCATTATACCTTGGCAAAGGCATTGAAATTCCACCATCTTTAGTTCTTTGGCACTGCCAAAAAATACTTACTATTGAAGACTTCGACAAAGGTGTTCCACTCCGAGACCACACCTTCTGGGAACACTAATTCTTTGGTGGCTCTTCACCAAGTGCTTGCAATCCCTTGCAGTTGATATATTGCAAGGACAACCTTCTCCTCTTCAATGTACCTCAGTTGTGCAAAAACCTTCAATAAGTCCTTGATCTAGAGGGCCGCGGCCTCGAGATTTCTTGCCTTAGTGAACCTCGGTGGGTTCAACTTTAGAAAATGCTTTACTAGCTTGTGCATCGGCCTCTCTCTCCCAGCAACTACGTTCCCAGGTGGAACCTCAGCAAGTGCGGTAACAAGTGCGATAGTAGGTGTGGCGTAGGCTGCAGCAGCGACGGCGGCATTGGTGGTAGTAATGGCGGTTGTGGTAGCGGCGGCACTGGTAACTTGATTTTGGGCTTGCTGCCCTACCACATTTCCAAGTGTCTTTAGCGCCTGAACGATCCCGTCTATCCTAGGATTGCCAGGGGCTACTACCCCAACACCGACTGGAGGCGGTGCTACTCTACTAGTGCTAGCCTGAACTAGCACTCTACCATGACCACCTCGGGTACCGACCTTAGTTAGTGTCTTACCCCAAGTCGCTAGTCTAAGGGTTCTTTTCTTAGGAGTCCTCTACTCCTGGTCACTCATGCTATATGATCTTTATAGAAACCTGTTTTCCCAATCCCAATACTAGATTAGAATTTGAGTGACCCCACAAACAAACTACCAAACAACTATCACTCACATGCACCAGTATAAAATAAAGGTCTTTCCTACTAACTATCCCAAGAACCCATCGCACCTTATCACTTTAACTACCAACCTAGCTTTGATACCACTTTGGGTGAGGATGTCATGCCTCAAACCTCGAGCACGTGCCTATCCCTTGATGGTTGATAAAGACAAATGTAACTTCCTAGGACAAGTCTCCGACCCTCTTGTTTTTATTGCACATGCGGAAGTGAATAAACAAACCCCCTAACAATAACCATCTCTGGATAGAAAAGCTAGACAACATATTCACAAACAAAACATGCCTTTATAAACATACTAAGTCATATACAAAAGTCAACAACCAAAAGTCTACAAAAGACTGGCTTTCCAAAAGAAGCTGTCCCAACTGACTTACACCTCAGATCCCCTATGCTCGGCTCCAGATCCTCCACTCTACGATCCTAAAAAGAATTAAGCCCATGACGAGGTGAGATATAAATCTCAGCGAGTTCACGCTCTAAACCACAATTAGAAGGGTAATACGCCTTGAGGCGTCCTAACCACACGAGCATGCAACCATAGAGACTTACCTCACCTCAGATCGTCCTTGTAGTTTAGCACAATTCATATCATAGATAGCCACAAAAACATGAGCAGCAAACAAGCTCAATCAACTAGAACGCCACACTCAATTTTCACCAAGCACGAGGATCCTGATTATAGGTCCGAATCGTTATAGCACGTCTCATACCCTAACACACAATTTTGTCCCATAATCCGATACATTCAACTCAATTAGTCATATGTTCCCAGTTTTGATCTCGGCCCGAAGGCATAACCTACTTCCTGTTTGGCAATCTTCTAGCATAGCCAGGCGTCATCTCATCCCATTGAGCACGGCTACATCTTTCCTAGACAACTTCTCGAAGGAGTATGGGTCCATAATCAACTGCGATTCGCTTTCGTTATCCAAGGGCGTCCCATATAGGGGTAGCGTCCGATGTAAGTGCTTGCGATGGATTCTCATAATTCACACACGATCACTTAAACCTGACCAAGGATATTGTGCTTTGCACACCAATTCCTCAATTAAAATAATGAGCTTGGCCTATTTTTTTCATATTAAAAACACCCAATGAAAATAATCGTGTGTGGGTACAGGATCAGATCAAACCCGAAAAATTGACATCCTTCAATTTAAAATCCCACTGTTTTATATAGTATATAAAATCATTTTCGGTGTTAAAACTCGACACTTGGGATTTTCTAAATAAATATCGAAATTCACAAATTTTGGAATAAATAACCAAAATTCCAATCAGCACTAAATTTGCACAAAATAACATCCAATTGTATAAACTAAACACACCATTGCAATCAGCACGAAATTCCAATCACCGGCTATCCCGGTCTAAATTCTGAAAAATATTAAGTAATTGAATAATTACCAAAATTAATTAAATAAATCAATTTAAATACCAAAATTACTAACTTAGGTCATAAATGCTGAATTAACCTCCTACGCTTGGTCGAGAAATCCCAAACCTATCTAGATAAATAGTACTCCTATGTAGTTTTTAATTAATCTAATCTAACCACCTAACATGCATAACTGAATAATTAAATTGCTAATCTAATCTAACTGAACACCTATACCTTAATTAACTTAAGCTAATCACCCCCTAAGCATAATTAACTCCCTAAGCAAAGTTTAGTGAGTAAACTAACCGATTTTGTGATCAAGTGAGTCCTTGACGACAGCGACGCTAAGGCGAGGAACAACCGAGCCTATAGTCATACCTAACGGAGACTGGACATGCCTCAAAATGGGCCCAACAGCCACTGTTGGGCTGAGAGGGCTCGACTTCTGCTTCTTGGGCCGAGGGGTTGCCCAAGCGGTTGGTTGGGGCCTAAACGGGACAGACGGCTACGACGGGCTGTAGTGGGGTCGGCGACGCTCAATGGCGGCTAAACAGCAACGGTGGAGCTTCGACGAAGCTTTGGCTGAGTGGATAAAGGCTCGGCAGGGGCGGAACGACGAGCTGGGCTCGCGAACAAGTAGGACAAGTGGACGGGATCAAGTAGCTCCGGGCAGGCGAGCGGCTATGTTTGCAATTGGTGCATGCCTTTGTAATAAATGATCCACTCACGGCTTACTCATTTCTTTGATTGATTGAGAAACAAGGTTCGAAAGACCTACATGCATGTTTAATTCCTACAGTGCATGTGATTTTTGGATGAATGGTAGGGTGGATGTATGATATCAAGGGAAAGCCCTAGGATCACATAGATCGCTTAGTTAGGAAACTTGTAAGTGTTATTGGCCATGCAAGAACACAATTGGTCATTAATGGCTATAAATCATAAAATGAATTGGTTTGGTATTTTAGAGGGACCTGTGCATGAAAGACAAAGGCCAACCCCAAGGCTCAAATCTGATTTGTGAAATTGAATTTCTTTGAGAATTAACCTTGGCATGGTGTCATGTTTTTGATTGTTTTGATATGTATGCTGTTTCTTTCTATTGTATATACCTAGTTATATAATTTTATATTTTAGGTTTAGATTAGAATCTTGAAGATGGAGAAGACATGAAGACAATGGAGGTCGATGTCCACTCCAACCATAATCATTAACTATTCATTTCCCCGACATGTCTTGGGTTCTCATCGTTTGTATAAAGCCTTACGAGTTGCGTGTCCTCTCTTCCTCTTTTCCTTTTCAATTGTGTTTCTCTTAGGATTGCATGGTAGATTTACAGTTTTCCTTGATTGTTTACTTTATGTTTCACAAGTTTTCAATTCAATTGGGTGTTTCCTTTTCATTTTTCTTTAGAAATAGATTAGCATGAAAACGACCAACCACACATGATCGCTTAGCTTATGATTAACAATCCCAAACACGTAAAAATAAATATATGTACACAATAGGTAAACACAACATACTGTTTAGGTACCAAAAGGGCGCTAATAAAGATATTGGCGTAACCTAAGTCCTTGGACCAAGATATATAGTTCTGTAGAAATTGAAAGAACTCTCCTAACTCTCAATTGGATTTCTAGCCGAGGCCCAAAAATGAGGCTAGTGGCGACTCCGATCTTATTTGTAGGTTGTCCTAAAATAACTAGACTGTAGAAATGAACCCATCGTGTGGGGTATGGGTCCCAATAGGACTCACCATGTTTTAGCATACCTGTATGCAGAAAATTCTTAATGGATGAAGTGATGCCATCCTTAGGAAGGAGAACCAAAGGGAACACCAAAGGGAAATGTATCAAAATTCATAGGCCTTAGGAAGATTGCACCCAAGGGCTATGAATTTTGACACATTTCCCTTCAAATTGAATCCAATTCCTCTCCAATTGGACCTAAATTAAAGTCCATAAATCCACCCAAGGTTCCCACACTCAAATTCACTTTTTTCCTCGTTAATCCGTCCAACTTGAATCCCAAAAATGCAATAAAAAATGGCCCTTGGATTTTCACTGTCAAAAACGGCCGTACTTCGAATTTTTGTCAAAAATCTCGATTTTTAGAAAAAATCTTCGGAAGGCGAGTTGACGGACCTAAAATGAATCGTGACATTACAGAACTTTCAATTTATGAAATCGGGTTCAAGTTCGCGGTTAATTTCAATCTAGCGTGATTTTAGTGTGACCTAACCTATCAATAAGCTTTTAAGAATTTTTAGTGCAATTGACCAGTGGCCGATTTTTTTTTAGCCACAATGTACATCTTCGACCCATTGGCGACTCTCGATTATCATGAAAATCTTGAGGTTTCAAATACGAACATAGGGTATAGAAATGATGGAAAAATTGGTCTATTGCCACTCGATAGAAGTTTCACAATTAGGTGGAATCACCCACACACTAATCACATACCTCTATCAAAATGACCTATCTTTGGTCTCTGATCGATTTTGATGATGCCGTAATGACCCTAGTAGATTAGCACGGTCAAAAAGTCGATTCCTGGTCGAATTCTCAAATCTATTGCATTTAGATTCCTTAACGGCTTCACTTGATAGACTTGTTATCCCGTTAGTGGCCAACTCAGGGAAAAGAACTATAGGCATGTTGATGAAAGGCCTAACTTATTCGATCGAAAATAGAACCTAAAATTCTTGATGTCACATCCTTTCCTCGCGAGAAAGATTGGGCGGTGAGATCAAGTCGCGACACCATCCTTGCTATGAGTTATCATCGCTAAGTTACTGTCCTCATGCTTGCCATTGCCACCTCACCACTAGCGCCCAAGGCTGTGAGGCCTATGCCCCTACACTGCCCTTACGTCATTCCTTGGCCATGAACCTCTAAAACCGCTTGTTGTTGCCATTGCCACTGCTATTCGTCATCCTTGATATGATTCGTGACCACTTGATGTCCTTGGTAACCCTTGCACAAAATCCATCGTGACATGATCCCATTTCCACTCTAGTATGTCTAACGGTCTCAACAGTCTTGTGGGTTTGCGGTGTTCCGCTTTCACTTGTTGGCATGTTAAACACTAAGAGACATGCTTAGCAATATCTGCTTTCATGCCATTCCACCAATACTGTTGGCATTAATTTTGGTACATATTTGTACTACATGGATGAATACTATAATTACTCCTATGTCCTTCTAACAGGATTTCCCTTTTTACTTCTTCATTGTTGGGAACACATAGTTGTCCCTGGCATCTTACTATTCCATCCTTAGAGACTTGAAATTCTGGTCTTTTTCCTAAAGACACTCCATTTCGTAATTTCACAATTTCTGGGTCAAACCCTTGCAGAATTCTAACTTTCTAGATCATTTTTGGTTCAATAATTAATGCAGTAAGCATACCGGTGAGATAATCTATTTCTAACTTAGATTTTGAATCTGCCACTTTGTTTGAAACAAATTCCATTTTGTTACTCTTATATTGGCCATGTCTATAGTCGACTTACGACTAAGAGCATATGCACTTTATTCGCCTTTCCAAGATGGTACCGTATTTCACAATCATAATCCTTTAATAACTCCATCCATCTTCTCTGTCTCATGCTCAGTTCCTTATATCAAAACAAATATTTAAAACTCTTATGATCTGTATAGATTTCAAATTTCTCTCCATACAAATAATGCCTCCATATATTCAAAGTAAAAACTATGGCTGCCAATTCTAGATCATGAGTTGGGTGGTTCAATTCATGGTGTTTCAACTGTCTTGATGCATAGGCTATGACTTTGCCGTGCTCCATCAGAACGCATGATAGTCCTTTGTGAAACGCATCACTATATACAGTGAATCCACCAGATCTAGATGGTATAGTTAGGATTGAAGCTGTGGTCAATCTTCTTTTAAGTTCCTAGAAGCTCCTTCCACATTTTCCATTCCATTCAAATTTTATGTTCTTCCGAGTCAATTTCGTCAATGGACCTACAAGTCGTGAAAATCCTTCAATAAATCTTTTATAATAGCCTGCTAGTCCTAAGAAACTCCGTATCTCAGTTGGTGTTGTGGGTGTCGGCCAATTTACTATCATCTTAACTTTTGATGGGTCTACCATAATTCCTTCTCCTGAAACCACGTGTCCAAAAAATATTATCCGATCTAGCCAAAATTCACACTTACTGAATTTGGCATACAACTTATGGTCTATAAGGGTTTGCAACACTACACTCAAATGCTGTGCATGTTCAAAATATCATCAATGAAAACAATCACAAATTGATCCGAATAGAGGCTTAAATATCCTATTCATCAGATCCATGAATGCGGTTGGGGCATTCGTCAGTCCAAATGGCATTACTAGGAACTCATAGTGTCCATAACAAGTCCCAAATGCGGTCTTAGGAATGTCTTCCTTCTTAATCATTAGTTGATGATATCCCAACCTCAAGTCAATCTTAGAAAAGACCTAACTTCATTGAAATTGGTTGAATAGGTCATCAATTCTAGGTAATGGGTACTTATTTTTAATGGCCACCTGATTCAATTGCCTATAGTCAATGTACAAACGCATTTACCCGTCCTTCTTTTTCACAAACAAGACTGGTGCACCCCAAGGAGAAGCACTTGGCCTAATAAATCCTTTATTGGGCAACTCTTGAAGTTGCACCTTTAATTCCTTAAGTTCCATCAAGGTCATCCTATACGAGGCTTTCAATATCGGTCCTATTCCAGGCATTAGTTCAATCTCAAACTCAATTTCTCATTCCGGTAGTAACCCAGACAATTCCTCAGGAAATACATCCTGAAATTCCTTGACCACTCGAATTTCATCAAGCTTAGCCTCTTCCATTGTATAGTCCTTTACTCCAGGTATCCTTGACATCCTTCGTCAAGAAGTGCATAGTGAGATAGCTAGTATAAACACCTAGAGGGGGGGTGAATAGGCGGACAAACAATTTATCGAGATATGGAAGCGATTCTAGGCAACCGATAGAAAGGAGTTCACAAAATGAAGTATGATCAAAGTAAAGAGAGTAAGGAAGAGAAAATTGAACACACGGTTTATAGTGGTTCGGCTTATTCCAAGCCTACGTCCACTCTTCCACACTGACAGTCCACTGGCTGGATTTCACTATGAACAAAAGAGATGTTACAGCATAGCTTTTCCTTGATTCCATAGTGTAGATGTTCTACCACACTTCTTCAAGGTTTCTCACAAGTATAGACTCTCTTTTGTATACAAGGTTTCGCTCAAAGGAATTGTCTAAACAACAAGGAGCTTCAGACTTTGGAATTCTTCTATTGTGCACACCTGGAACAACTTAGAACGTCTTCCTTATATACTCATTTATGCCATCATACCCGTTGGCACTTACCAAAGGAATTCCTCCAATCTACCCATTGGACGGAATCAATTAGGAAGATTATTCGAGCTATTAAAGGAACGTATCGATAGTCCATCAATCCTGTTTGCCCATACAATCAGGATCTCGATTTCCATAAGTAGAACCTTCCAAGAATATTTTGGCAATCAACGGTTCCTTAATCTTCGAGTCAATCTCGATCAATCAAAGGATTTCGTTGTGTCTTTTCCAGCCACGAGATCTTCTCCAGTTGATAAGGTCATATCCTTAATGAAACATCCAGTTCTAGATATCCTTTCTTCAACGGATTAGAGACTGTCAATGAGGATAGACTTTGAGTCTTGAGTCTGGCTGTCAAGAAGTCTTCAGACTTTAAATAGCAGAGTCTGCAGGCCTTCAGACTAGACTAATGGAAACGTTTTGTCAGCTTCAAAATACTTCAAGAAGATTTCTCCAACAATCTGCCCCTTTTTGATGGTGACAAAACTTTCCTGCAGATTTGGACAACTTTGACCTGCAAAACATTTCTCAAACACATATGCACATCTTATAGAGATAAATGGCTAAATGAATAACACTAGAATCTGCAACCACAGAAAATAGGTCAGTCTAATATGCGATAAAGTCATCCATAAGATATCAATAGTAGTTAATAGAGGCAGTCAAGTCCAAGTCTAGTTCGGTTTTCATCCAAACACAAAGACAAAGTCAAACAGTTCAAAACAATCCAACAAACAGTCCAACAAACCAACGATTAAAAGTCAAATTGTTCAAAGATTGCATCTCTCCCCCTTTTTGTCAGCATTAAAAAAGGTTGAGAGAAAAATGGAATAAAGTCAAGATTGCTTGGGAATGCGGATAAGTTGGAAATCTCCCATAGATTGAACGATACCTTCCAGCCTTTTCAAGTCTTCCTTCAGTTGTGCAATCTCCTCACCCCTGGCAGTGGCCTGAATTTGAACAGAGAGAGCTTGGATTTTATCATTCAATGAACATGAAGAAACTTGACCCGCATTTTGCAAGTTTTGAACCTCGTATCCTAAGGCATAAATTTGACCTCGCATCTCCAAGAGAATATCCATGATTCTGCGAAAATTTGTTGTATTATCAGTCTGAGTACTTGCTTAGGCTCGATTTGATGGAGTAAATGCAAACGATGGTAGATTAACATAATCTCGCAGGTTAGGCGATGAAGCTTCATGACCTTCTTCTAGAAATTGAGATGCATAAACATCCTCTTGATCGACTGGGTCTACAGGTGAGCGACTGACTCCTTCACTTGCATCAGGATGTGAGGACTTCCCTCCTTTCTCTTGATCTCCCCCTGTTTCCATGTCTACAGGTGGAGAAGAGTGTTCTTCAGGTTCTCCTTCTTCTCTTCTTTCTTCTCCTTCTTTCTCAACTCTTTCTTTTTCAGCTTCTCTTCCTTCTTCTCCCTTCTCCTCTGCTGCTTTCGTCATTTGTTCTGATTCTTTCTCTGGAACAGAATGACTTAAGTTCTTCAAAGCCATTGCAGAGATGGTGAGGTTTTCATCATCATCATCTTCATCTTCAACAATAAGAGCTCTTCTTTTCGTTCTTAAAGCAACCAAGGGCTCATTTCCTTTCCTTTTTGATGAAGAAAAGGGTTGATGAGCTTTGATTGGAGTCTTCTCCTTAAATTTCTCCAACTCCTTACTTAGTTCCTTAAGACGCATCTTTGTCACCATTCTCAATCCTACCACCATATGATCGCACGATCGAACACAAAAGATTTGCGGAGGCTGAATATTCAGATGTCTGAATAACTTTGTAACAATGCTTGGGTAAGGAAGTTGACCTCTATCCTTCATCATGGCTCTGTACATGTGAAACATAACAGTGTGAGGAAGAGAAAACCTTTTCCCAATGAGGATGGCATACATCAACTTTGCCTCTGAACTTGAAACATCAGTCTTGGAAGTTGATTTTGGTCGGAGGCAATTGATCACAATCTTGTGAAGCAAGATGTCGAATACATTCATCCTTAAGTAGGTGATCTTCTCCTCTATTCTCCTATCTTTCACCAGTTCCAGTGTAGCCCGAGCAATTGAAACTTTGATCGGTTGATATCTTCCTCTTTCAACTTCTAACACATCTGCCAGCATATCCATATCCACAACATAGTCTTGATCTTTGACACTGAAAGAGAATCTATTCGCATCCAAAAAGCTAAGATTTGAATAGAAATATGCGGTTAGTTCAGCATAAGCCTCTGTGGTGTCGGAACAGAACTTTTCAAGTTGAAGATGACCGAACTTCTCCCTCAAGTTCACATTTACAGCATCCAAAAAATCAAAATCAACATTCCTAGGGTTTATCACCCCACGCTTCAGCAATTTTGAGTACAAATCCTTTTGTTCCTTCGATCTGAACAAATCTCCCATTTTTCCTCAATTTTCAACCGCAACACCCATTCTCGGTTGAAATTGGCTGTACAATTTATCATCATCATTCCCATCTACAGGATTCGGTCCCCAATCACGAGGATCACTTGGGATATTCGCAAGGGTTTATTCTGCCACCCCTTTACGAGCAATTCCCAAACTTTCCATTTTTCGCAAAAAGATGTATTCATTCCCATATCCTTTGTCTTTAAGAAAATCATCAACATAGTTCAAGGGAGTACGATATAGCTTATAAATAAAAGCGGGCTTTTGAACTCTTACAGGGTCTGCATCCTCAATGATTTCTTCCTCTTGTTGATGATGAATGCCTTGAGGACTAGATGGAGGAGTATGACGCTGCTGAGAATGTTGTGAGCTATGTCGCTGATCTGGAGACACTTCTTCTTCGGTGAGACCGAAGTGCGTAGGCCCCTCACTCATTCGCTGTGGTCCCCTGCTTGCTATTCTTGAAGACTTTCTTGAAGATGACATCTATCTCAGTTTTTGGAAGATTCCTCGCTTGACTTTTCCAAGAAAGACGACAACTTTTTAAAGATTAAACAAGGGAAGAAAACGGGAATGGAGGATCGATGCTTTCTAGGGTTTTTTAGAGTAAAGTGAAGAGAAATCAACAGTGCACGATCGGTTAAAAAGGGAGGTAAACGAACCGTCACAAAGGAAAATAAAGTATGCCTTTTCGTATAACCATCATTTTTCCGCGAAAATAGTCATTTAAAAAATAACTTCCTTTTTGAAAAAGAAACGATATAATAATTACACCGATTAAATATAGAAATTTAAACACAGTCACGGTCTTGTATGTCTGAGTCTGAGAGTATTTAGACTTTGATTTCCTCATACCTTAAAATGTTGAGTTTGGAACGGATAGATTCAAATTGATTTTTCTCCAAAGGCTTTGTGAATAAATCCGCTAGTTAGTTCTTTGAATCAACAAATTGAATTGAAACATCTCCATTTTGAACATGGTCTCTAATAAAGTGATGTCGAATCTCTATATGCTTTGCTCTTGAGTGGAGAATTGGATTTTTGGTGAGGTTTATAGCGCTGGTGTTGTCATAATTAATCTCTGTGCATGAGTCTTCAATTCCAAAGTCTCTTAGCTATTGTTTTATCCACATAATTTGCGAACAACAACTTCCAAGAGCTATATACTCTACTTCTGCTATAGAGAGAGCTACTGTACTTTGCTTTCTTGAAAACCAAGACAATGTCCTGCCTCCAAGTAGTTGACAAGTACCCGAGGTGCTCTTTCTATCTACTCTGCATCCAGCAAGGTCTGCGTCTGAATATCCAAGAAGAGTAAAGTCTCCCCTTTTTGAATATTAGAGACCAAAGCTTGAAGTTGATGAAGCATATTTGATAATACGCTTCGCAACATTCAAATGAGATTCTTTTGGGTCTCGATTGAAATCTGCACAAATGCAAACACTAAATAGATTGTCGAGTCTAGAAGCGAGTAATATAAAGAAGTGATCCGATGATACTCCAGTACAGCTTTTGGTCGACTTTCTTCCCTTCTTCATCTTTGTCTATCTTCAAGGAACTTGACATTGGTATGTCATTCTTTTTGCAATTGTCCAGTCCAAACTTTTTGACGAGTTCATTTGCATACTTTTCTTGATGAATGAAAGTTCCTTCCTCCAATTGTTTTATTTGAAGTCCAAGAAAGAAGGTTAACTCACCCATCATGCTCATTTCAAATTCATCTTGCATGGTCTTAGAAAATTTCTTGCACAGACTTTCATTAGAGAATCCAAAGATAATAACATCGACATATATTTGAACAAGCAGAAAACTTTTGCTTTCTCTTTTAATAAAAAGAGTAGTGTCTACTTTACCTTTAACAAATCCATTTCGAATTAAAAACTTACTTAGTCTTTCGTACCAAGCTTGAGGTGCTTGCTTTAAGCCATACAAGGCCTTTTTGAGTCTGAATACTGAGTCTGGTTTCCTTGGGTCTTCAAACCCAGGTGGTTGTTCCACATAAACTTCCTCATGGATGAATCCATTTAGGAATGCACTTTTGACATCCATTTGGAATAACCTGAAATTCTTATGACAAGCAAATGCAAGTAATAAACGAATTGCTTCTAACCTTGCTACCGGTGCATAAGTCCCGTCATAGTCGATCCTTTCTTCTTGAGTGTATCCCTTTGCCATGAGTCTAACCTTGTTTCTTATGACTTTTCATTTTTCGTCCATCTTGTTCCTGAAAACCCATTTAGCTCCAACAATTGATTTACCTTTTGGTTTAGGAGTCAACTCCCAGACATCATTAATTTTGAATTGTCTGAGTTCTCCTTGCATAGCTTTAATCCAGCTTTCATCGGATAAAGCTTCTTCTATGCTCTTGGGTTCTATTTGAGAAATAAGAGCCATATTACTAGACTCTTCTCGCCTTTTGGATCTTGTGCGAATTCCTTCATTGATGTCACCAATAATAAGATCTTTGGGATGACTTGGACTTATGTTTCCGGTTGCTTGTTAATTTGTCGATTGATGGTCACTTCCTTCACTTGAATCTTCAACAGTCACTTTGTAGAGTCTGAAGCAGGTTCAATCTCTTCAAGATGAGTCTAAATAGACTCATTATGAATAGAGTCTTGAAATTTGACATTCATTGATTCTTCCACAGTTTGAGTCTTCTTGTTGTAGACTCTGTATGCTTTGCTTGAGGTTGAATATCCAAGGAAGAGATTTGGATTTTTCAATATGAAACATTTGCATCCAAATACATGAAAATATGAAACAATGGGCTTCTTTTCTTTGAATAGTTCATAGGGGGTTTTTTCTAGAATAGGCCTTAGAAAAACTCTATTGATAATATAGCATGATGTTGAAACTGCTTCAGCCCAAAATCGTAAAGAGATATTGCTTTCAATTAAGAGAGTTCTAGCCATTTCTTGAAGAGATCTATTCTTCCTTTCCACAACTCCATTTTGTTCTGGAGTATATGGAGAAGAGAACAAATGATGAAAACCAGATTCTTCACAAAATTTAGCAAAATCTTGATTTTCAAATTCACCTCCATGGTCTATTTTTATACTTTAAATAACATGCCCCTTTTCATTTTGAACATTCTTAGCAAATTTTTCAAATTAAGAGAAAGTTTCAGATTTACTTGCTAAGAAATATACCCATGTAAATCGCGAGTAGTCATCCACAATTACTAGGCAATATTTCTTACCTCTAATGCTCTGCGTTCTTGTTGGTCCGAAGAGATCCATATGCAAGAGCTGCAATACACGGTTAGTGGAAACTTGATTTATTGACTTAAAGGAATTTCTTACCTGTTTTCCCAATATGCATGGTGTACATAGATCAGACTTTTGGTATGATAAATTGGGTAGACCACGAACAAGCTTCTTGGCTGAGATTTTAGCTATCTGCTTCTTGGCTCACTTCGACTTGGATTGAAATTAGACATTGCGATTCATCTGGTTTTACGTCCAAGAGGTAGATATTCCCATGTCTTCAACCCATGAATGACTGAGTAGAGTCTTTACTGGTTCTTGAACAAATACCCTCTTGAAAGTTGATTTAAAACCGGCATCACAAAGCTGACTGACACTGAGCAGATTGTAATTGAGCCCTTCCACTAAGGAAACATTGCTTATTGTGAGGTTCCCAATCTTTACAGTTCCAAATCCCACTATTTTTCCTTTGCTGTTTCCTCCAAATGAGACTTTTCCACCATTCACTTGAATAAGCTTTATGAAACAATTTGAATCTCCTATCATGTGTCTCGAGCATCCACTATACAGATACCATTTCACATTTTTCTTGATAGTGACCTGCATTTAAAAAGAAACTCAAGCTTTCTTTGGTACCCATATTTTCTTGGGTCCTTTTGAGTTAGTCTGATATACGGTTTTTGCCAAGACTCTATTGACAGGTCTCCAAACCATAGGACATTCTTTCTCAAAATGATCTGTATTATTGCATTTTGAACATCTAGGAGCATTGCGACCTACTGGTTTTACAAATGTCCTTTCAAAATGATTTTTGTAAGCATTTCTTGTGAGTCTTTGTTTAATTCTTTCTTTTACTTTAGGAAAATCGATTAAAGGAATGGTTTCAGCGATCAATCCTAAATTAGATTTATTGAAATAAGGTCTTTTAACAGAAAGTATTTTCTCAAATTTTTCAGATCCTAGAGAAAATCTTTTGGAAATATTTGAAATATCATTTTTCAAGAATGCATTTTCTTTTAAGAGATTATCTTTACTTTCTTTGAGAGAAGAAACATTCTGTCTAAGCATTTGACTTTTTCTTCCAAAACATTCTCTTGTTGTTTTAAAGCAGAATTTTCCTTTTTGAGTTCGAAAATTCTTTTAAGAGAAGTCTTAAGACTAAAACATAATTCATCAATGTATTTTGAAACTTTAATAGGAATTTTGAAGTTACTTACCTCGAATTCACTTTCTGAATCTGAATCAGTCTCGGAATTTGATTCTGAGTCTGATTGTGCCATTAGACATATGTTGGCATAATCATCATCACTATCTTCGCACTCCGTATCACTCCAGGTTTCAGCTTTGAGAGCTTTTAGATACTTTTCAGTTTTTCCTTTCTTCTTTTTAAGAAGAGGACAGTTGGGTATGATGTGTCCCTTTTTCTTACATTCAAAGCAGACTACATCTTTGTTTGATTCATAATCTTCAGCAGACTTGGTCTGTTGCTTTTGAAAACTTTGTTTCCTTGAACTGAATCTTCTTCCTTTTCTATTCAGCTTTCTGAATCTTCTTATCATGAGAACAAGTTCTTCATCATCCATATTGTCTTCGAATCTGTTACATCGAATCATCATTAGATTTTAATGCAATAGATTTCTTACCTTTAGGATCTTCGTCTTCATTGATTCGTTCCACTTCATAAGATTGAAGGGTCCCAACCAACTCATCGACAGACAGTGGCATGATTCTTTGGGTCTCTCTGATTGAGGTCTTTATATGATTCCAATCCTTGGTGAGTCCACGCAGTAACTTGTTTACTTTCATGGGATCAGAAATTGGTTAACCTTGATTTTCAAGACCATTCACGATTTATGTAAAATGACTAAACATGTCAGTTATAGATTCTCCTGGTTTCATTCTGAAGGCTTCGTATTGACCGAGAAGAATGTTGATTCTAGTCTCTTTCACTTGATCGGTTCCTTCATAGGTAATATATAATCTATCCCAGACTTCTTTGGCTGTATCACAAGAAGATATTTTATTATATTCAGTAGGTGATAAAGCACAATATAAGGAATAAATAGCTTTTGCATCAAGAGCTTGTCTCTTGATTATCTCTTCCTGAGTCATTTCGCTAGACTCAACAGTGTCTTTTCCTCTTTCTGAGACAGAGGCAGCTTTAGGAACGATTCCTTTTTCTATAACGTTCCATTCCAGAGGATCCTTTGATCTTAAGAACGCCTTCATCTTGTTTTTCCATATGTTGTAGTCTTTTCCATCAAAGTAAGGCCGTATGGTGTTGCTTTGCCCTTCTACCAGCCCTGGAGCCAACATACTAGCCATGGATCTTTAACTCTGAAGTAAAATACTTCAAACAAAGTGAGTACACGAGCTTTGATACCAATTGAGATAACTAGTATAAACACCTAGAGGGGGGTGAATAGGCGCACAAACAATTTATCAAGATATGGAAGCGATTCTAGGCAACCGATAGAAAGGAGTTCACAAAATGAAGTATGATCATAGTAAAGAGAGTAAGGAAGAGAAAATTGAACACAAGGTTTATAGTGGTTCGGCTTATTCCAAGCCTACGTCCACTTTTTCGCACTGATAGCCCACCAGCTGGATTTCACTATGAACAAAAGAGATGTTACAGCACAACTTTTCCTTGATTCCACAGTGTAGATGTTCTACCACACTTCTTCAAGGTTTCTCACAAGTATAGACTCTCTTTTGTATACAAGGTTTCGCTCAAAGGAATTGTCTAAACAATAAGGAGCTTCAGACTTTGGAATTCTTCTATCGCACACACCTGGAACAACTTAGAATGTCTTCCTTATATACTCCTTTATGCCATCATACCCGTTGGCACTTACTAAAGGAATTCCTCCAATCTACCCGTTGGACAGAATCAATTAGGAAGATTATTCGAGCTATTAAAGGAACGTGTCGATAGCCCATCAATCCTATTCGCCCATACAATCAGGATCTCGGTTTCCATAAGTAGAACCTTCCAAGAATATTTAGGCAATCATCGGTTCCTTAATCTTCAAGTCAATCTCGATCAATCAAAGGATTCCGTTGTGTCTTTTCCAGCCACGAGATCTTCTCCAGTTGATAAGGTCATATCCTTAATGAAACATCCAGTTTTGGATATCCTTTCTTCTACGGATTAGAGACTGTCAATGAGGATAGACTTTGAGTCTTGAGTCTGGCTGTCCGGAGGTCTTCAGACTTTAAATAGCAGAGTCTGCAGGCCTTCAGACTAGACTGATGGAAACGTTTTGTCAGCTTCAAAATACTTCAAGAAGATTTCTCCAACACATAGGCTTCCATTACTGAAATAAGAGCTATGGAGGGATTTGTCTTATGTCTAAAAAATTCAAAACTAGATCGGTCAGGTGAAACAAATTGGATCATTTTTCTATAACAATCCATCTTAGCTTGTTACTTATGGAGCCAATCCATTTCTATGATGACATCAAAATCATGCATAGCCCTTTCAATTAGATCTATTTCCATCCAATTTCCTACATTGACCAATGCCTACAAAATATCTTCCATCTGGGGATTCAACCCTTGATGGGTAAGAACTCCCAATTCGTACCATAATTTACTGCAATTTACCAAGCATTTGCCTAGACAACAATTAGTGACTTGATGTCACTGGTCAAGAAGCAAATAAAGGTGTTACCAAAGTCACATAATACTTGCACGTAAAGGTAACTCACAATCGCTATCGGTAGTCTACGAGTGAAAATCAATCACCCATTGTTCATAGTTAGTTAACTACACTTGGTTAGTGTCCTATAATGTGCATCATTATATCCTCATTTCTTGCTAATGCATCTTATCACTCCAAACAAAACCAAAACTCTGATACTACTCGAGCTGTGGCACCCCCAACGGCCTCCGATTTGTTAGGGTCGCGACACATCACCACTTTTCTCTCAAGCTGAAAATCTATTACTCTGATACCATAGTACTTCGATGAGTCCATGAGTTCTGGGGGTCTATATTCTTTCCATTGGTCCCAGCGCAAAATATGGCGGAAGTGTATCCAACAACTCCCTTCCCTATATTCAGAAAATGATGCGCACTAACTAAACATTTTTATAGGTAATAGCCGGACACTTTTATTTACATAAAACAAGATGGACAATTGTTAGTTGGTACATCAAGATGCCGTAGTTTTCTATATGCAGCCATACTTCAAAAGATACCCGACATTTCCAACAATTACAAACATAAAGTCCATCATTCTGTGCCGGCGTCCAAAATTTGTTCCTCTGCTGACCCCATCTCACGGTCACACCTAGCCACTCGATCCATTTACTGGTGGCGGTGGTAGAGGCCCTAGCATTTGTCTATGCCGACGGACGAATACGGCGATGTACTCCTAGAGTACAAGGCCGGTGGGAAGACCGGTATCGAACACCATAATCACTCTCACCTGTATGAACGTCAGTCCCCACACCTCAGGGTCTTGATACTCCAACCGCTCCCACTATAAGTCGATCAGGACTCCATAGAATGTACTGGGAGGTGCGGGTAGTGGAGGCATCTTGTCTAGTCTGAAATGTTAGTCCCCAAAAGGGATGAGTACAACCACCTAGCAGCAAAAGATCTACTAAACTATGCTATGCGGAACCACCATCATTAGATTTCATGCAAAATTCATAGATCATAATATCAAAGGAATAAGAAAGCATCAAATCAATAGAACTTTTCAAAGCAATGGCATATTTTAGTTTCAAAATAAGAACACATCATTTCAATCACATGGGTCTCGATTATAAGGCCAAATTGTTATGACACGTCCCATTCCGTATCACACAACTTTACCCCATAATTAGACACAACTCAACAGAACAATTAGTTTTAAAACTCAAAAGATTTTTCTCCAGGAGGACCAGTGTTAGCGTCCTTCTAGGCATTCGCACCCAACCTAGCGTCACAAAAGGCTCCATTTCCATATTTCAATCACCGGGCAACCGGAGCGTGTCATGTCTCACCTTCAGGCATCTCACACCTCACCCACCATCACGAGGAATCTCCGGGACTAACCACAACAATGGTTGCCCCTACCCTCCGGAATACATATTGTCATACATCCGAGCATCCCAACACTCCCGGGGAACCTCTAGGGCTCAACGATCCCAGGCATCCAAAGGCATCGACACTACGATCCTATGGGCAACTCGACTCTTGAGGCATCATCAACCCGAGGGTCCGACCGCAGCAATAACATCTCAGCCATGGTATAGCAAACAAATCATTTCAATGACAAAATATTTTCAAAACAAAAACAACATCGAAAAATCCTTTAGATTCCTTTCGATATTCCATGATCATAATTCATCCTTCGGCAATTTTGAAATCCATCAAAAGTAATCCAAGAGTAGTATCCACACTCTTGGCTTGCAACAAATCATTTACCAAAACGACCAGTAAATTTACAAACTTCTATAGTAAGTCCAAAAATCAACCCGATTTTCAATGGTTTAGAAAAATTGATATAGGATTCAAAATTTGAAAGCATCGTACATTTTCTTAAAATATTTGAAGTCGGTGCCATGGAAAATAGAATTTCTCATACAAATCGGGAGGTTTTTCCAAGTCAATCTACGGCTAAATTTTTCAAGGTTTCATAGTCACCAAAATCTATTTTCGATTGAAGTTCAAAGGAATTGAAAACACACATAGAAAGCCTGTGACAACCTAATTTTCATACTCTAATTTTGATTGGTTAAATTGGGCATTTCATCAACGTGACTACAGTGTTTTTCTTTAAGTTGGCCACTCACGAGATAACTAGACTAGCTGGGTAGGCTATTAAGGACTTTAAAGCAGATAGACTAAGAATTCGACCATAAATAACGAATTAAGATCAAAGATAGGTCAGTTCGACTGAGATAAATAACCGATCGTGAGTGACTCCACTAAAATGTAAAATTCTCATCGACTAGCACTATCTTGGTCTTACTATCGTTTTGGTACCCTATGTCCGTATTTCAATTCTAGAGATTTTCACAGCAATCGAGAATCACCAATGTGTTGAGTGGAATCGTCATGGCTTGAAGAAAATTGACCACGGGTCATTTGTCTTAAAAAGTTCTGAAAACTACCCGGTAGTCTAGGTCACATTAAAAGTGCGTCCGAGTGAAATTAACCGCCAGTCTAAGTTTGATTTCAGAAATTGGAAGTTCTGTCATGTCACGAGTCATTTTAGGAACGTCGAATTAGTCTCAGAAGATTTTTCTGACAACCGAGACTTTTTGGAAAAAAGTCAGTTTAGGGCCATTTTCGTTCAATTGAAGCCAAGGATTGTGAAAATGAGAAGCATGAGGGATTCTTGGATGAGGAAAATAATCAATTTGATAAGTAAGACATCAATTGATTTTTTAGAGTCATTTGAGAGAAATTCAAGAGGGAAATTGGATGTAGAAATGCAAGAGGGGACAAAAAACTCTAAATATGAAATTACTTTTGAGAATCTATGAGCTTATTCAAAAGAAAATGAAATAAGAATTTTCTATTTGAAGAAATTATTTTCTTTTCATTTTGTTCCCTTTCCTTATTCTTTTGGCCAAACACCTTTTCCCCTATTTTTTTCCCACAAGTTTCTCTCTCCCTCTTTCTTTCTTTCTTTTTCTTTTCTCTCTCTTTCTCTCTCTTCATGTGCGGATTGCCCCACCAAATGCCCTCTAGGCTGCCGGTTCCAAATTTGCTTCTCCTTTTCCCCTTTTTGCTTTTTTGACTTTTCAACACATCTCTCTCTCTCTTATCTTCTTCTCTCTTCTCTCTCATAACCGACTCTCTCTCCTCCTCTCCCTCTCGGTTGTTCGAACATAGCAGAACATAAGCAGAGACAGCACCACCGAGGGGAAGACCAGAGCAGCTCGCTGTTACGCTAAGGCACCGTTGCTGCCCGAAAGCCCTCCGCCTCTCTCTCATCTCTTCAGTCGCTATCGACATTCCCCTCCGCCTGCTACTCAGGGTCCCAGATCTGGGAGGATGCTAGAGCAGGGCAGCAGCCAACATCGCCAAAGCTGTCGCAGCCGCACACCGTCCTCGCCCCTCATTGCCTCGTCGTCGTGCTGTCGTCCTCACGCACCGCTATTGGCCACACGTCTTGGCCTCCTTCTCGGCCAACTCGTCGTCCCAACAAGCTATTCAGCTCGTCCCGGCCACTGTGGACCACCACCGGAGCTCCTACCGCCACCACCTTGACCCAATTCGGCCTCCTCCGTCCACCTTAGCCCTTGCTCACCTCAGCTCGAGCCTTCCCCTCACCTTTCTCGGCCTCAACCACAGTGAGCCGAGAGTTGAACAATGGGTATGGCAGCAACTTTGAGGCCCGTTTTAGCCGTCTTCCCAAGCCCGGATGCTCGGCCCGCTTTAAGGAAAGTTGATCCTCACGTCGATCCCGTCATTTTTAGTGAGTTTTACTCACTAATGCCTTCTTAGTTTGCTAATTATACTTAAAGGTTGATTAGTGTTAGTTAAGTGTAATTAGGTGCTTGGATTAGAATTGATTAGTGATTATTAGTTAATTGCATTGCATATTAGTTGTTTGGTTAGAGTACTTAGATAAAGAATTGCCTATAGTATTTATTGGACGCTTCTTGGGATTTTTCCCGACCCTTATCAGGTGTTAATTAGGCAATTCGGGCATAAGTGGAATTTTTAGGAATTAAATATTAATTTTCGAAATTATTTATTTTTCGAAAATTCAACTGGGATGGCCAATGACCGAGGTTTTACGCTAATAATCATGGTGTTTTCTGTTTATTTAATTGAGCTTTATATTGTGCTAAATTGAATTTATTGTGTTTATTTATTTAATTTTCAAAATTAATTAATTATTTATTTATTTCCTGGACATTCAATTGGGATGGCCAATGACCAAAATTTTGTGCTGATTGTCATGGCGTAGTTCGTTTATTTAATTGAGCTTTATTTTGTGCTGAATTGAATTATTTGTGAAATTGGGAATTATTCTTTAATGGAATAATCTTTGGTTATTAATTGATAAATAACTAAGCATCAGTCGACAGTGCAAAAATATTTTGGTGGATTATATAAAATGGTGGGATTTATGGAAAGGAAATTATTGTATTTTGGCTAAGACTGATCGTGTACCCACACACAATATTTTTATCGGGAATGATAAAATAGTGATTTGATTAAATGATCAATTTTCGGCATACTATAAAAGTATGGCTGGCAGCTTCTGGTGAGCATATATATTATTTTCGGCATACTATAAATGTACGATTGATAGCTTCTGATGAGCATATATATTATTTTCGGCATACTATAAAGGTCTGGTTGGCAGCTTCTGGAGGGCATATATATTATTTTCGGCATACTATAAAAGTATGGCTGGTAGCTTCTGGTGAGCATATTATTATATCAGATCAATGTATCTGGCAACTTCTGGAGGGCATCGGGGGTATACTATATCAGCCTACGAGCGATATCTCAGCTTAGTGAGAGCAGTATACCTTAACCCTATTAGCTTAGTGCGAGCTATACTATCTATATATCAGCTTAGAGTGAGCAGTCTTAGACTATGGTAAGACTTATAGATAGTATGGAATGTGCCGACCAAGCATGGGTTGTGATGACATGTAATCTACTGGGTCGAATGATTATTGGTTCATTCTGATGTTGTGAATTGATTGATTGAATGGAAATGATCGTGAGTGGTCTTGTTGGCGTGTAATCGATTAGGTCGATTTAATCGATGCTTCGATCAGTGATGTGATTGCTTGGATGCCTATTTGATCTGTGCTAATATGCAAGTGGGATTTGAGGCCAAGGTAAGTCCTCTGACTCATGTTGTGCATAGGCAGCCCTAAGGTGTATTAGTTTACTAAGCGGGTCTTAAGGGGTAGAACTTGCTGAGATGCGGTCTCAATGGTTATTGAATAACCATTTCAGGACCCTGATGAGGAGCCTGATGAGGAGGAATCTGAAGAGGAGAACCCTAATGTGGAACCAGATGAGAATGAAGATTTTGGAGAAGACGATGACCATGAGGAGGATCCTGAGTACGACCCGGATGAGGACTGAGATCCCATCTTATTTTGTTAGACCTTGACTATATGTGGATAAATGTTAGATCAGACCCCTCTGAATAGTATTGCATTATATACTATAAGGTGCGTGCATAAAAGAGTAGTTGAGAATTTCAATATGGAAATTTTGGCCCTACTTTTCTATCCCATTGTTTTATTGTCTAGGAATTTATAACTGCTTCCGCATGTGCATATTGAAAATGAAAGGGTCAGCGATACATAGTCCTAGGATATCGCATTTTAAAATCGACCAAAGGTAAGGGATGTGCACGTGCCTGAGGATCGGAGCGTGACAAAACCCAAGCATTTCTTCAATCCCCTAATCCCAATCTGCATCAATCATTCAAAAATTCAGTATCCAACATCCAAACTTAAATATTTCCAAATCTAACTGCACTGCATTAGACAACAACAACATTGCATTATATAGGCTAGTAGACTTTCACTTGCCTTAAATCTGATGGTGTTAATGACGAGAAACCGGGAAGCTCGTGGTCACAGACACAGCTTGACAACAGCAAGTGCGAGCGGCGTCGACAGTGCGCGTGCATGGATGGAGGGGACGGTCTCCTTCCTTCCCTCTCACTTTTGCTCGCTGCTCTCTCTCTCTCTCTCTCTCTCTCTCTCTCTCTCTGCCTAGTTTCGCTCGGTCATTCTCTCTCTTGCTCCCGTTTCCGAGCCATTTCGTTCCTTCATTTAATTGACTATTTTGTCAATGCATGCAGATTTTAGTGGTAGCTTGGTCAAGGGACAGTAATGGAAGATGTGTCCTCAATTTGCACGATCGGGCTTCAGCGGTAGTCGTGTAGGTGGGCCACGTGGCTACGGTTGGGTGCCTCTTGGTCAACAAATCTCCTCATTCTATTGACCATCCCAACACATGTGCATGGCCGAGGAAACAAGGGTCTTCGAGCAACATGGGTTGCATGGGTCAATTTCCTTTTTGTTTGTTGACCCGCACAACGGAGAGACGTGCATGGTCCTCATGCTTGGCCATGGAATCCATAATTTTCATGTCTTAATGGAAGAGAGTAGATGGATGTGGATGCATGGGCGTGAAATAAAGTCTTTCGGCTCCTTCGCCTAGGGTACATACTCAATGGGAAACGGCTAAAGTTTGAATGATAGGTGACTTGTTGACACATCCTTTGGAATAAACCTCGGTCTCGCTGGTAATGATACGTAAGGAAACTTTTGACAAGACTATAATTCATTCGACAATCAGACTATTACTAAACGTAACATATCAGTCCAATGATGATAATGAAATAGTGTCCGCAAATGGTACCGATGACGCAGTCCAACGATACTTCCATCGATATGTCATGGATCGTCACATATTTGAGGATTGACAAAAATCCGGATGTCACAGGGGATCCAAAGGGGCCATTTAAGACCTCATGGTCATAGACACCCCTAAAGGCACCGTTACCAACCCAAAGACAAATCCGGATCAAGAGTCAAACCCTGAGCTCGAGCCATGATACCTTGAGCCGATAGGGTACTAGACGCATAAGGGGCAACACATTTTGAGGTCAAATTAGTAGAATAAATGTGGTAGGCTAACCCCAACCCCTTTTTTGATGGACTGGAAGGAATCCATGCCATAAACTTGTTAATGTGAAGTTTCTATTATGTTAAGCCAATGTGTATATGAAAATATATAAATGAAAGCATTGGTTGATGTCTTCTATGCTATCCCTATTGATGTGAATGATTGAGTGGTGTAAATTATGATTTTTCTTGCGTATAATCAAAAGATAAAATGAATGGGTTGGTGATGCATCCAAGGACGTCATAATTAAATCAGAGCATGGTCATTACCTAGAGTGATAAGATGTGCTCAAACTTTGGGATAGTTAGTTAGGAACATAGACCATGCTTGTGATTGTTGATTATTTTATTGAATTATGGGGAACTGGCTTTCTTTAGAAATCTTGAAAGATGAATAGTCTAGACTCAAGAGTGCCTAGAGGAAGGGCAAGTCCAGGCCAAATAGGATCCAAAGGAAAGACACAAGGGGATCCCATATTAGATGGGTTTCTACAAGCATAAGAGGCTATTGAAAATTTGATAGGACAATAGGCTCAGAATTAAGCTGCTATTGTCGTTACTACCACTGCTGCTCCTAATGATGTCTCGCTAGTTAAAGACAGGAATGGCGAACGGCATATGCATAAGTTGGTTGACCAGTTCATAAAGTTGCAGCCACTGCATTTTGTCAAAAACGGTGATCCTAAAGCTACTGTCTCATGGGTCAAGGAACTAGAGAAAGCCTTTGCACTAGTAGGGTGCATTAAGGAAGATAAGGTGATTGTGGCGGTGTACCAACAATAAGGTAATGCCAACAACTTGCGGCATAGTCCCGACTTGGGTTGCCTTCGTTAAAGTGTTCAATGGAAAGTATTTTTCATTATGCATGTGAGAGCAACTTGTTAACTTAGCTAGATTATAACTGAAGCCATTAAAAACGGTCTTTCGCCTTTCCACCCTTATGAATGATAAAGTGTTATCTATCTTAGGTTATCAAGGGTGTGAGATATATGTTAGTGGGTGGAAGGAATTGATAAATCTAGCTTTTTTGGCTATGTATGACTTTGATGTCATAATTGAAATGGACTAGCTCAAGAAGCAACGAGCCATGGTGGATTGTTATAGTATGATTTTACAATTCAACCCATTTGGTAGCTCTCATTACAAATTCATAGGGAATGAAAGAGGACCTTATATACCGTTGATTACATCAATCTAGCTAGATCGATTATTGGAGAAAGGTTGCCAAAGTGATCTAGCAATGGTGGTAAATATGACAATGGAAGAACTGAAGTTGCAAGATATTGCCATGGTGCAAGATTTCGCAGATGTCTTTCCAAAGGAATTACTAGAATTGCCTCTAGAAAGGGAGATAGAATTCGTCATTAAGTTAGTCCCTGGAATGGAACCTATCTCTAAGGCACTTTATTGAATGTTGTAGTTAGAATTGAAGGAATTGAAGGTGCAAATGCAAGAATTGCTCAATAAGGGATTCATTCACCCTAGCGCATATGTGACATCCTAAATTTTTGATGCAGCCCACATTGAAAACCGGCTCCCTCGACCAAGAAAATTGGCCCGCATTAAAGCTCGACGAAACCGAGAAGCCATAACGACATCTCGAGTCCATCCCGGAAGCTTGAAAGACACTTGGAAGCTCGCGTGACGCATTTACTAGCTTATAGTTTCCATGCTCTTTTACTAGTTTCTAGTTCCTAGGCTCTTTATTATTTTTTTAGTTTCTAGGCTCTTTAATGCTTTCAAGTTTCTATGCTCTGTTTTTATTTCTTTGATGATATAAGCCATCCAATCCCTTGTAGAAGACAGACAACTTTTGATGAATGAAAATTTTTGCTTTGAAGCAAGTATCGTGAACCTTGTAGAGTTTATCCCCTTGAAAACCTAGAAGAGTTTTCACTCCGTCCTTGAAGAGTCGGAGCTTTCGAAATCTGCATCCTTGAAGAGTTGCAGTCATCGATCTAGAAGAATCGGTGTCCCTTTTAACTTCCTTGGAGGCCTAGAAGAGCAACCAACGAAGTTCCTATCTTTTCCTGTTCTGTTCGTTACTTCCAACCCAATTTCGACTATCCTACAGTGCTTATTTCAGAAAACCCAAAACAGAGAAATCGTAGATCCAGAAGTCTTTGTTCATTTGGCTTTGGAATCAGGTCGATCCGATCTGTATCGACAAAGATACGACTGTTCTCCTGAGCTTGCGCAGTGCTAAAATTACTGTTCGTCCCGTTTCTTGTGAGCGAGTCACTCTCCCGATCCTATTGTTTGAGAAAGCCTCCCCTAGGCTTGCATCAATTTTTCAACCCCAGAAGTATAAATGGACCCTTGTGGCTTAGACTATTGAAAGTAGGCCAATTGACAAGCCCAGTAAGTTATAAGGAAAGCGTGAGCTTACAGAGTTAATGGGCTATGTTAAATTAGCAAGCACGGGCCCAATAGACCAAAAGATGAGCCATGGACTTAGGCCTAGCCTAGAACAAGCCAAGATTTGGGTTTGATAAGGTTATAAATTAGGCCTATTGGGTCTTGAAATGATCCTGATGGGCCAATGACAAGTATTTAGGCCTAATAACTTTAATTTTTAATTAAGATTATAGATTAGTCATGCACAAGATTTAATTAGGATCTTGTTAAAATTTATAAGCAACTATAACTTTTTTAAACGAATGCTAACTTTAGTTTTTTATTATTTTTATTTTTATTTTTTTTTTTTTTTTGCGATTATTCTTCATTTACAATCACATACCAATGTTGAGACATTAACACGTTAACTTGGCTTGTGTGAACTCATAGAACCTTATGATTTCTCTGTAAGACAATGCCAAACTAAAACTATCAAAGAGACTCTCTTATCCTCTGACAATGAAGAATGGAAAAAAACTTTGAAAGATGAAATGAAATTAATGAGGGTAAATCGTGTCTGGGACTTGGTTGATCTACTACCCAATCGCAAGGCTATTAGAAATAAATGGGTTTCCAAGATTAAGCGAAGAGCGGATGGATCTATTGAAAGTCTAAGGCTCATCTTGTGGCAAAAGGCTATACTCAACAAGAGGATATAGACTGTGAGGAAATCTTTTCACTTGTTATAAAGTTTGCTCTATATGTCTTATCCTAGCCACTATCACACTTTGGACCTAGAATTACATCAAATTGATGAAAAGACCTCATTTCTAAATGAAGAACTAGATGAAGTAACTAATAGATTTCATAGTTGAAAGTCAAGAACGTAAAATTTACAAGCTTCATTGCTTACTATATGGCCTTAAGCAATCATCTAGATAGTGGTATTTTTATTTTCATTGAGCCATAATGTCTTTAGGGTTTACGATGATAGAAGAAAATCGTTGTGTATATGTCAAATGATCCAAAGATAAATTTGTGATTTTATTATTTTTTGTGGACAATATACTATTGGCTGAGAATGACAAGGGTTTGGTTATCATCATGAAAAAAATGGTTGTCTTTCAATTGAAATGAAGGACATGGGAGAAGTCGCTTATATATTGTATATTGGGAGTTAAGATTGAAATAAATCAATCAAGAAAACACCTTACTCTGTCACAAGAGTTATATCAAGAAGATTCTTCAGCATTTCAATATGTAACATTGAAATCCCATTGATACCCATGTCATGCAAGGCAAAGGCTTGAGTATTAAGATGTGTCCTAAGACTCTAGGAGAAAAGAAAGAAATGGAAACTATTCCTCATGCTAGTGCGATTAGAAATTTGATGTATGCTATAATGTGTGTAACATCCTTGATTCCGACCCCATAAGGATCGACCATAAGGTCCTAAAAGGATCGATCATAAGCCATTGGCCATGGTTCAATTGGTTCAATCGGCAAGAAATCATGGATAGGTCATGACCGACCAACCGACTGACTGATTGGCCGATCACGAATTGGTCGAGGTATCGGCCGTGAATTTCTACCAACCATACCAATGTGATAGAATCACCAGCTCATAATATGATTTTTTGATCACGAGAATAGGTCAAGGGATGATTTTAGATCAGTGGATGGTCATAGGTCGATCTAGCCAGTGACAGTTTCTGGTAGCGAGTGACTCCACCCAATTATGCGTCGATACATGGACGATCCGAATTGACCAAATTCAAATATCTTCTTACCAAAAATGTATCATTCCCTATTTAATTCTTAGTGATTGGAATGGAATCTTGAATTGGTGAAGTACGATCATGGATTGGTAATGCACCGATCATGAACCCTACCGGTGGATTAGGCACCGATTGAAATGAGCCCATGGATAGACCCGGCTATTTCATCACTTATTCTATGGTCCATAGGTGCCTTGGCTTTGTGCTAGGTCATGGGTATCCTTGCAATAGGTCTTGAACCAATTAAAGGACAACCGACCCTATTGGTCGACCAACTGTCCAAAGGAATGGTTTGGGTGAATATGGAATGTAAGGGCCGAACCTCGAGTGTACGTGATTCGATTTTTTGACATATACCTAATGATCCCTTCTCCGGCCCAAAAAAAAAAAACTAGACTAATAGAATTCTCTAGACTGCCTTCTTAATGAAGAAAATGACAAAATATAGGAGAATTCTAGAACTCCCTCATTTAAAGAGAATGATGACTCACCACTTTGGATATATATTTATAGATTTGTGAATGATTACCAAAGATTTTCTTTGGGAATTAAGTAAGGGACTCTTGGACAAATGGACCAATCAAGAGAAGACATATATGAGATTCTAGAATGCATCATTAAATGCAAGGATGAGTCATCCCACTTAGGTGTCCATCCGAAGATTTGGTAATGATGGCTTGAGATTTTCCTTGGAGAAGAAGTTGGTGACTCATTGGCTTAGGTGTCCATGAAAGATATGGCCATGATTACCATAAGATTTTCCTTAGGGAACAAGTTAGCCAAGTCATGATGGCATTGTATAAATGATCCAATAGGAAGGAAACAAGTTAGTCTCCAATCATTACATTAGGTCATTAGATGTGCCACCTTTTAAAATAGACTTGAGACCTTGCAACTTAGGCTTACCACCTAAGTATTCTAGCGGGACACTTGGAAACTTAAGATTGGACCATTGGCTTAGTAATGATGGCACCAAAGGCTATAAATAGGAGGAGCCATCTTCATTTCTTCACCTTGCTCCCATTTCCTCCTCCTTCTCCTTTCTTTTAGCCTTGCATCCTCAATCCATCAAGCTATATAAGTTGGTCTTTGAGGTTTGCCAAGGTAAGGAAGACTCTTATGTCTCCTTTAGGGTAGTAGTCTTCATTGTTAAGTCTAGTTAGGTGCTCACCCGTCAAGCCGTGGATAGGATGTTGGATCTTTTGTATGGTTTTGCTCATGGTTATGCTTAAACGTGTGCTTCAGTTGTTCACGCTCGGAATGAGGCCAAGGTTCATTCGAGTTAAGTTCAACGCAAGGCAAGGTCGCCTTAAGCCATAAAGCCTTGGTTTTGGCAAAAATAGGATGCTAGGTCCAACCCTCGCTTGGTGTAGGAATCGCCTAAGGCCGTAAGGTCTTAAGTTGACACTAAGGCGCGTCGATCTTATATCTTGATTGGTATGGGGATCGCCCAAATGCATGAGATCTTGGTACGGCACCAAGCATGTCAATTTCCATAGTCCAAATGGACGTGGGGACTTTGTGCTTGTCGTTGAATGAAGCTACGAGCCAAAGGTCATTCTCAATGCATATGTATTCACATCGGGTCAAAGCCGAGGTCCGTCAAGCTTGGGATCGTCACTAAGGCAAGGTGTACCCAAGCCTTGAGGTCTTGGATCGATATTGAGGCGTATCATTTCCAAGCATTGTTTGGTGTGAGGATCAGGGTTGAGTGATCGATTCAAGTTATGGACCCAAGATCATTCCCAACATGTTTGCTAATGAGGTCAAAGAAACTCATGACACACATGAATGAATGAGCTTGCCTCCGGGCCATGCATGTGTTGGCTAAGAGAAAAGATACGAATCGGCTTGTATGATGCATTTGTGCATGCATTTAAAGAGGAAAAAGCGCTCGTCGCCACACGGCGTTGGCGACAATGCCTCGTTTATTGAACAGGATGCCTTGGTTGAGCTAGGAAGTCCCTGAAAGTATGGGATGTCTGGCTTAAGAGCCGAATGCCTTGGTTGAGCCAGGAAGCCCCTAAAAGTATGGGATTCTTTGCTTGATAGCTGAATGCCCTGGTTGAGCAAGGAAGCCCTTGAAAGTATGGGAAGCCCCTAAGAGTATGGGATGCTTAGCCTAAGGCCGGATGCCTAGCCCACGGCTGGAAGCTTCTAAAAGTATGGGAAGAACCGTTTATACAGTTAATGAACTTATTGATTACGTTACTATGTGATGTCGATGAGTTTGTTGGTGAAATAGCTTAATTGATATGCCATCAACACTATTTTACGAGTGTTGTACTTGCTAGACTTTAATGATGATGAGACGCTTTCCTAGTAGAGAACTAGGAATTTTACTTATTGAGTTTCCCCAAAACTCACCCCGCATCTTTCAATTTTGTAGGCATGGAAGTCTCTCGTCAATTTTGGGAGCTACAGTCACGCTAGAAGAGATAGAATTTCCCCTAGCCTATGTGGAAAACTTGTACTGTGATGTAAAAAAAAAAAAAAGAGAGAGCCTATAAATAAAAGGCTTGTAAAAGTACTATCATAATACAAGTCAATGTGTTCAATATGATGTATGTCCCAGTCTTCTAGCTGTTGTTTGTTCGGGAGTTGTTTCTTCACATTTCTGCATGTGCATGATAATAAGATAGAAAGAATTAGGACGGCGACGAGCCTGGGATGTCACAAAATAACCCTTGTCGCTCGTGACCCTAGAGATGGAGGTGGGGTTATGACAATGTGTACTTGACCCAACATATGTCATGCCGTGGGGTTGGTGAACTAATATCAATTAAATATTAGTCAAGCGCACTGAAAAACAGTGAAGAGAGTCCTAACGTACTTAAAAGGCACCATGAACCATTGACTATATTATTAAAGGAATGATTTACGCTCATTAGGCTACTCATATGCTGATTGGGGAAGAGACTTAGATGAGTGTAAATCACCTTTTGGGTATGTATTCTTACTCAATGAATGTGCAACTTCTTAAAAACTTCTTAAAATAGCAAAACCAGACATGCATAGCCTTATTTACAATGGAGGAAAAATTTATTGCGTGCTTTGTCGTAGTACAAGAAACAACATGGCTAAAACATTTCTTGGAAAATAAGCTATTATAGGAAGAGAGATCTACTATAACATGTAATTTATACTACATATGTATTGTACGATCGACAAGGGAAGATGCATGAAATTATCCTTATTTACTGATCATGTGAGCCCTTAAGGTAATTTATAATTTATCTCATTTTGTTCCTTATATTACTTCTGACTACATTATCTGAGTGAAAGATTAATGCAGCTACTTTAGCATGTTACCAACGATCATAAATAGATATGGCTTTATCGGACGTGTGACATCTTGAAATTTCAACCCTATTTTCAATTGAATAAATCGGGCCTTTCATCGACGCGCTTATAGTGCTATTCTTTGAGTTAATCACTAGTGAGATAACTGGACTATTTGGAGAAGTCATTAAGGGATTTTAACGCAATAGACTTGAGAATTCGACCAAGAATCGACTTCTCAACTGTGCCAATTTGCAAGGGTCATTACAGCACAATTAAAAATTGATCAAAGATCGGAGATAGGTCGATTCAACAAAGGTGTGTGATTAAGTGTGGGTGATTCTACCTAATTACAAAATTTTCGTCACTATAGAGAGTCACCAATGTGTCGAAGACGTATATTGTGGCTTGAAAATAATTTACTATAGGTCAATTGCACTAAAAAATCCTAAAAACTACTCAGTAAGTTAAGTTATGCTGAAATCTGATCATATTGAAATTAATTGCGAATTTGAACTCGATTTCATAAATTAAAAGTTTTGTCATGTCACAATTTATTTTAAGAGGATCTACTCATCCTTCAAAGAATTTTCGGCAATTCCAGGATTTTTACAGAAAATCAATTTAAACGTTTTGGAAAAGAATGGAAATTCCGATTGGCCGAATTGAAGGGATTTTTGACTTGCAAACCGAGCTAATTGATGGAAGGAAATTGTAGAAATTGGGTGGGCATTTTCTTCATCAAAATTGGACATCAAAGTGAAGAATTGGTGAAGAAATTGAAGCTCGAAATGAAGAAATTCGGAGCTATGGTTGGAGGCTGTATTTTTGGCATCAAATTGCTTAATTCATGGAAATTCTAAGCTAGAAAGTATTGGGGGACCATGAAGATAGGTATGTGGGTTTAGGGGGACAAAGCATTAATCAATTGAGATAAATTCTTTAACTTTTGGGCCCTTCTCCAATTTTCACCTTCGTTCTTCTACTCTCCTTCATCTTTTCCTTTGTTCATCCACTAAAAATGCAGCCACTCCGTCTTCGAGGACCGCCCCATCTCCACCAAGTTTTGTCCCCTCTTCCACCGCATCGTCTCTCTCTCTCTCTCTCTCTCTCTCTCTCTCTGCCATCCCCACGTTTGGTCAACTTCAGCACCCATGTTGAATTTATGCTACAGTTGCCGTCCATGTCCACGCATCCTACCTAAGCCGCTTCATGAGTCAACTCTAGCAACGCCCCATGCAATTGAAGCATTCCTCCTCTGTCCAGCTCATGTTTCTAGTGAACTCACCGCCCATGGCAATGACTTGCAAATCTGGTGAGTTAACTCACTAAACCTCGCTTAGGAGGTTAATTATGCTTAGGGGTGATTAGATTAAGCTAATTAAGGATTATGTGATTAGTTAGATTAGATTAGTGATTTAATTATCCAATTTTGCATGTTAGGTTGTTAGATTAGATTAATTAAGGACTAGACATGTTGTATTAATTATCTAGATTGGTTCAAGAATTTTCCGAGCCCGTCTCGGTATTTAATTAGGCAATTCTAGCCTAGGTTAGCAGTTTTGGCAGTTAAATTGAATTATTTAATTAATTTTGGTAATTACTTAATTATTAAATACTTTTTGGAAATTAGATCGGGATAGACAATGACCGGAATTTCGTGCTGATTGTAATGGTGTGCTCAATTTATGTAATTAGATGTTAATTTGTGCAAATTGAGTGCTGATTGGATTTTTGGTAATCTATTCTAAAAAATTGTGAATTTCAATATTTATTCAGAAAATATCGGGTGTCGGGTTTTAAAGCCAAAAATAGTTTTATATACTTTATAAAATAGTGGGATTTTAAATTGGACGTTACGAATTTTTCAAGTTCAATCTAACTGTGTACCCACACACAACTATTTTCACAAAGTATTTTTAATATGAAGAAAATATACTATGATCACTATTTTAAAGGAGGCATTTGAGTGCAATATACAATGTCCTGGGCTGAAATTGATTGGTCTTGTGTTGGTTAATGAGAACCCGTCTTAAGCTTTTAAGCTGGACGTTACCCTATATGGGATACCCATTCATTGGGACTTAGGTCGCAGTAGATTTTGGACCTACGCCCCTTCAGGGAAGCCATCTAATTGAGAGATGTCATTGTGCTCAATGGGGGTGAGACAAAGCTTGGCTACGCTAGAAGACACTAAACTTTGGAGTATGTGGTACCCTTAAGGGATGAAATTAACAATTGGAACGCATGGTTGATTGAATTAGATGTCCCTGATTATGAGACAAAACTCTGCATGATTGATTGAGTGGATTGATTGAGCATTTTTCAATTGTTGTGTGCATTAATTATATGCATTTGGGACATGAAGGAACCGTAGGAAAGAACGAGGTAAGTTCCCCGTTTTCATTGTGTGGTTGTGTGGCTAGGCCACCCTTAGCATATTTTCTTCTTAATGGGGGTTGAGGGGTGGACTTGCTAAGACATTGTCTCACTAGTTATTGTATAATCATTTTCAAGTCCTTAGATGGTGTTGATGGAGGACCGAAGCCCCAGAGTCTCTAGAGGTGGAGTTTGAAGGATTGGCGTATGTGTTCCACTAGTATGTTGTAGGATAGCTCCTTTTGAGAGTCGATCATTTTGTAGGCTTTTACCTAGACTCTTTTTGTACCTAAATCCATTTGTTTATAAAGGTGTGTTTTTGTGAAATGTTGCCATACTTTCCTATTCCATGTTATTCATTGTTAGGGGTTATTGTTCGCTTCTACATGTGCATAAAAAATGAAAGGATTGGCGACTAGTCCTGAGAAGTCGCGAATTTGTATCGACCATAGAGGGATGTGTGCGCGACAAGGGTCGGGGCGTAATAGGACGTGTGTAGGAAAACATCGTTTTGAAACGAAGAGAGACATAAGTACGAAGAAAGATTATTATTTTTTTACATCTATCACATATATTTACTAATTAACCAATTAATGGCAGAAATAAATAATGTTTTGAAAAACTATTTTCTCTTTTTCCCCTTTCTTCATTAATGAACAAAAGGCAATTCAATTATTGCTTTGTGAAGACAATCGGTATTAACAATGTGGAATATGAATACTTTCTTAATAATTGTATTCGGACCATTGTGAAGTCATATTATCTATTGTTTGCCCGTGATTCAATGTACATTCCTAGGTAATTCGCTTGTTGCACATCAAAGAGATTAGTTGATTCTTCTGTCGACTCTTCTTCCTACAGTCTAAGTGTTGTATGCACAGTTCCACACGCTTGTAACAAAAGATTAAAAAAACGGAACAATGACACACTCTTAGGACATTGTGTAAAAATAACCCCCGTTGCTCCTAATCCTAGAAATGGAGTTAGGGTGGTTACATACTTCATACTTGAGGTCTAAGGATTTTACACATGACCAAAGCACAAACGATTAGTAATTAATTCGACTAAAAGCTTCCAAATTGCTAATTTTTCTATGCATGTCATGTTTAGTAAACTTGTTCAAGATAAACACATGTGCTCTAGCTTGGGTGTAACAATATCTAAAGACTTGTAACTCATCATTCCCTCAGGTATCTAATATCGAATGGTAAAAGCTTGAGAACTCACTAGCTCAACTAGATCATCAATATCCTCTAAATGATCAATCGACTTAGAGCCTCTTAAATATTTAGTTTAATTGTAAAATAGTCACACATATTTTTAACACCTTAAGAATAAGTTCAATCATAAGTGATTTTATGGGTTCATTCATATAAATGGAACGATGAATGAATATTTCTTTTCCATTTAAATAAATCATGAAATTTAAATTACTAACATGTAACTATTACATGGTTGCTTTAGGGCATATAGCTAACATTATATAATTAACGGGCATTGTTGTTCATGGAACAGTGCCATTTGATGCACTCTCTTGAGGATGAATAAAAGTGGACTATGTATGGGTATTCATAACAGTCTTATCTCAAGTCCACTAAACCAAATTTTTTACAACATTCCATTAAGATAGGATAATTTAGGTTATTTACAGCCGATTTGAATTGCCTCGCATTGGAAAAAGATGGAACAATTAGGCTATGGTACAAAACATTTATAGTCATATTTCCACCAATAAAAATGTGCCAGCTTTCACATGCCTTCGGACTTTAGATTAAAAGAATCTTAATTCATTTTTGAAGATTTTCGAAAAAGTGTTTTATGGGGACTTGTAGTATATATGTAATCGAATTTTGTTTGCTTTTTCTCCTTTTGCACTCTGAATGGAATCTTGTTCTAATATGATTAAGGAATAATGACTAGATTGTACATTTTCTAAAAGTTTAGGGGCTTGTGATGACTTTCTCTCTTATTTTATCAAATAAAATGGCTAATTTGACAAATAGCCTTATAACTTTGGGAGAAGGGGTGCCTTGCAGTGGTCAGACCTGGGCAACTATTTATTGAAAATATTGATCTTCGCATAGTGGTAAGACCATAAATGGGGGTTGATGCCTGTCCAATGCTGGAAGGTCAAGCGGATTTCATATTCTTTAACAAAAGAGGGTCGACCACTACAAAAGCCTTTGACAGGGATAGCTTTAAAAGTCCAAGGATAAAAATTCACATTGAACTAATGAACTGATGAAACAAAATTTATGAACTATTAGTTTCATTTTCCCTTTCTAGAAAGGAAATTCACTATTTCATCGTATTTCTTCACCATTTTAATTTTTCATTTTAAAGAAAGAAAACATGTTGGCTAGGAATTTTTTTGGGTAAAACGAGATTCCATAATTAGACGAGTACCGGAATCCCTCGAGAGTACAAAAGGAGAAAAAGGACGACATTATTAGACTACATATTTCCTCCAAGCTCCAATAAAGCACTTTTTCGAAAATCTCTCAAAATTAAATTAAGATTCCTCTATTTGAAAGGCGTGTCAAAGCTGGCAACTTCAGATGTAAATATGATATTTTTAGTAAAACGAGTTATTTCACAATTAAATAAGGAGGGAACCCCCTTGTAAGAACCAAAGGAGAAAAAAGAATATTTGAATACATATTAACCACAAATCCCAATAAAATATCTTCTTTTTTTTTTTTTCTTCAAAAATCTCTCAAAATGAATTCAGAGTCGTCTACGCTGAAGGCGTGCCAAAACTGACACGCTTATAGATGAAAATATGAATGCCCATACAATCCAACCTTCTTTTTATTCATTTTTTTCTCCCTTTTGCTTCCACTGTCGTATCTCACGTGGTCTTTTTCTTATTTTCTTATTTGTTTTGCCAGCTGACATTTACCTTGTGTTTTCTTATTACAAGGGTGAGATGACATAATACGATACAACAATGGCAACAAGATTAACTAACGCATTGATGGACAACAAATGCAGTGTTCCCACTTGTTTAGAGTTTTTCTTTCCCTAGCTCTGATGCCCCTCTACTAGTCTAACTTATTTCCTCATCATTTTCTATCAAGGAATTTTGCTATCTCATCCTATTTCTTTGCCCTTTGAATTTGGCATTTCAAAAGGAATTTTTTGACAGGAAATTTTTTTGGTAGAATGAGAAATTCCTTAATTAATTAAGAACAGAAATCCCTTGAGAGTGCAAAAGAAGAAAAATAAAATTATATTCAATTACATAAATACTGGAAGTCCCCATTAAACACATTTTCCAAAATTTTCCAAAATGAATTTTGGAATATGACTTAAGGCGTGTGAAAACTGGTGTACTTTTATCGATGGAAATATGACTATATAAAACTTCTTTACTGTGACCTAATTGTTCCATCTTCCTCCCATGCAAAGCGATTTGAATCGGCGGTAGAAAACCTAAATTATCCTTTCTTAATAGGATGTTGTAAAGAGTTTTGATTTAGTGGACTTGAGATGAGACTACTATGAATGGCACTATTGAATAATTCGAAAGTGTAATGACTAAATTGCATATTTTGCTGTAATTTAGGGACTAGATCATATATTTCAGATAGTTTAAGGGTTTGTAGTGACTTTCTCCCTTATTTGAGCAAATAAAAGAACAAACACTAAACATCTAAAATGGTTCAAGGTGCATATAGAACTAATTAAAAGTCCAAAGAAGATCTTGCATATAGAGCCAGAATTTATTTACAGACTATTGTGCCATTTTCCCTTTCTAGAAGAGAAGTTTGCTATCTGTTCTATTTCTTTGCCCATTTTAATTTTCACTTTCGTTGGCTAGGAAATTTTTTGGGTAAAATGAGGTATTCCTTAATTAAACAAGTTCGCAAATCCCTCGAAAGAGCAAAAAGGAGAAAAAAGAAAATATTATTGGACTACATATTTCCTAAACTCCCCTTAAATTGCACATTCCTCAAAATGAACTAAGATTCCACTGCACTGAAGGCGTGCCAAACTGATAAACACTTACAGATGGAAATATGAATGCCCATATAATCCAACCCTTTGTTTTTTATATGTCTTTTCTCCCTTTTTTCTTCCACCGTCGTACCTCACGCGCTATTTTTCATATTGCTCTTTTTTTGTTTTGCCAGACGACAGGCACCTTATGTTTTCTTATTACATGGGTTCAGAGAACATACTCTGATACAACTATGTTAACATGATTAAATAATGCATTGACGGGCAACAAATGAGCATAAAGTGAGGTGGTGTTCCCACTTGTCTAGAGTTTTCCCAGTTCTTGCCCCTCTACCAGTGCAACTTATTTCCTCGTCCTTTTCTAGCAGGGAAGTTTGACTTTGAATATTTTTGGGTAGAAGGAGATATACCCTAATTAAACAAGAACGGGATTTCCTTGAGAGTGCAAAAGGAGAAAAGGAAAACGATATTCGATGACAAATATACTACAAGTCCCCATAAAACACATTTTCGAAAATCTTCCAGAATGAATTAAGACTCTATTAATCTAAAGTCTAATGCGTGTGAAAGCTGGCATACTTTTCTAGATGGGAATATGACTATATAAAAATTTTGCACCGTAACCTAATTGTTCCATCTTTTTCCTATGTCAAGCGATTTAAATCGGTTGTAGAAAACCTTTTTCCTTTCTTGATGAGATTTTGCAAAGAGTTTAGGTTTAGTTGACTTGATATGAGACTATTATCAATGCTTGTACATGGTTCACTCCTATTCGGCCTAGAGAGAGTGCACAAAATGGCACCGTTGCATGTATTAGCAACGCCTGTTGGTTGTATAGTGCCTATTCTTTTGCCTATCCTACCCATTCCATGATTGGATCGATGAAGTCACGGTAAGAGTTTTCATAATGTAGACTACATTAATTAATATTGTAATTTAATGTTTTTACGGTTACCGTAAAACAGGGTTGGTTTAAGGTGAGATAGAAGGTTTCTTAATTAGTCTAATATGGGATTAGCTAGTGTGGGCCGAGTTGAACATGGTCCGTAATGAGGAGGCCTGGTTGGAAACTCTATAAATAGTGCTCAAGTCTCTCCTCTAACCTTGATTCTCACATGTATCCTCACCTAGGGGCGTTTACCTAACGCTAAACGTGAGGGGGCCGACTCATTGAGCCAGTGATACGGAAGGCAATAGAGGAGAATGACTTGATGTGTGGATCCCCTTGATATGTGAGTAATCCCTTTTCTACTTTCACTTTATGTTTAATGGATTTCAAAACAGGTGCGTTAATCTTTTTACTCAATTATACATGTTCTTGTTCTGATTATGGAGATCTTGAGATTACGTGATTTGCATCAATATGTGGTATCGAGCAACCCTAACCCTAGAACTTAAATGCATAATATTTGTGCCCTAATTTGTGATTTTCGTGATTTTTTGTTTAATAAAAATAAAATTAAATCACAAATTTGGATTTGGCTTGACGAGGCGAGCAAAACTGTGGGCGACACGTCACCAAGGGAGGCCCCACACGCCCCCACGCACGGCCACGCGCCGCCGGGCGTCGAAGACGCCCATCCACATGCAGCCACGCAGCGCCGGGCATCGAAGACACGCGCCCACGCGTGTCCACGAACCTCACGTGCTCCCACGCGCGGGGCACTACTCGCACGTGCGGCGCATGCGCGCCGACCTCGATGACGTCAAACCCGGACTCGGATCCAACCCGAATGGCAACCAACCCGACTCGACCTGACCGAGGACCCAACCCGACCCGAGCCGGTCACCCTTTGACCGGACCAATCAGCCGGTCGGACCAAGTGGCTAGGACCGGAAGGTCGGACCGGGAACAAGTTGGAACGCCATTGGTTAGACCCGTTTTGACCAACCTTTGATGCCCGCGTGTGGGATCCACGCGCCGCGCACTTAGGTGGCGCGTGCGGGCGCTGGAGGCTCTAATTCGCGTGTGGCTGGCGGTGATGGAATCGTATAGTTATTCCCTTTGTCATGGTGTATTTAATTTACATTTTTGATAATCTTATGGATGTGAGAATACATACGGAACCCTAAATACATGCTTTTTAGTGTATTTTTTCTTGTATTTTTCTATTATTTTGAAAATACAGGTGCTGAGTTACTAGTATGTTATCACATAAACATTATGAATGTGTGATTCATTAATAAAATCAAATTTTATTATAAATTGAAACTGGCTTAATGAGATACAATCCGTATGAGATATGTATTGAGATGATGAGAAACAGTAAATGTATTATGAAACTTTTGTTGCTCAAGCATACTCCTTGACACACTAGTAATCTTTGAATGATAGACGTCTTAAGAATTTATGATCAAACTGATTGTACTGATTAACACATATGCTGAATGTAGGTAATGCATGTCAATTAAGTTATTACATATTGTACATGAACTCATCTCGTCACTTGTTAATGTCTATCAAGTTGAATATTTTTATGATTAAGAAGTATGACAACATTTACGCAGAGCAATAGTATCTACTGTTAAATTTTAGATATTTGGTTCTCTAGTTTGACTCAATTAATAGGCCACTGGTTGATTATAATGATAATTTGTTACTTAAAAATTGGCTAATAAATCAGTTGTTAACCTTGGAGTCATTTTTTGCCTTATGAAACTCATGAGTAATAATGGATCAGTTGTTAAGCTTGTCCATTTGATGTACCCTTTATTACTATTGATGTTAACTTGTGAGGGATCATTTAAATCGGCATTCTTTTGATGATATTTTAGTAATCAGTAATCGGGGTGTGCAAGAGATGCTTGCTTCTATGTTATGAGAATTTTCTTGTGTTGTTGTGATTGGTGATCTCATTGGAATATATATATGTATGATTAATTTTTTTATTAATGGATAAAGCAATGTAATTAGAATTATATATGATTTTAGTGATAAATTGCCCCTATCACTAAATTTAAAATCACATGTATATGATATATGTGAGCAGTAAAGTTTATATCCTTGGTATGAGAGAGTTTCAACGATTCAATTGAGTAGTAACCGCCAAAGTGGCACGCTTGATTGGGTTTGAGAAATTTCGGTCTCGTATGCTAATTGGGATGTCTCCTAGTCTAATGCGTGTTCATACCCAAAGAAGGTGATTGTGTATTAGTTCATTGAGGGATACATGATGGTGTGGTAGAGGATTGACCGATCCTAGTGGTTCATCTGCCTAAAGGTGATGAATTCACGAAGATTAGAATATATTCTCATAACCGCTATCATGTGGGGAGTGTACAACTACATGTCATGTATTCTGCCCAAAGGTGATTACATGATTTTGCATGTAACTCTCTGGATGTGTACTTATATGTCAAGTTACATGGTGGTCACATGATGCTAATTATATATATTACGTGGTCTTCAGTCACATTTTTTGTAATTAATAACTCAATTATTATTGAGGTTTTTACTGCTTAAAATTTTAAATTGTGGACATATGATTTGTTGCTTGAGAAAAGATCAATTGAATTTGCTTACTGTCCATGAAGCGTTCCATTCTAGAACACTTGAAAAGAGATTTGCCTATGGACTACATTACTATAAGATGATGGAAGCCTTAGTTGCTTAAATTATGTCTTATATGATATTGAAATTAGGACACATCTGCAAGGATTGTATTTAAATCCTAGTGACATATACATCTCGTATATGATTAAAAAGTTGTTTCCGAAAGTTTTCTATTTAAGGAAAATGACTGAGAAGAAAAATAAGACAATTATAATTAGTCTTAAAAGGTTGACAGGCTTAACAGTGACCGTGAGTATTTTGGCAAGTATGACAATGCGAAATAGCTTAAAGGGTCATTTGTTAAATACTTGGTAGATTATGGGGTGGTAACTTAATTACTATACCTGAAAATCCTGACAAAAAAATTTGGCCGAAAGGCACAAATGCACCATATTGAACATGGTGATGAATATGATTAGTAAGACTAATTTATCTAATCTTTTGTGAGCTGATATTTTGAAAGTAACATTTTCACATACAAAAGTTGTTTCATAAACTTCTTTTGAGTTATAGACTAAATATAATTACTTGAATCATATGAAATTTAGAGGTGTCATGCATAAGTGAGATTATCTAATTCAATATTAAGTGCATTGAATTCAGATCTACTCGGAATTATTTTGTATCTTATCTAGATTGTTAAAGGGATATTGATTTTATGACCCTAAAGAAGGTGCTAGAATTATGGAATCACATACTCTAAAGTTTCTAAAGATTGGCGTAATTATAGAAAATAGCTGCTCTTAGACTATTAAAGTAGTATGATGGAAGTTGCTGTGTTTTTGTCTTTATCTATACAGATAATTGTGGTATCTCTTGTACCATAGACTAAACTTGTTGAGGTTCAATGTACTATTCTTGATATAATTTATAATGAAATTTCTTCAATCTCTCAAGTGTAGAATGAAGCAATTGTAGCTTTATTAAGGAGATTTGTTAGGGAAATACAATCAGTTATTCTATTAAATTATATAGTCTATTTGGGAGAGCATAATTGCAATATCCACTATATGGTTGATGTAGTTGTATATTTATAAATGTTGTTTCTTGTTCTCAATCAAGTATGTGATTAGATGCCATAAAATGCGGTATACAATTTATGAAACATTATAATGTTTGGAAAATAACTTACTTACCTAAAGATCACAAGTTTATTAGTTGCAAATTGGCATACAAAACTAAAAGAATTTCAAAGAAAGATTGTGGAATTTAAAGCCAAATTGGTAGCTAAAGTTTTCACTCTGAAAGAGGGGTGGATAGTTAATAGTGAATAAAAAAATATCTATTTATACTATTTTTTAGATATTCTTTCAGAGTGAACATGGCATTAATAATTTATTTTGATATGGAGTTACGCAAATAGATACAAAATCTATATAGTGTAACTAGATGATTTTGCAGCAAATTTAAGTAAACTTGTGTGTAAACTGAAAAGTCTTGTTCATAGTTTTAAGGATGTTTCCAGACAATATTGTTAAAGTTTCATAGTATTATTATCTTGCTCAATTAGGAACAAAGTAATTCAATATACTGCAAGGTCAGTGGGAGGAAATTTACTTTTTTCTCATACTCTATGTACATGATATTTTGGTTACAAGTTGTGACCTTGAGATATCTTATATCCTTTGTACTGAGGTCTGTAAGGATGGTTTTTGCCTTATTATATTAGATTTTTTCGGAGGACATTGACTGATTGTATATTGGAAATATTCAATATATATCATTGCAAGCCAGGAATTGCTCTTGTTGTTAAGAGTGATGGACTAAATCTATTACATTGTCCTTATTTAGATATTGAAAAAATCTAATTCAATGGTGTACCTTGTGTCGGTGCACTTAAAAGTATAATGTATGCTCGAATTTGCAATAGACTAAATGTTGTTTTTGTGACGGGACTTCTAGGCAGATATCAATCAAATCCAGGACGCAATCATTGGGTTGTTGTTAAGAAGGTTTTAAGGTACTTAAAGAGGATAAGAGATTACACGTTAATTTACAAACATGTTCAATTCTTGCAATTAGTAGTGTATTTAGATGTAAACTTTGCTAGTTGTTATGATGACATGTAATCAATAACAGAATACATATTTATGTTAGTAAGAAATGCAGTAAATAAAGTTATATGTTATCTTTTACTATGTAAGCAGTGTTAGTAACATTCTTTCAAGCTGTTACTTGGGGTATTAGGCTCCAGAACCTCATGATAGAGTTGATCATTTTAATTTTATGGATAGACCCATACAGTTGTATTGAGATAACAAATTTGTAGTATTATTTATTTACAACAGAGATCTCAAGGGGTTTGAATATATGGTGGTCAAAATTTTTGACCAAAAGCAAACGGTACAGATTAAAGGCCTACGCCCATGTGTATTTGAGCGACATGTCATTAACATGGGCCTAGGAGCATTATGAGATGCTGTTGTTTAGTAGGAGCTATTTTGATTTTACTCGATATATGTTTCATCTGTGTTCGTTACATTTTGTAACGATTTGATATGTATCAACTTTTGCATTCAATAAAATGTCTTTGAATGTGTTGTTATTATGTTAAAACATAATGATAAAGTTTCAAGTGATTGTATAAACTTTGAGTGAAGGCTAAGGGCATCTGGGCATTCAGTTATTAGCCTTGTGCATATGTCTTGTAATACATAAAGAAAGATTAAGCGTAAGGAGAAGACATATGTGGGTTCATTGAAACCGTAAAGCATTCTTTAGTGGCACAAGTTTTTGTGACACTTAAGATAATAGAATGATGACTGACAAATGGGATCTCTCTATGAGAGATGCTATCCATTTGCCACACTACCATATTGAATCCATGTCAATAAAGTTGACAGCACTCGTGACCATGTAAGGCTCTGTGTGTGTATATGCAGTTACTGCCATGATTCGATGTTTAAGACTTTATGGGATATGATTGACTATTAAGAATTATTTCTGGACCAAATGTGCGCACATACGGTACAAATTTCAATTAATATAATCCAAGTGGGAGAATGTAAGAGTTTTCCTAATGTGGACTATATTAATTGATATTGTAATTTACTGTTTTTACGGTTACTGTAAAACAAGGCTGGTCTAAGGTCAGATAAAAGGTTTCTTAATTAGTCTAATATGAGACTGGCTAGTGTGAGCCGAGTTGAGCCTCGCTCGTAATAAGGGGGCCTGGTTGAAAATTTTATAAATAGTGCTCAAGTCTCTCCTCTAACCCTAATTTTCACGTGTATCCTCACCTAAGGGGCGTTTACCTAACGTTAAACGTGAGGGGGCTGTCTCATTGAGTCGGTGATACGGAGGGCAATAGAGGAGAAAGACTAAATGCGTGGATCCCCTTGATATGTGGATAATCCCTTTTTGCTTTCCGCTTTATGTTCGATGGATCCCAAAACAAGTGTGTTAATTTTTTAACTCAATTATGCATTTTCTTATTCTGGTTATGGAGATCTTGGGATTACGTGATTTGCATGCAATAGTCACAACCTCTTGGCAGAACTAAATACATGTAAATGAAGACCGTGGGACTTTCTCTGGTTGCTGAATGGGCTTGGTGAAAGGCCGAGTGATTAATGGACTATTGGGATCGAGATATCCTATAATGCTTCACGTGCTGGGTTGTCTAGATATTTTGCTAGGTCCCCACTTGAAAAAGAAATTTGTTGGAAAGATTCATCATCCAATGCCATGGGGTTATAGCCCCATTCTCACAAGTGCGAGTATCTTGATCCCCGCCTATCCAAGGCACATAATCTCTCTAATAGTGAGGAACACAATTTAGATTTATGTAAATACTAGTATCTATAGATAGATAATCTCATTTTTGGGTATCCTTGTAAAATCCCTTAAACTTAAAATAGTAGAAATTATGAAGTTGATGTTCTACTTTAGAGACCATAATCTAAAATATATTTAAATGAAACTATTGTAATATTTACAAGAATCAAAAAGGTAAAAAGCTAATAAAAAGATAGAAATATTTTGTTGACCTAAGTAATGAATTGATATGAAAAGATATTTTAGAATCTAGGCACTAGTGTAATTATAAAAATTCGTGAGTAATATCAATGGACTAATTTGAATTTGTTATGAAAAGTTCATGGGCTAAATTGAATAAATTGAAAGTGTAAAGACTAATTACATATTTTACAGTAATTTAGGAACTAGTTCATATATTTCAGATAGGTTAGGCGTTTGTAGTGGCTTTCTTCCTTATTTGAGCAAATCTACAAATGGTTGAAGGTGCACATAGAACTAATTAAAAGTCCAAAGAAAATTTTGCATATAGAGACAGAATTTTTTTACAAACCATTAGTGCCAGTTTTCCTGCCTAGAAGGGAAGTTTGCTATTTGTTTATTTCTTTGCCCTTTTAAATTTTCATTTTTGTTGGCTAGGATTTTTATTTTTTTTTTGGGTAAAATGAGATATTCCTTAATTGAACAAGTTCGCAAATCCCTAGAGAGAGCAAAAGTAGAAAAAAGAAAATATCATTGGACATATTTCCTCAACTCCCAATAAAACACATTTCCAAAAATCTCCCAAAATTAAATTGATTTTCCTCTGCTCTAATGGCGTGCCAAAGCTGACACCTTCTTATAGATGGAAATATGATTTTTTATTTTTTGGTAAAATGAGATACCCCATCAGTAAATATGGAGGGAACCCCTCGAGAGAACAAAAGGAGAACAAGAAAAGAATATTGGACTAAATATCAACGACGAGTCCCAATAAGACATTTTTTTCGAAAATCCCTCAAAATGAATTAAGATTCCCGTGCGTAACCCACAAACACTTAATAGATGGAAATATGAACGCCCATATAATCAATCCCTTTGTTTTTTTATTCATTTCTTCTCCCTTGTTTCCTCCACCATCGTACCTCACGTGCTCTTTTTCTTATTGCTCTTCTTTGTTTTCCTAGAGGACAAACACCTTTTGTTTTCTTAGTACACGGGTTGAGACAACAAACTTTGATACAACTATGTTAACATGATTCAACAAATAATCATAAAGTGAGGCCCATGTGATGTTCCCACTTGTCTACAGGTTTCCTTTGCTTAGTTCTGATGCCCCTCTACTAGTGTAACTTATTTCCTCGTCCTTTTCTAGCAGGGGAGATTGCTAATTCACCTTTTTTCTTTGCACTTTTAATTTTGCATTTTAAAAGGAAGTTCTTTACCGGGAATATTTTTGGGTAGAATGAGATTACATTATTGCAAAATGAGCAATGTAGTCCTTATTCTTGCAACTTATTCAATTTTCTCACTCAAATTTTCACAACAAACCCAAATTAATCCATCGATACTTTTCATTAGTTTTCATTATTACCATATTGCCCAGATTTTGGAATATCTTTTTATTTCAATTCGTTTCCTAATCAACAAAAAGTTTCTAGCTTTCAATTAGCTTTTTACCTTTCTTTACTTTTATTATTATTGGGATAGTTTCATTTAACTAATTTAACTTAGAATCTTTATATTACTAAAAGTAATAGCTTATATAAAATTTTATTGAGTTGATATTTATGCTATTTTAAGTTCAAGTGTTTTCATAAGGAACGCTGCCATTTCGTGCACTTCTTGAGGCCGAATTAAGAATAGAATATGTGTATGCACTCATTACCGTCTCATCACGAGTCCACTAAACCTAAATTCTTGACAAATACTATTATCAAAAGATAATTTAGGTTTTCTACAGCTGATTCAAAGCGCTTTCTATGGGGGAAAAAAGCTGGAACGATTAGGTTAGGGTACAAAAGTTTTTTATACAGTTATTATTCTAAATTTAATTGTCTTATATTTCTGTAGTACATTCATGATGAATGCGAATAAGATGCACTAGTTTGTCTTCATATAACATAATAGAGAGACACCTTTTGAAAGGGTGTGAAGGAATTTATATAAATAACTTCTACAGATAACCGTCATAATGGTTGGTAGAAAGAACGTTTTGAAAGAAATTGTTATCTCTTTTTCCTCATGATTGCATTTGGACCATCGTGGACCATCATTAAGTCGTATCATCCGTCTTTTGTTTGTGATTCAACATTCCTTCGGGTAATTTGTTCATTGTGCATCGAAAAAATGTTAGTCGTTTCTTCAACCGACTTTCTTCCAACATTGGTATCAAAACCTGCATTATAATTTCTACCCTTTTTTTTTCTATCAATTTTTCTTGCTTGCTAATTGATATGGGGATCAAGAGGATGAACTTCACATTGTCTAGATGTTCATTGCTCATAAATTATAACATGAATTGTTGAAAACAAATTGAAGCGAAGAATGGGTCTTGGAGATCATTGTCACCCATATGGTTTTGGCCATTTTTTGGAGTATTTTTTTGGGTAAAATCAACTTTTGAATATACAAGGTGAAAGATCTCGTCGAGACGAGCAAAACGGCAGGTCAAATGCTGTTGGACATGCACACATGCACAACTAGAAGTCCCGGCACATGAGCGACATGCTCACATCAACAAATTGATGTGTGCTGACGTCATCAATGACATAAGCCAACGGTCGCTAATCACCAAATGACATCATTGATGACATCAACCATTGGCCGTTTGCTAACCAATGACCATTCGGCAATTCAAACTGACTGAGTGCTCGACCTGTAGACCCAGATACCCAACCCGATTGACTAGTTAACTAGTTCAACGAGTTAGATCGGTTTGGTGATTGGACTAGTCGAATCGGTGTCTAGTTGGATTAGTTAGGCCAGTTGGATAGGCAATGAGTCACGTTGATTTGCTAGTGCGTATGCCACATGCACCATGCACTCAAGCGGTGCGTGTGGGCACATGCGGGCTCCAATGGGTGCGTGGTTAATAGTGTTTGCTTTGTATGGATGTGCTTTATACTATGGTGTAGTTATTTTACATTTTTTAGGCTTTTAAATGTATAAAAAAGTTTATGGAACCGTAAGTACACATATTTTGCGATATAAATGCATTGTTTATTCCTTATGACATGTATTTTCCTATGGTTTTAGAAATACAGAACTAGCCTATATGTAAATGAGCACATATATGTTGGGAACATAGTGAACTTTTGTTTCCATATCTTTTATTGAATTATCATTAATTTAGTTTGCTTTTATTGCAAATTAAATATGTGTGTTATTATAAAAAATGTGCTAGTATTGCAAATTAGTCGATGCATAGGTGCAACGAACCATCTTTCTTCTTTACAAATAGAACCGGTACTCCCCAATGAGCACATATATGTTGGGAACATAGTGAACCCTACCGGTGGATTAGGCATCGATCAAAATGAGCCTAGGAATAGACCCGGCTATTCCATCTCTTATTCTATGGTCCATAGGTGCCTTGGCTTTGTGCTAGGCCATAGGTATCCTTGTAATAGGTCTCGAACCAATTAAAGGACAATTGACCCTATTGGTCAACTGACCGTCCAAAGGAACGGTTTGGGCGAATATGGAATGTAAGGGCGGGACCTCGGGTGTATGTGATTCGATTTTTGAGGTATAGCTAATGATCCCTTCTCCGGCCTCGGAAAAAACTAGACCGGTAGAATTCTTTAGACCGCCTTCTTGATGAAGAAAATGACAAAATATAAGAAAATTCTAGAACTCCCTCATTTATTGAGAATGATGACTCACCACTTTGGATAGATATTTATAGATTTGTTAATGATTACCAAAGATTTACTTTGGGAATTAAGTAAGGGACTCTTGGACAAATGGACCAATCAAGAAAAGACATATATGAGATTCTAGAACGCATCATTAAATGCAAGGATGAGTCACCTGCTTAGGTGTCCATCCAAAGATTTGGTAATGATGGCTTGAGATTTGGCTTGGAGAAGAAGTTGGTGACTCATTGGCTTAGGTTTCCATGAAAGATATGGTCATGATTACTAGAAGATTTTTCTAAGGGAACAAGTTGGCCAAGTCATGATGGCATTGTATAAATGGTCCAATAGGAATGAAACAAGTTAGCCTCCAATCATTACATTAGGCCATTAGGTGTGTCACGTTTTAAAATAGACTTGACACCTTGCAACTTAGGCTTACCACCTAAGTATTCTAGCAGGACACTTGGAAACTTAAGACTAGACCACTTGGCTTAGTTATGATGGCACCAAGGGGCTTCATTGTTGAGTCTAGTTAGGTGCTCACCCGTCAAGCTGTGTATAGGATGTTGGATCTTTTGTATGGTTTTGCTCATGGTTATGCTTGAACGTGTGTTTCAGTTGTTCACGCTCGGAACGAGGCCAAGGTTCGTTCGAGTTAAGTTCATCGTAAGGCAAGGTCGCCTTAAGCCATAAAGCCTTGGTTTCGGCATAAATAGGATGCCATGTCCAACCCTCGCTTGGTGTGGGAATTGCCTAAGGCCGTAAGGCCCTAAGTTGACATTGAGGCGTGTCGATCTTATATCTTGATTGGTATTGGGAATTGCCTAAATGCATGAGATCTTGGTAAGGCACCAAGCATGTCGATTTCCATAGTCCAAATGGACGTGGGGACTTTGTGCTTGTCATTGAATGAAGCTGCGAGCCAAGGGTCATTCTCGATGCATATGTATTCACATCAGGTCAAAGCCAAGGTCCATCGAGCTTGAGATCGTGACTAAGGCGAGTTGTACCCAAGCCTTGAGGTCTTAGATCAGTATTGAGGCATGTCATTTCCAAGCATTGTCCGGTGTGAGGACTAGTGTTGAGTGATGGATTCAAGTTATGGACCCAAGATATGGACCCAAGATCATTCCCAACATGTTTGCTAGTGAGGTAAAAGAAACTCATGACACACATGAATGAATGAGCTCGCCTTTGGGCTATGCATGTGTTGGCTAAGATAAAAGATATAAATCGGCTTGTATGATGCATTTGTGTATGCATTTAAAGAGGAAAAAGTGCTCGTCGCCACACAGCGTTGGCGGCGATGCCGCGTTCTTTGAATAGGATGCCCTGGTTGAGCCAGGAAGCCCCTGAAAGTATGAGATGTCTGGCTTGAGAGCCAGATGCCTTGGTTGAGCCAGGAAGCCCCTGAAAGTATGAGATGCCTGGCTTGATGGCCGAATGCCCTGGTTGAGCAAGGAAGCCCCGAGTATGAGATGCTTAGCCCACGGCTGGAAGCTCCTGAAAGTATGGGAAGAACCGTTTATACAGTTAATGAACTTATTGATTACGTTACTATGTGATGTTGATGAGTTTGTTGGTGAAATAGCTTAATTGATCTGCCATCAACACTATTTTACGAGTGTTGTACTTGCTAGACTTTAAGGATGATGAGACGCTTTCCTAGCAGAGAACTAGGAATTTTACTTACTGAGTTTCCCCAAAACTCACCCCTATGTGGAAAACTTGTACTATGATGTAAAAAAAAAAAAAAAATTTCCCTAGCCTATGTGGAAAAGAGAGTAAAAAAAAAAAAAAAAAGGAGAGCCCATAAATAAAAGGCTTGTGAAAGTACTATTGTAATACAAGTCAATGTGTTCAATATGATGTATGTCCCAGTCTTCTAACTGTTGTTTGTTCGGGAGTTGTTTCTTCACATTTCTACATGTGCATGATAACAAGATAGAAAGAATCAGGATGGCGACAAGCCTGGGATGTCACAAAAATAACCCCTGTTGCTCGTGACCCTGGAGATGGAGTTAGGGTTATGACAATGTGTACTTGACCCAGCATATGTCATGCCGTGGGGTTGGTGAGCTAATATCAATCAATATTAGTCAAGCGCACTGAAAAGTAGTGAAGAGAGAGTCCTAACGTACTTAAAAGGCACCATCAACTATTGACTATATTATTAAAGGAATGATTTATGCTCACTAGGCTACTCATATGCTGATTGGGGAAGAGACTTAGATGAGTGTAAACCAACTTTTGGGTATGTTTTCTTACTCAATGAATGTGTAACTTCTTAAAATAGCAAAAACTAGACATGCATAGCCTTATTTACAATGGAGGAAAAATTTGTTGAGTGCTTTGTAGTAGTACAAGAAGCAACATGGCTAAAATGTTTCTTGGAAAATAAGCTATTACAGGAAGAGAGATCTACTATAGCATGTAATTCATACTACATATGTATTGTACGATCGACAAGGGAAGATGCATAAAAGTTACCCCTATTTACTCATCGTGTGAGCCCTTAAGGTAATTTCTAATTTATCTCATTTTGTTCCTTATATTACTTCTAACTACATTATCTAAGTGAAAGATTAATACAGGTACTTTAGCATGTTACCAACGATCATAAATAGATATGGCTTTATGGGACGTGTAACATCATGAAATTTCAATCCTATTTTCAATTGAATAATTGGGCATTTCATCGACGCACCTATAGTGCTATTCTCTAAGCTAATCACTTGTGAGATAACTAGACTATTTGGAGAAGTCATTAAGGGATTTTAACGCAATAGACTTGAGAATTCGACCAAGAATCGACTACTTGATTGTACTAATTTGCAAGGGTCATTACAACACAATTAAAAATCGATCAAAGATCGGAGATAGGTTGATTTGATGAAGGTGTGTGATTAAGTGTGGGTTATTCCACCTAATTGCAAAATTATCGTCGATCGGCACTAGACCGATTTTCTCTCGTTTTGGGTACCCTATGTCCGTATTTGAAATCTCAAGATTTTCACAACAACCAAGAGTCACCAATGTGTCGAAGACGTACATTGTGGCTCAAAAATAATTGACTACAAGTCAATTGCACTAAAAAATCCTAAAAACTACTTGGTAAGTTAGGTTATGCTGAAATCGTGTCATATTGAAATTAACCGCCAATTTGAACCCGATTTCATAAATTAAAATTTTTGTCATGTCACGATTTATTTTAGGAGCATCTACTCATCCTTCAAAGAATTTTTGGCTATTCCGGGATTGTTACGGAAAATCAATTCAAACGTTTCGGAAAAGAACAGAAATTCGGATTGGCCGAATTGAAGGAGTTTTTGACTTGCAAACCAAGCTAATTGATGGAAGGGAATTGTAGAAAATGGGTGGGCCTTTTCTTCATCAAAATTGGACATCAAAGTGAAGAATTGTTGAAGAAATTGAAGCTCAAATTGAAGAAATTCGGAGCTATGGTTGGAGGCTGTATTTTTGGCATCAAATTGCTTAATTCATGGAAATTCTAAGCTAAAAAGTATTAAGGGACCATGAAGATAGGTATGTGGGTTCAGGGGGACAAAGCATTAATCAATTGAGATAAGTTCTTTGACTTTTTGCCCCTTTTCTCTCCAAAGCAACCTTCGTACGCCCCCCCCCCCCCCTTTCGCTGCTTCTCCATTTCATTTTCACCTTCGCGCTTCTACTTCTCCTTCATCCACTCCCTCTTCAAAGACTGCTCCATCTCCACCAAGTTTTTCCCCTCTTCCACCGACCCTCCATCTCTCTCTCTTTGCCATCCCCACGTTCGGTCAACTTCAGCACCCAACAAAGCCTTGTTGTTGACCACAAGCAGCGACCAAAGCTACTACGGTTACCATCCAAGTCCACGCATCGCACCTAAGCCGCTTCACTAAGTCAACTCCAGCAACGCCCCATGCGATTGAAGCCGCCCATTCCTCCTCTGTCCAGCTCATGTTTCTAGTGAATCGAGCGCAACATTTCCACACAAAGTCAGCCACAAATTCGAGCGCATGGCCATGACTTGCGAGCCATTTTTCGAGCCCAATCTGTGCCTCGTTGGCATCATTGCTTTGGAATTTATCGCTCGCCATCGCGCCGCCATCACTGTGAACTCACCGGCTCACAAATCTGGTGAGTTAACTCACTAAACCTCACTTAGGAGGTTAATTATGCTTAGGGGGTGATTAGATTAAGTTAATTAAGGATTATGTTGTTAGTTAGATTAGATTGGTGATTTAATTATCCAAATTTGTATGTTAGGTTGTTAGATTGGATTAATTAAGGACTAGATAGGTTGTATTAATTATCTAGATTGGTTTGGGAATTTTGTGAGCCCGTATCGGTATTTAATTGGGCAATTCTGGCCTAGGTTAGCAATTTTGGCATTTAAATTGAATTATTTAATTAATTTTGGTTATTATTTAATTATTAAATATTTTTTACAAATTAGATCGAGATAGACGGTAACTGGAATTTCGTGCTGATTGTAATGGTGTGCTCAATTTATGTAATTAGATGTTAATTTGTGCAAATTGAGTGCTGATTGTATTTTTTGGTAATTTATTCCAAAAATTGTGAATTTCAATATTTATTCAGAAAATCTCGGGTGTCGGGTTTTAACACCGAAAATAGTTTTATATACTATATAAAATAGTGGGATTTTAAATTGGAGGTTACGGATTTTTTGAGGTTTGATCTAATCGTGTATCCACATTGGGACTCGGGTTGCAGTAGATTTTGGATCTACGCCCCTTCAGGGAAGCCATCTAATTGAGAGACGTCGCCATGCTTAATGGGGGTGAGACGAAGCCTGGCTACGCTAGAAGACACCGAACTTTGGAGTAGGTGGTACCCTTGAGGGATGAAATTAACAATTGGAACGCGTGGTTGATTGAGTTAGATGTCCCTGATTATGAGACAAAACTCTGTGGCATGGTATGGGACGTGTCATAATGATTTGGCCTTATAATCAAGACCCTTGTGATTGATTGAGTGGATGAAGCATTTCAATTGTCGTGTGCATTAATTATATGCATTTGGGATATGAACTGTGCTGACATGTAGGAAGGAACTAAGGCGAGGTAAGTTCCCTGTTCTCATTGTGTGGTTGTGTGGCTAGGCCACCCTTGGCATATTTTCTTCATAATAAGGGTTTAGGGGGTGAACTTGCTAAGACATTGTCTCACTGGTTATTGTATAACCATTTTTAAGTCCATAGTTAGTGGTTATGGAGGACCGAAGCCCTAGAGTCTGTGGAGGTGGAGTTTGAAGGATCGGCGTATGTGTTCCACTAGTATGTTGTAGTAGCTCCTTTTGAGAGTCGATCATTTTGTAGGCTTTTATCGGGACTCTTTTTGTACCTAAATCCATTTGTTTATAAAAGTGTCTTTTTGTGAAATGTTGCCATACTTTCCTATTCCATGTTATTCGTTGTCAGGGGTTATTGTTCGCTTCTGCATGTGCATAAAAAATGAAAGGGTCGGCAACTAATCCTGGGAAGTTGCAAAATTGTATCGACCATAGAGGGATGCGTGTGCAACAAGGGTCGGGCGTGATAAGACGTGTGTAGGAAAACATCGTTTTGAAATGAAGAGAGGCATAAGTGTGAAGAAAGATTATTATTGTTTTACATTTATCACATGTATTTACTGGTTAACCAATTATATCGCCTTCTGTGATTTTGGATATAATCGTAAATACATGGTATTATGAGAATAGTCAAGTGTAGCCTTTAAGGGAAAGGTATTCTTGGACTAATGTAGCAAAATATGTCTAAAGCATTATGAGGCATCTATTATTATTATTATTATTATTATTATTATTATTATTATTATTATTATTATTATTATTATTATTATTATTATTATTATTATTATTATTATTATTATTATTATTATTATTATTATTATTATTATTATTATTATTATTATTATTATTATTATTATTATTATTATTATTATTATTATTATTATTATTATTATTATTATTATTATTATTATTATTATTATTATTATTATTATTATTATTATTATTATTATTATTATTATTATTATTATTATTATTATTATTATTATTATTATTATTATTATTATTTATTTATTTATTTTTTTTTTTTTGGGTTGTAAACATTTTGTCATCCCTAACAGGTGCATAATTTGAGTACCCAACTGCAGGTGTACTCATTGATCATATAGCTTTCTTGCTAGTACAATTTTTTTCTAAAGTAGATGAATGTTGAATGTCTTATATTGCACATCATGTCCACGTGAGAGATGTTATATTTCAATGGTTTGTCCATAATGGTGTGCTTAATATGCACCAATTTGTCTTGATGTGATATGATGGAGACACCTTTTGAAAGGGTGGAGGGAAGTTATTTTTTAGGGAAGTTATATGAATAACTTCTAGCAAAATAATTGTAACAATTAATGGCAAAGAGAAATAATGTTTTGAAAAACTATTTTCTCTTTTTCCCCTTTCTTCATTAATGAAAAAAAGGCGATTCAATTATTTCTTTGTGAAGACAATCAGTATTAACATTATGGAATATGAATACTTTCCTTATAATTGTATTCGGACCATTGTGAAGTCATATGGTCTGTTGTTCGCTCGTGATTCAATGTACATTCCTAGGTAATTCACTTGTTGCACATCAAAGAGATTAGTTGATTCTTTTGTCGACTCTTCTTCCTACAGTCTAGGTGTCGTATACACAGTTCCACATGCTTGTAACAAAAGATTAAAAAAGGGACAACGACACGCCTAGGACGTTGCGAAAATGACCCCAGTTGCTCCTAATCCTAGAAATGGAGTTAGGGTCGTTACATACTTCATACCTGAGGTCTATGGATTTTACACATGACCAAAGCACAAACAATTAGTAATTAATTCCACTAAAAGCTTCCAGGTTGCTAATTGTTCTATGCATGTCATGTTTAGTAAACCCGTTCAAGATAAACACATGTGTTCTAGCTCGAGTGTCATAATATCTAAAGACTTGTAACTCATCATTCCCTCAAGTATCTAATATCGAATGGTAAAAGCTTGTGAACTCACTGGCTCAACTAGATCATCAATATCCTCTGAATGATCAATCGACTTAGAACCTTTTAAATATTTAGTTTTATTGTAAAATAGTCACACATATTTTTAACATCTTAAGAATAAGTTCACACTTAAGATAAGACTGTTATGAATACCCATACATCTTAAATGGAATGATGAATGAATATTTCTTTGCCATTGCAACTTAAATTCCTAACATGTAACTGTTACATGGTTGTTTTAGGGCATATAGCTAACATTATATAGTTAACGGGCATTGTTGTTCATGGAACAGTGCCTTTTGATGCACTCTCTTAAGGATGAATAAAAGTGGACTATGTATGGGTATTCATAACAGTCTTATCTTAAGTCCACTAAACCAAATTTCTTTACAACATTGCATTAAGATAGGATAATTTAGGTTATTTACAGCCGATTCGAATTGCATCGCATTGGAAAAAGATGGAACAATTAGGCTATGGTACAAAACTTTTATATAGTCATATTTCCGTTAATGAAAATGTGCCAGCTTTCACACGCCTTCGGACTTTAGATTAAAAGAGTCTTAATTCATTTTTGAAGATCTTCGAAAAAGTGTTTTATGGGGACTTGTAGTATATATGTAATCGAATATTGTTTGCTTTTTCTCCTTTTGCACTCTGAATGGAATCTTGTTCTAATATGATTAAGGAATATCTCATTCTACCCAAAAATATTCCAGGTAAAGAACTTCCTTTTAAAATGCAAAATTAAAAGTGCGAAGAAAAATGGTGAATTAGCAATCTCCCCTGGTAGAAAAGGACGAGGAAATAAGTTACACTAGTAGAGGGGCATCAGAACTAAGCAAAGGAAACCTCTAGACAAGTGGGAACATCACATGGGCCTCACTTTATGCTTATTTGTTGAATCATGTTAACATAGTGGTATCATAGTTTGTTGTCTCAACCCGTGTACTAAGAAAACAAAAGGTGTTTGTCCTCTAGCAAAACAAAGAAGAGCAATAAGAAAAAGAGCACGTGAGGTACGACGGTGGAGGAAACAAGGGAGAAGAAATGAATAAAAAAACAAAGGGATTGATTATATGGGCGTTCATATTTCCATCTATTAAGTGTTTGTGCGTTACGCACGGGAATCTTAATTCATTTTGAGGGATTTTCGAAAAAAAAAATTATCGGGGCTCGTCGTTGATATTTAGTCAAATATTCTTTGCTTGATCTCCTTTTGTTCTCTCGAGGGGTTCCCTCCATATTTACTGATGGGATATCTCATTTTACCAAAAAATAAAAAATCATATTTCCATCTATAAGAATGTGTCAGCTTTGGCACGCCATTAGAGCAGAGGAAAATCAATTTAATTTTGGGAGATTTTTGAAAATGTGTTTTATTGGGAGTTGAGGAAATATGTCCAATGATATTTTCTCTTTTCTACTTTTGCTCTCTCCAGGGATTTGCGAACTTGTTCAATTAGGGAATATCTCATTTTACCCAAAAAAATTCCTAGCCAACAAAAATGAAAATTTAAAAGAGCAAAGAAATAAACAAATAGCAAACTTCCCTTCTAGAGAGGAAAAATGGCACTAATGGTTTGTAAAAAAATTCCGTCTCTATATGCAAAATTTTCCTTGGACTTTTAATTAGTTCTATGTGCACCTTGAACCATTTGTAGATTTGCTCAAATAAGGAAGAAAGCCACTACAAACCCCTAACCTATCTGAAATATGTGAACTAGTTCCTAAATTACTGTAAAATATGCTAATTAGTCCTTACGCTTTCAATTTATTCAATTTAGTCCATGAACTTTCCATAACAAATTCAAATTAGTCCATTGATATTACTCACGAATTTTTATAATTATGCTAGTGCCTAGATTCTAAAATATCTTTTCATTTCAATTCATTACTTAGGTCAACAAAATATTTTGCTACATTAGATGGGCATCAGAACTAAGGAAAGAAAAACTCTAGACAAGTGAGAACACCACGTGGGCCTCACTTTATGCTCAGTTGTTGCCCGTCAATGCATTATTTAATCATGTTAACATAGTTGTATCAGTGTATGTTCTCTGAACCCATGTAATAAGAAAACATAAGGTGCCTGTCGTCTGGCAAAACAAAAAAAGAGCAATATGAAAAATAGCGCGTGAGGTACGACGGTGGAAGAAAAAAGGAGAAAAGACATATAAAAAACAAAGGGTTGGACTATATGGGCATTCATATTTCCATCTGTAAGTGTTTATCAGTTTGGCACGCCTTCAGTGCAGTGGAATCTTAGTTCATTTTGAGGAATGTGCAATTTAAGGGGAGTTTAGGAAATATGTAGTCCAATAATATTTTCTTTTTTTCTCCTTTTTGCTCTTTCGAGGGATTTGCGAACTTGTTGAATTAAGGAATACCTCATTTTAGCCAAAAAATTTCCTAGCCAACGAAAGTGAAAATTAAAATGGGCAAAGAAATAGAACAGATAGCAAACTTCTCTTCTAGAAAGGGAAAATGGCACAAAAGTCTGTAAATAAATTCTGGCTCTATATGCAAGATCTTCTTTGGACTTTTAATTAGTTCTATGTGCACCTTGAACCATTTTAGATGTTTAGTGTTTGTTCTTTTATTTGCTCAAATAAGGAGAAAGTCACTACAAACCCTTAAACTATCTGAAATATATGATCTGGTCCCTAAATTACAGCAAAATATGCAATTTAGTTATTACGCTTTAAAATTATTCAATAGTGCCATTCATAGTAGTCTCATCTCAAGTCCACTAAATCAAAACTCTTTACAACATCCTATTAAGAAAGGATAATTTAGGTTTTCTACCGCCGATTCAAAACGCTTTGCATGGGAGGAAGATGGAACAATTAGGTCACAGTAAAGATGTTTTATATAGTCATATTTCCATTGATAAAAGTACACCGGTTTTCACATGCCTTAAGTCATATTCCAAAATTCATTTTAGAAAATTTTGGAAAATGTGTTTAATGGGGACTTCCAGTATTTATGTAATCGATTATAATTTTCTTTTTCTTCTTTTGCACTCTCAAGGGATTCCTGTTCTTAGTTAATTAAGGAATTTCTCATTCTACCAAAAAAATTTCTTGTCAAAAAATTCCTTTTAAAATGCCAAATTCAAAGGGCAAAGAAATAGGATGAGATAGCAAAATTCCTTCATAGAAAATGATGAGGAAATAAGTTAGACTAGTAGAGGGGCATCAGAGCTAGGGAAAGAAAAACTCTAAACAAGTGGGAACACTGCATTTGTTGTCCATCAATGCGTTAGTTAATCTTGTTGCCATTGTTGTATCGTATTATGTCATCTCACCCTTGTAATAAGAAAACACGAGCTAAATGTCACCTGGCAAAACAAAGAAGAATATAAGAAAAAGACCACGTGAGATACGACGGTGGAAGCAAAAGGGAGAAAAAATAAATAAAGGTTGGATTGTATGGGCATTCATATTTTCATCTGTAAGTGTGTCATTTGGGCACGCCTTTTCGTAGAGGATTCTTATTTCATTTTGAGAGATTTTTGAAAAAAAAAAGATTTTTATTGGGACTTGTGGTTAATATGTAGTCAAATATTTTTTTCCTTTTTCTCCTTTGGTTCTTCCGAGGGCTTTCTTTCCTTATTTAATTATGGAATATCTCATTTTACTAAAAATATCATATATACATCTGCAGTTGCCGACCTTGGCACGCCTTTCAAACAGAGGAATCTTAATTTAATTTTGAGAGATTTTCGAAAAGGTGCTTTATTGGGGCTTGGAGGAAATATGTAGTCCAATAATGTCGTCCTTTTTCTCCTTTTGTTCTCTCGAGGGATTCCGGTACCCATCTAATTATGGAATCTCGTTTTACCCAAAAAAATTCCTAGCCAACATGTTCTCTTTCTTTAAAATGAAAAATTAAAATGGTGAAGAAATAGGATGAAATAGTGAGTTTCCTATATAGAAAGGGAAAATGAAACTAATAGTTCATAAATTTTGTTTCATTAGTTCATTAGTTCAATGTGAATTCTTAATTTTGGACTTTTAAAGCTATCCCTGTCGATGGCTTTTGTAGTGGTCGAACCTCTTTTGTTAAAGAATATGAAATCCACTTGACCTTCCAACATTGGGCAGGCATCAACCACCATATATGGTCTTACCACTATGCGAAGATCGATATTTTCAATAAATAGTCGCCCAGGTCTAACCACTGCAAGCACCCCTTCTCCCAAAGTTATCAGACTATTTGTCAAATTAGCTATTTTATTTGATAAAATAAGAGAGAAAGTCATCACAAGCCCCTAAACTTTTAGAAAATGTACAATCTAGTCATTACATTATTGCAAAATGAGCAATGTAGTCCTTATTCTTGCAACTTATTCAATTTTCTCACTCAAATTTTCACAACAAACCCAAATTAGTCCATCGATACTTTTCATAAGTTTTCATTATTACCATATTGGCCAGATTTTGGAATATCTTTTTATTTCAATTCATTTCCTAATCAACAAAATGTTTCTAGCTTTCAATTAGCATTTTACCTTTCTTTACTTTTATTAATATTGGGATAGCTCCATTTAACCAATTTAACCAATTTAACTTAGAATCTTTATATTACTAAAAGTAATAGCTTATATAAAATTTTATTGAGTTGATATTTATGCTATTTTAAGTTCAAGTGTTTTCATAAGGATATTTAGAAATGAATTATTTATCAATAGATATTTGTACCTATATTAAGTTAAAAATTGTTCCTAATTTGTTAGATAGATCATGTGCCTTGAATGCGTGTGGATCAAGATATCACAAAGAAATCGTGACAATGGGGCGGCACAATATCTAGGCAAACCTGTGCGTGAAGCATATCTCGATCCCAGTAGTCCATTAATCTTCATTTTCCATGGATTCAGTTCCACAAAGCGGCTTAAAAACAAGCAAAAGTATTGGCGCTATGCAGCCAAAGGGAGTCGTTGGTTATTGGAACGCTGCCATTTCGTGCACTTCTTGAGGCCGAATAAGAATAGAATATGTGTATGCACTCATTACCGTCTCATCACGAGTCCACTAAACCTAAATTCTTGACAAATACTATTATCAAAAGATAATTTAGGTTTTCTACAGCTGATTCAAAGCGCTTTCAATGGGGAAAAAAGCTGGAATGATTAGGTTATGGTACAAAAGTTTGTTTATACAGTTATTATTCTAAATTTAATTGTGTTATATTTCTGTAGTACGTTCATGATGGATGCGATTAAGATGCACTAGTTCGTCTTCATGAGACATAATGGAGAGATACCTTTTTTAATAGGGTGTGAAGGAAGTTATATAAATAACTTATGGAGATAAACATTACATTGGTTGGTAGAAAGAACGTTCACAAAGAAATTATTTTCTTTTTTTCTCCTCTCTCCATAAAAGAACAAAGACATTTCATTTTTAGTAAAACAAGAGAACGATATGCCTCAATATCGCATTGAGAACATGAAAGGACTAGCCCGTCATGGCATGTTCATCGACCTAGTACCAAAATTGACTTGGGAACAATATGCCTTAATATCACACCAAGACTAAGAAAGAACTGATCCATCGTGATCCCACGTACGTCAAGGCCGACAAAGCCCTTTTTTCGGAGCTTAGGCCGTGAACTAAAACATGCACTTGTGAAAATGGTTTGAAATAGTTTTGTGAGGAAATAGCAAGCTTTCACAAAACGCTTTTAAAATAGGTTTGTATTAAAGAAAAAACCAAAACATATCAAATAAAACACAAACCAAGCTTCTTCCAAGCAACTCAAGCCAAAGCACGGCCAAAGCTTATCAAACAAGGATTGAAATCAATCAAGGAACAAGGTATAAACTGATCCAAGCAACCACAACTAAACCTCAAGCAAGAACATAGTCACAACATTTTAATCAAGGACTCGGTACACACTTGGATTAGCGTAACACAACACCCTAACCAAATATTACTAAGTTCTACTTACCCCACTTCAAGGGATGGCCTAGGTGACTAAGCAGCATGCAGGCTGGCGAATGAACAAGAGGGCGTGGCCACAAGAAAGAGAAAAGGGCAATGGTGAGGGTGAGGTCGAGAGAGTGAGGGAGGAAGAGGAGGTGGTGTGGAAATGAGGGGAGGGAAGTCCTCTATTTATAGGGAAACCCCTCATGATGATCTTTCCAAATAGACCAATTATCCTCACATAGGTCGACAATCTAACCTAAGGTAGTCAGCTTCTACTTAAGCTCTTAGAAACTATGCTCACACCTATCTGTCCATTCGAACTTTTCTTCGTTCTTTAGTAGTCAAGTCAGAGGCATGGCTATTGCAAAAAAATCTTTCCACGAACCGTCTATAATAACCTTCCAATCCCAATAAGCTTCTTATGTTTGTCATTGTCATAGGTCTTGGCCAGTTGATCATGGCTTCAATCTTGGTCGAGTCCATGGAAATCCCTTCACCAAAAATCACGTGACCTAAGAAAGCTACATGAGTTAACCAAAACTCGTACTTACCGAACTTGGCGTATAGTACGTGTTCTTGCATAGTCTGAAGCATTATCCTTAAATGTCTTTCATGTTCCTCTGGACTTCTTGAGTACACCAAAATGTCGTCAATAAACACAATTACAGACTAATCCAGATATTCCTTGAATACTCAATTCATCAGATCCATGAAAGCAGTTAGGGTGTTGGTCAAACCAAACGGAATTACAATGAATTCATAATGGCCGTAATGCATATGAAAAGTCATCTTCAATACGTCTTCCTTCTTAATTCTCAATTGATGGTATCTTGTCCTCAGGTCGATCTTGGAGAATATCGACGCTCCTTGTAGCTAGTCAAATAGGTCATCAATCATCAGTAATAGATACTTGTTCTTGATCGTCACTTGGTTGAGTTGCCGATATTAGATACAAAGGCACAACGAACCATCATTCTTCCTTACAAATAGAACTGGTGCTCCCCAAGGTGACGCATTAGGATGTATAAATCTAACAACGTTATACGGTGATAGATACTTGTTCTTGATTGTCGTAGGAATCAAATAAATGAATGCATAGCTTTAGGGTCAAATAAAAGGAGCATGGTCGTTCAGCGAGACTGTACCTGTAACCACGTCTGGTGAGTCCTCCGCCTCCCGTAATGTGACAGCATACACCCTTCCCTACATCGGAGGCTTGTTCAAACTACCTTGCAATGCGTTCTGTGATGCCCTCCCTCTGTTCTATCCTATCGGTGGTAGCGACAACTATGATCCCATAGGCCTACATGGACAATCCTTGATGTGGCCGTGTCGGCCACATCCAAAACAAGCTCTCGTTTTAGGAAAACACGGGCTGATCCATGTCTTCTCCCATAAAAATGGCACACACCATTCGGGTTAGGTGTCGGCTTTCCAATCCCACCCTTTCTATTGGGTGGAATGAAATACCTTCCTCTTCACATCGGCCTCTTCTTGAACCGATTATTATCTCTGTTGGGCTCGAACTGTGACCCAAATGCGGTGGCTTGCTCATTCAAGTTCCCCTTGTTCAGCTAGGTCCTCTCATATAGATCGTTGTAGTCCTTCAGATTCAATGATACCAGCGGATCCTTGATCTTTGGTCTTAGTCCATCTCGGAATCTCCTCGCTCTATCCACTGGGTCCTCAATTAGCCTTGGTGTTACTAGGATAGTTTTGCAAACTTTGCCTCGTACTAGTCCACTGACATCAGACCTTGATGAAGGCTTTGAAATTCTGCCATCTTCTACTCTCTAGCGCATTCAGAGAAGTACTTCCAATAAAAGACTTTCATGAAGGCATTCCACACTGGAACTAAAAGACTTTCATGAAGGCATTTGATGCAAGCCTAGGGGAGGCTTTCTCAAACAGTAGGATCGGGAGAGTAACTTGCACACGGAAACAGGACAAACAGGAATTTCAGCACTGCGCAAGCTCAGGAGAACAGTCGTATCTTTGTCGATACAGATCGGATCGACCTGATTCCAAAGCCAAATGAACAAAGACTTCTGGATCTACAATTTCCGTCAAAATTGGGTTGGAAGTAACGAACAGAACAGGAAAAGATAGGAACTTCGTTGGTTGCTCTTCTAGGCCTCCAAGGAAGTTGAGGGGGGGGCACCGATTCTTCTAGATCGATGACTGCAACTCTTCAAGGATGCAGATTTTGAAAGCTCCAACTCTTCAAGGACGGAGTGAAAACTCTTCTAGGTTTTCAAGAGTTGAACTCTTCAAGGTTCATGATACTTGCTTCAAGCAAAGCTTTTCATTAATCAAAAGTTGTCTGTCTTCTACAAGGGATTGGATGGCTTATATCATCAAAGAAATAAAAACAGAGCATAGAAACTTGAAAGAATTAAAGAGCCTAGAAACTAGAAAAATAATAAAGAACCTAGGAACTAGAAACTAGTAAAAGAGCATGGAAACTATAAGCTAGTAAATGCGTCACGCGAGCTTCCAAGTGTCTTTCAAGCTTCCGGGATGGACTCGAGATGTTGTTATGGCTTCTCGGTTTCGTCGAGCTTTAATGCGGGCCGATTTTCTTGGTCGAGGGAGCCGGTCTTCAATGTGGGCTGCATCATCCTCCCCATCTTTAAAAGAATTCGTCCTCGAATTCTTGCCATCATCATCAGAAGAATCTCCCACCCTACTAGGTGTCAACGTAATTTTATTGCCTCCAAATTCAAAAGAATATGTATTTCGATAACCGTCATGTGTAGTCCTCCTATCGAATTGCCATGGTCGACCAAGAATAATGTGACTAGCATCCATCGGCAGAACATCACACCATATCTTGTCATTATAAATAGAGCCAATGGACAAATTAACAAGGCATCGTTTCGAAACAGTTACCTCGGTGCCTTTCTTCAACCATGACATTTTATAAGGCGTAGGGTGTGTTTTTAATTCCAACTTCAGCTTGTTTGCTGCTACTTCAGAAATTATATTCTCACAACAACCAGAGTCAATAATTAATTGACATACCTTTCCCATGATTGTGCAAGCAGAATGAAAAATATTGGTACGCAACCACCTATCTCCAGTGTCGTCTCGAGGAGTAAGAAAATTTTTCCTCACCATAGTGTCGTCTCGAGGAGTAAGAAAATTTTTCCTCACCATAAGAAGTTCGCCGTGTCGGCATGCACTATTTGTTCATCATCCGCAGCTTCTTCATCATTTTTCAACTCCTCTTCAAGTGGATTCTCAGCATTCTCATCGAGAATCATCATCAACCAAAAAGGCTTTACCGGTTGGTCGATTCTTATTGATTCGACAATTGCTAGCACGATGACCCAACTCCCCACAAGAATAGCAACGTATTTCGGATGTAGCAGTTGATTCGAAACATGGGGTTGAGTAGAAGGCTTACTAGCAGATTGCTGTCTCCGAGAATGAGAGCGCTCCATTTTGAGTGCCCGTTGGTGTGCATCTCCTAAGTCCCAAATGTCGAGGACTTCCAAGGCGTCTTGAATGTAAAATTGAAGACCGTTCAAGTATTTGTTCACAAGCACATCCTCTGGGTCCTGGATATTGTTATGAATCACCAACTCATTGAATTCATTGGTGTATTGGTCCACCGTTCGCGTACCTTGTTTTAGATTTTGGTACCGTTGGTAGAGCTCTCTCTTATATCCTTTGGGGAGAAAATATTTTTGAATCTTGCCCTCCATCTTTCTCCACGAAGTGATTGGTGCTTTGCCAACGGATTGGCGAGTTTGTTTTTCACGTCTCCACCAAGCAATCGCCTTGCCTCGGAATCGCATAGCAATGATCCCAACGCGACGATTCTCCGGAACATTCCGATGCTCAAACACCTCGTTCACAAGTGTCGCCAATCAACAATTTCATCGGAGACTCGATGCACCTGTAAATTCTGGAACATCTTTCTTGACTTCCTTTTCCCAATCGGGCTCACGAATATGTTGTAAACGATGTCGAACATGCCTCCGACCGTGAATAGATTGAACACTCTCCGAAGAGGAAGAGTCACCACGGGAATTTTCAGTCCTGGAACGGGGTGGAGAATTATTTGCTTCAGCCCTGAATCGCTGAGCTTCTTGCGTCAGTTCGTCAATTTGTTGTTGCATATTCTCAGCGAGTGTGTGCAATTCATTGAGGGGAACGGTTCTGCCCCCACGACGCCTTGCTTGTCTTGGAGGCATTGTCCTCTCCTCCAAAGCTCTGATACCAAATGATGCAAGCCTAGGGGAGGCTTTCTCAAACAGTAGGATCGGGAGAGTAACTTGCACACGGAAACAGGACAAACAGGAATTTCAGCACTGTGCAAGCTCAGGAGAACAGTCGTATCTTTGTCGATACAGATCGGATCGACCTGATTCTAAAGCCAAATGAACAAAGACTTCTGGATCTACAATTTCTGTGTTTTAGGTTTTCAGAAATAAGCACTTTAGGATAGTCAAAATTGGGTTGGAAGTAACGAACAGAACAGGAAAAGATAGGAACTTCGTTGGTTGCTCTTCTAGGCCTCCAAGGAAGTTGAGGGGGGGCACCGATTCTTCTAGATCGATGACTGCAACTCTTCAAGGATGCAGATTTCGAAAGCTCCAACTCTTCAAGGATGGAGTGAAAACTCTTCTAGGTTTTCAAGGGTTGAACTCTTCAAGGTTCATGATACTTGCTTCAAGCAAAGCTTTTCATTAATCAAAAGTTGTCTGTCTTCTACAAGGGATTGGATGGCTTATATCATCAAAGAAATAAAAACAGAGCATAGAAACTTGAAAGAATTAAAGAGCCTAGAAACTAGAAAAATAATAAAGAACCTAGGAACTAGAAACTAGTAAAAGAGCATGGAAACTATAAGCTAGTAAATGCGTCACGCGAGCTTCCAAGTGTCTTTCAAGCTTCCAGGATGGACTCGAGATGTTGTTATGGCTTCTCGGTTTCGTCGAGCTTTAATGCGGGCCGATTTTCTTGGTCGAGGGAGCCGGTCTTCAATGTGGGCTGCATCAGCATTCCACACCGAAACCATACCTTCGGGAAACACTCTTCCTTTGGTGGCTTCCTACCACGTGCCTGCATTCCTTTGCAATTGGTAAATTGCCAAGACTACCTTGTCTTCCTCAAAGCACCTCAACAGTGCGAAGACTTTCTCTAACTCTCAGATCTAGAGGGTTACAACCTCAGGATTGCTTGCTCTAGTGAACCTCGATGGGTTCAACTTCAGAAATTGCTCCACTAACTTATGCATTGGTTGCTCCCCATTCACATTTCCAGGTGGGACTTTAGCATGTGTGGGTGCAACAGTGGCAATGGCATTGGTGGTTGCAGCGGCTTGATTCTGTGCTTGTTGAACCATCATGTTTCCTTAAGTCTCTAGCACCTGAACGATGCCATCTATCCTAAGATCATCTGGTGCTCCTACTCTAGTACGAGCTTGCGGCGGTACTCTTTCTCTTGCATTGGCCTGAGCCAACGCTCTCACTCGGGCATCGACCCTAGTTGGCGTCATACCCTGAGAAACAAATGCAACTGCCCTCTTATGAGGAGTCCTCTACTCAAAATTGCTCATAATGCAAACTTTTTATAGAACCCGCTTTCTAATTCTAACACAAAATTAAAAATCCGAGTGACCCACACAAAACAATCAATCAATCACAAGCACCAGTGTAAGAAAATGTCTTTCAAACTAACTATCCCATAACCCATACCTTATCACTTCAGACACAAACCAATTGTGATACCACTTCAAGCGAGGATGTCGCGCCTCGAACCCTAGGCACGCACACATCCTTCGGCGGTTGATTAAAATGCGATGTCGCAAGACGCGTCGCCGACCATTTCTGTTTATCTTTCAATTAAGTACATGCAAAAATGAATTAAACAAACAAACAACCATCAAACATAGGGATAGTAAAAACATACAACAAAAGTTACCAAAAACAACTTATTTATTTAACCATTGTTGTCGTTATGAAGTTTGATGATTTACAAGTCCTTACACTAGCAACTTCCAACCGACTCTCTCATAAACCTTCAAGGACTAAGGTCACCCTAAATTTCGTTAATGGCAAGGCCAGCTAAAAGGTGTCGCATCTCGTGCCCACCACATTCGCACTTAGTAGATCTCCATGTTACAACCCCAAAAAAAGGTTAGCCCACGACAGGGTGAGATAAATCTCAGTGAGTCAAAACCCTAAACCCCGGTTAGGATGCAAATTAGCCTCGAAGGCGGTCCTAAACATGCACCATACAAAACTCACCTTGCCACAGTGCATACCTGCACGTTAGCTCATCACATATGCTTTTATCAATGCAGCAAGCGTAGTTTAGTAACCATAACACATCATGTCAATCATATGGGTCTCGATTATAAGGCGAAACCATTATAACACATCCCATACCATGCCACACAATTTTGGTCCATAGTCAAACGCAGCTATCACAACCATCCAAGCGTGTTCCAATTATTATGACCCATCGGCTATGGCCAACTTAACAATTGGTGGTCATCTGGTGTAACTAGGTATCATCCCGCACCATCGGTCACGGTAATGTCTAGCACTACACACCTAGACGACATTCCATAAAGGAGTATCGAGCTAGTTGCCATCACAATTGGCATCCGTTGACATGGGAGATCCGAACTTAATTAAGCATCTCCTCCCAAACTCTCATCTAGTGATAGGTTCCAATAGTGACCACACGCACACACATACTTGGCCAAGAACACCGTACTTTGCATTCAAATACCTTGTATTTAAATAATGAACTTGGCCCATTTATTCGTATTAAGAATCTTGGTAAAATAATCGTGTGTGTGCACGTATTTAAATCAAACCATTAAACATAGTACTCTCCCATTTTAAAATTCTATGATTTTATATAGTATCTAAAAATTGGCGTAAAAAATTGACACCCGATATATTTCCATTTCAATGCCCATAAAATCGAATTTTGCAATAATAATCCATAACTACCATTTGGCACTCAATTGCACCTCGTAGCATAAATAAACCATCAAATTCACATATAAATTTAACCATGAGAACAAGTGTAAAATAAATTACGATTTACGCTAATTACAATTAATTAAATAAATTACGATTAATTAAATTAATCAAAGTTAACTAATCTAACTTGAGGTAGACTAACCAAACTAAGGTAGCATAACTTAACGCAACTAACCACCTAACCAAACTAACCAACCTAACTAATTTAGTTACACTAACTAGGATTAACTAATTTATCATAATTAACACTAATCTAATCCCCTAAGCACAATTAACAACCTAATCAGTCATTAGGGAGTTAACTCACTGGATTAGGATGATGGTGGGCTGACGGCAATGGCGGTGAGGACTCGAGACAATCGTGCCTCCAACGGACCTGGTTTCGGTTTGGGCTAGTTTCGGTTCTTTGAAAGGCTGGTTGGACTTGGTTGTGGCGATGTTGGAAGTGAAATGGGTGGCTAGTAGTGCTGAGGTGGTGTGGCTAATGGTGGTGGATGGTGGTGCTGGGGCTAAGGCGATTGCTGGACACGGGTTGTTGGCTATGGTGGACTAGCTAGAGCTATAGTGGCAGCATGCTGAGTAAGAACGGAGCTGGCAAGTGAACGGTGTAACATCCTAAATTTTAGGTTCTGTTTCGACTAGATAAGTTGGGCTTTTCATCGACGCGCTTATAGTTCTTTTCCCTGAACGGATCACTCACGGGATAACTAGTTTATCAGGTGATGCCGTTAAGGAATCTAAATGCAATAGACTTGAGAATTCAACCAGGAATAGACTGCTCGACCGTGGTAATCTGCAATGGTCATTACAACATAGTTAAAAATTGATTAGAGACTAGAGATATATCGATTTGACAAAGGTATGTGATTAGTGCATGGGTGATTCCACCTAATTACAAAATTCTTGTTGATTGACACTAGATTGATTTTTCTGTCGTTTTGGTTCCATGTGTCTGTATTTGAAATCTCGAGATTTTCACGACAACCCAGAATCAGCAATATGTCGAAGAGGTACATAATGGCTTGAAAATAATTGACCATGGGTCAATTGCACTAAAAATTCCTAAAAGCTACCCGGTAGATTACGTCACGCTAAATTGAACCCAATTTCAGAAATTGAAAGTTCTGTCATGTCATGATTCATTGTAGGACCGTCGACTCATCGTCCAAGATTTTTCTTCAAACCGAGATTTTTGGCAAAATTTCAAAGTAGGGTTGTTTTTTATCGGAAAAATTAGAGGGCTATTTTTAGTCATGTTTTTGGGATTCAAGTTGGTTCAATTGACAAGGGAAAATGTGAATTTAAGTACGGGCACCTTGGTTGAATTTATGGGGACCGATTTAGGCTCAATTGGAGGGGATTTGCTTCTATGTTCCAAGGTTTGAGAAATCATTAATAAAGAAGAAAGACATGACGGTATTTAAAGAATGTAAAACGGGGTAATACGAAGCGTCACAAGGAAAAAATAAAACTGCCTTTTTTGAAAATAATAACTACCAAAAATTCAAAATTTCAAAAAAGATAATAGGCACCCCTCGACGGCCCCCGGTCCGTTAGGGTCGCCACAGTTCGCTTGTCTTTCACTTTCCCTATTAACATGTCACTCTAATACCATTTCAATTTCAGCGGGTCCATACAACCATGGGAGTTTACATTTTTTTTTTTTGATAGGTCCCTTGCGCAATTCATATACGGAAGCACATCCAACAAACTCCCTTCCCTATATTCAGAAAACGATGCACACCAACTAAACCTTTATAGGTAAAAGCTGTACACTTTTATTTACTTAAACCATATGGATATCATTTATCGGTACATAAAAATGCCGTAGTCTTCTATACTCGGCTACACTTCAAAAGATGACCGACATCTCCTCTAACAGTCATATACTTAAAGTCCATCGATTAGTGTCAGCGTCCAAAAGTTCCTTCCTTTGCTATCCTCCTCCTCACAATTATATCTAACCACTCGATCCATCTACCGATGGCGGTGGCAATGGTAGCAGAGGTATCTTATCTAATCTGAAATGTTATTCCAAAAGGGGTGAGTACAACCACTAAACAGGTAAAGGACCAATGAATCACTCAATGCATCATGCCCCACAATCATCACAATCATAGCATCACAAGTCATTAAAGCATTCATACACAATTTACCTTGATATCATGCACATGTCATCATACGTCATGTACATGCATCATCATATAGTCAACACCATCATGTTATACACTCACCATCATCATGTCACATGTACCATCATGCCATAGGTGCACATACATCCATGAACTCATCATCGTCATATCACATGTACCATCAGCATTTCCATGCATCCATGCACATATCATCATCATATCACATGTACCATCAACATTACCATGCATCCATGCACATATCATCATCATGTCATGCATATACCATCATGCATATTTTAATTTCACTTTCTCAATTTCATCCTTTCATTTTAGACCGCCACATTTCTCTTTCCCAAGACCAATGTTTGCATCCCGCATTCATCACTCGCGCCCAATCACGGCATCGCAAGAACCCTCCGGCACAATACCTGCCGGGCATCCGGCACCCCCATGCTCCGGGCATCTCGTACCCCAATTGGCATCACGAGGATCCTCTAGCACAATACCTGCCGGGCATCCGGCCGTACCCTTCTAGCCAGGCATCTCGCACCCCAACTATCATCGTGAGGCATCCCCTGGCTTAATACCAGCCAGGCTTCCGGCTCCCCTACTCTCCGAGCATCTCAAAACACCCGAGGACCCTCTAGACATGCATCATGATACAACCGGGCATCCAGCACAAACGTCCAAGCATGTATCATGACACAACCGAGCAACCAGCCGTACCCTTCTAGCCAGGCATCCCGACACTCCGGGGCATCGTCGGCTCACACCTTCGACAGCCTTGTCACTTATCTCAATTCACATCTTCAATTATAGTTCAATTTTAACATGGCATGTGATGTGATGGCAATCAAGATCATTTTCATCCTTTGATTCATACATGCATCTCCAATCATCATCATACATGCAGCAATACACAATCATTCATAAGAATACAATTCATGGAGTCCATACAATTCAGAATAGTCCATTTATCATGCCTTTTTGAAGTTTACCAAATTCCAGCTTGTACCATTTTAGAAAACATTTGAATTAAATATCCATATGATTCTAAAAAATCATGAAATCAGGAAATGAGATAGACAAGACAATAAGATAACAATTTTCGTGAAGAACACATGCCCAAAAGAGTTTCACACAAGAAGATATAATTCACACAAATACAACATGCAATTTCTGATAGAAACAGATTGCGCAGTTTTTGAAATAATTCAACGAAAATACCCGAATGACCTCAGAAAATTATGAAATTTTCCCAGGTGATAGTCAAGACACCAAAGTAGATTTTTGATGAAGACATCTAGGCCAGATTCGCTCTAGATAAGTTTCTACAGACGTCCGAAGCTCCTAATTCTAGCACCAAAACGCCCAGTATAGCTATCTCCGAATTATCGAGTTTTCACCCACTTTTTCTTCGTCGTTTCCTCTGAGATTTGGATATTTTTTGTTTCAAGAGGTTACCTACAACTTTCATCAAGGAATCTAAGTGAAATTTCCAGAGAATTGTCACCATATAGGTCCAAGAAGTCTCACGTGTCCTGTACCGTGTTTCCAGATTCACCATCTTCAAGAGAAAGTCGATTCACTAGGTCACACTTGCTCATTTTACCTCAAATTTGAGTATGTTAGTATTTAGGATGTTCTATACAAGTTTCATGCAGAAGTCAAAAGGAAATTCTCAGTAAAAAGCAACATGCAACCCACAAAACTACCAAAATGTCAGCAAAGCAGTTCCAGATCTAGTGTCTTCGTAGGAAGAGGGTTTTGCCCCTTAAATCTCAACCATTATGCCCCAAATTTTAGTATGTCATAGTTTGAGACGTTTTCTACAACTTTTATGAAGGATTCGAAGTGAAAATCAAACTCGAAACATGCATGCAAGCCTCCACAAGTTTCTGGGTCGGGCGGTATACACGAAATCAGCAAGCATCTTGAAGAACAAACCACATTTGCTTCGACTCCTTGCCTCTAAACATCCAAGAATTCAACCACACATGCAAGAAACACATGCAAGAGTAGAAATTGATCCTAACTTGCCTTTGTACCGAGCAAACAGCGGCACACGGATGGCGAACGCACGACGACGGGCGACGGACGGGCGGACCTCCTCCCCCGCGCAGCTTCTCCCTTTCTCTCTTGGTTCCTCACTCTCTCTCGGCAACTCTCTCCCTCTCTCTCACTCTCTCAAAACCAGCCACTCCCTCTCTCTCTTTCTTTTTGGTGGCTTATATACTTGCACGCATCCTCATTTTGCATCGGGGACACTTGTCCCTAAGAAAGAGACAAGTGTCTCCCTTGTTGAAGACACTTGGAGGAGGCCATGCGGCTCTTCCTCCCTTCTCCATGCATCGACAGCCCAATGGGCCTCATGGGCCGGGCCTCTTGGCCCACTTTAGGCCCATCTCACTTGGGCCTAAAGTCCAAACTTAAATGGCCCAAGTTTATTTTTTAATAATACCTCTTAATCCTCATTTAAATAAATACCTAATTGCATAATAAAATGGCCATAAAACTTGTAGTCACAAATCCATAAATTCCAATTTATAATACACATGGCCAATGATAGAATTTTCTTTCCTATCACATAATTATCCATTAAAAGCTTGGCCATAAATCTTATTGCAAATTATGGATTAAATGGCTATAAAATAACTTAATGGTGCTTCCATCACCTATTCATAGAATTTAATGTAGCTAGAGGTCGTCATGAATTTTGGGATGCCACAATTCTCCTCTCCTTAGAGAATTTCATCCTCGAAATTTGACATTTCCTATGTCTCTTCAAACAAGTGAGGGTACCTTTCCCTCATCTCATTTTGACTCTCCCATGTGGCTTCCTCCACATCATGATGTTGCCATAATATCTTAACCAATGGAATTCTCTTGGTCCTGAGAATTTGTTCCTTTCGATCCCGTACTTGCATAGGCTCTTCAAGGTACCCCATTTTCTCATCCACTTTGATGGCTTCATGATCGAGTATGTGATCAGGGTCTGGCTGATATTTCCTTAGCATCAACACATGAAACACATCATGTAAATTTCCCAAATTAGGAGGCAATGCCAAACGATATGCTACATCTCCTATTCTTTTATGTATCTCAAAGGGTCAGACAAATCTGGGACCTAACTTTCCTTTTATTCCAAATCGAGATATTCCTTTTTGAATGCTTGAGAATCTCCCTTCATAATATCAAATAATGCAAACTGAGATTTTTCAAAAGCATATCAATACTACAATAGTAGGCTTTGAAATCATATGCCATTTCCATGTCAAAGCATTTTGAAATCACCAATGTTGAAAATCCTTTGAGTTCTTGAAAATTCCACTTTATGATGTAAAATAGGAATTTCAAAGACACAGCAATATAACAATAATAGTCTTTGAAAATGGGTAAATCTCATATCATTGAAACCAATTCACAAAATCAAAGCATGATACCAAACCCATAAAATCCATGTTCACATTTAAATTTCAAATGTTTTTCGGAATCCACGTGTAAAGCCTCGAGTCGCACTTGCATCACGGTGTGAAATAAAATACTTTATCAAAACCCTTAGTAAATTTAAATCGGTACGTTGGCAAATTCCTATCTCAATCCCAACTCCAATGTGTTGGAATGTTTTCTATAAAAAGTTCATAAATCTTTGAAATAGAAAACATTTCTTACAACCTTTGGGCATGGTGTCACAAAGTACTCATAAATTTTGATGAAATTCAAGAGATTTTCTAAAACAGTTCATAATCAAAATCTGCTTTTCGATTGAATTTCAAAAACTTGGAATGTACAGGTGATAATTTCCTCCAAAAACCATAAGCATTTCTTGAAGTATTGAAAATCATAGTTCAACAAGTCGATAATATTGGTCCCGTCGTAAAGATTTTTTTGAAACTAAAAACTTTGAAATACCAAAATCCTAAGCCTTTCTTGAAATACCGAAATCAATGCATCGGCGAGTCATCAAACTCAGTCTCGACCTTAAGATTTTCAAAGTAGTTTGCATGTCAAATCTTAGAGCTTTGAAAACATCCAAACTCAAGTATTTCCAATCTAACTGCACTACATCAGACAACAACGGCAACGCATTATATAGGTTGGTAGACTTTTACTTGCTGGCATGTTAAACACGAGGAAACGTGTTTAGCTACATCCGCCTTCATGCCATTCCACCAAAACTGTTGGTGTAATTTCTGTACATCTTTGTACTACTCGGATGAATACTATAATTACACTTATGTGCTTCCAACAGGATTTCCCTTGTTTACTTCATCATTGTCGGGATCACAGAGTCGTCCTTGATATCTTACTACTCCATCTTCAGAGACTTGGAACTCTGGTCTTTTCCCTAAAGACATAGCATTTCGTATCTTCACAATTTCCGAATCAGATTCTTGCAAAATCTTAACTTTCTGAATATTTTCGGGTTCAATCCTTAATGCAGTAAGCATACCGTCGACGTGGTCTACTTCCAACTTAAAGTCTGAATCTACTATTGACTTTAATAAATTCCACTCTGTTATCCTCAGATTAGCCATGTTCGTAGCTGACTTTTGACTAAGGGCATCTGCCACCTTATTCACCTTTCATGAGGGGTACCGTAACAGTCAAAATCTTTTAATAATTCCATCCACCTCCTCTGTCTCATATTCGATTCCTTTTGTGAAAACATCTATTTCAAGCTCTATCCTAAGTGCAACTATCAATCAGATTCAAATTTAAAGAATTCCACCTTCTCGACTCAATCGAACACACCATTTAACCGAATTATTCCTATACCTTTGTCACCACCAATTCAAGCCTAGAACCATAAAAATCGACACCATTAACAACTCATCTGGTTCAGTCCAACAAAGACATTCACTACACTTTCACTGCAACATAGATTCAAGCCTAAAATATAATACCATTCATTCGGTTCAAATATCGATAGTCCACCAAGACTTATTCAATTCAAAGATCGACAATCCACCAAAATAGAACTTGTCTAGTGTCCATCGAATATATCTCATGTCTCATCCTAAAGAATCATCACTTAGACTAATCATTCATCAATTCCACAACATGAACTTTCACATTTTCACCTTGGTAAGACTATAACCACAATTGATCATATCCACTAATTCCACAAAACCTTCTCAAACTAAGATCATCACCTACAATTAAAAATTGACCATCATTAATTAAGCCTATTATTCCGACATGTAAACCACAAATAATTTCATGTCTCATATGACCACTCAACTCATGACTTCCAAGATCAATCTATACATACTAAATGCCTCCATGTAATGCATCAAGACTTCCAATGAGATCCTCTAATAGGAAGTCACTACTTAGCTCAAATGATCATAACTTAATCCTCAAATTCATAATTCTCTCTTCATAATTCACTTCTTAAGCCTTGTTTGCAGCACTACGCTTAGATGTTGCGCATGCTCTTCAGGTCCTTTAGAATATATCAGGATATCATCAAATGAAGACAATCACAATTTGATCCAAATAAGGCTTAAATATCCTATTCATTAAATCCATGAATGCAACTAAGGCATTCGTCAATCCGAATAGCATAACTAGGAACTCATAATGTCCATAGCGAGTCCTAAATGCAGTCTTAGGAATGTCTTCTTTCTTAATCCTTAGCTGATGGTATCCCGACCTCAAGTCAATTTTAGAAAAGACCGAACTTCCTTACAGTTGGTCAAATATGTCATCAATTCTAGGTAATGAGTACTTACTCTTAACAATTACATGATTCAATTGCCTATTATCAATGCACAAACGCATTGACATGTCCTTCTTTTTCACAAACAAGAGTTCTACAAGCTTAACCATGCTTCCGCTACGCCACTCTAATAAAATTATCCCAGAAACACTACCCTCCTAGTTCGATTCATAGTTCGGTTCATTCCTGCCCCCTTTTGCCATTCTAAAAGCCTGCCAGGAGCCGCTCCTTGTTCAGGTTCTTTGACCTTGGCATCCACTCCCTGCCCTCATCAAACCAGGACGTTATAGGTACACCAGTTTTCGCCCGGTTCGAACCCAAACTACACAGCTACTGAAGGGTCTCTTTTCAATAGGGATTAACTTACAGAGTTATTATCCGTTTTGGCCTATCCCATACCAGGCCTCATGGTTTCATCCTTGGCGCATGGGCAAGCACTATCTCAGGTAGCTCTTCGTTTGAATAGAGTCTCTTACCTTATCGTGCACCACTCAACGTCACATGTCTCCTTGATTCCATTCATTCTCTTAACATTTCTTGCTCTCCAAGCTGGGCACTTTCATAAATTTCATAATAATCCCTCACATTTAGGAGCACTAGTTGTCTCCTACCATCTGTCCTCAGGCCCTTAAGGAATCTCTTAACCTTTTCCTCCTAATCCTCTATCAATATAGAGGCATACCTAGACAGCTCAGAAAGTTTCGCTTAAGGAACAATTTGCGACTCAATGTCACTAATTAGCTAAGAAGGAGAAGTAATGTTCATATGTTACTAAAGTCATATAAGTAACATAAAAAGTTATTAGCACACAAAAGCAACATTACACTAGTTACCAGGGATCTACGAGTGAATACGCATCACCCGTTGTTTAAAGTTAGTCAACTACTCTTGGTTAGTACCCCATGGTGTGCATCATTCTATCCTCATTTCCATCCGAGGCTCCTTATCACTCAAAATAAACCATAGCTCTAATACCAAAACAAGAGCTGTGGCACCTCTCGACGGCCCCCGATCCGTTAGGGTTGCCACAGTTCGCTTACCTTTCACTTTCCCTATTAACATGTCACTCTGATACCATTTCAATTTCAGCGGGTCCATACAACCATGGGGGTTTACATTTTTTTTATAGGTCCCTTGCACAATTCATATACGAAAGCACATCCAACAAACTCCCTTCCCTATATTCAGAAAACGATGCACACCAACTAAACCTTTATAGGTAAAAGCTGTACACTTTTATTTACTTAAACTAGATGGACATCATTCATCGATACATCAAAATGCCGTAGTCTTCTATACTTCGCTACACTTCAAAAGATGACCGACATCTCCTCCAATAGTCATATACTTAAAGTCCATCGATTAATGTCAGCATCTAAAAGTTCCTTCCTTTGCTATACTCCTACTCGCAGTTATATCCAACCACTCGATCCATCTACCAGTGGCAATGGCAGCAGAGATATCTTATCTAGTCTGAAATGTTATTCTCCAAAAGGGGTGAGTACAACCATTCAGCAGGTAAAGGACCAATCAACTACTCAATGCGTCATGCCCCACAATCAACACAATCATAGCATCACAAGTCATTAAAGCATTCATACACAATTTACCTTGATATCATGCACATGTCATCATACCACATGTACATGCATCATCATATAGTCAACACCATCATATTATACACTCACCATCATCATGTCACATGTACCATCATGCCATAGGTGCACATACATCCATGCACTCATCATCATCATATCACATGTACCATCAGCATTACCATGCGTCCATGCACATATCATCATCATATCACATGTACCATCATCATTACCATGCGTCCATGCACATATCATCATCATATCACATGTACCATCATCATTACCATGCATCCATGCACATATCATCATCATATCACATGTACCATCAACATTACCATGCATCCATGCACATATCATCATCATGTCATGCATATACCATCATGCATATTTCAATTTCACTTTCTCAATTTCATCCTTTCATTTTGGACTGCCACATTTCTCTTTCCTAGGACCAATGTTTGCATCCCGCATTCATCACTTGCGCCCAATCCTGGCATCGCGAGAACCCTCCGGCACAATACCTGCTGGGCATCCGGCACCCCCACGCTCCAGGCATCTCGTACCCCAATTGGCATCACGAGGATCCTCTAGCACAATACCTGTCGGGCATCCAGCCGTACCCTTCTAGCCAGGCATCTCGCAGCCCAACTGGCATTGTGAGGCATCCCCTAGCTCAATACCAGCCAGGCTTCCGGCTCCCCCACTCTCTGGGACTCTCGAAACTCCCGAGGACCCTTTGGACATGCATCATGATACAATCGGGCGTCCAGCACAAACCTCCGGGCATGTATCATGACACAACCGGGCAACCGGCCGTACCCTTCTAGCTAGGAATCCCGACACTCCCGGGGCATCGTCGGCTCGCACCTCGGACGGCCTTCTCACTTATCTCAAATCACATCTTCAATTATAGTTCAATTTTAACATGGCATGTGATGTGATGGCAATCAAGATCATTTTCATTCTTTGATTCATACATGCATCTCCAATCATCATCATACATGCAGCAATACACAATTATTTATAACAATACAATTCATGGAGTCCATACAATTCAGAATAGTCCATTTATCATGCCTTTTTGAAGTTTACCAAATTCCAGCTTGTACCATTTTAGAAAACATTTGAATTAAATATCCATATGATTCTCAAAAATCATGAAATCAGGACATGAGATAGACAAGACAATAAGATAACAATTTCATGAAGAACACATGCCCAAAAGAGTTTCACACAAGAAGATATAATTCACACAAATACAGCATGCAATTTCTGATAGAAACAGATTGCGTAGTTTTTGAAATAATTCGATTAAAATACCCGAATGACCTCCGAAAATTATGAAATTTTACCAGGTTATAGTCAGGAACACAGAGCCATCCTTGGCATCTTACTACTCTATACTCAGAGACTTGAAACTTTGGTCCTTTTCCTAAAGACACAGCGTTTCGTATCTTCACAATCTATGGATTAGATTCATGTAGAATCTTAACTTTCTGAATAATTTCAAGTTCAATCCTTAATGCAGTGAGCCTACCAGTAAGGTGGTCTATTTCCAACTTGAAGTTTGAATCCACTATTGACTTTAATAGATTCCACTCTGTTATTCTTAGACTAGCCATGTCCATAGCTGACTTTTGACTAAGGGCATTTGCCACCTTATTTGCCTTTCCTGGATGGTATCGTATTTCACAATCATAATGTGGCACCCCTCGACGGCCCCCGATCCGATTAGGGTCGCCACAGTTCGCTTACCATTCACTTTCCTTATTAACATATCACTCTGATACCATTTCAATTGAAGCGGGTCCATACAACCATGGGGGTTCACACATTTTTTTTTGATAGGTTCCTTGCGCAATTCATATACGGAAGCACATCCAACAAACTCCCTTCCCTATATTCAGAAAACGATGCACACCTACTAAACATTTATAGGTAAAAGCCATACACTTTTATTTACATAAAGCAGATGGACATCTTTAGTCGGTACATCGAAATGCCATAGTTTCCTATACATGGCTATACTTCAAAAGATGACCGACATCTCCTCCAACAGTCGTATACTTAAGGTCCATCGATCAGTGTCGGCGTCTAAAAGCTCATTCCTTTGCTATCCTCCTCCTCTCAGTTATATCCAATCACTCAATACCTCTACTAATCTGAAATGTTGGTCCCCAAAAGGGGTGAGTACAACCACTCAGCAGGTAAAGGAATCCAATAGCCACTCAATGCATCATAAAAGTCATACATGCATTGCAGGCATTACTTACCTTGAAGCCATGCACATACTATCATGCATCATCACCACAATCATAATACATACATGCGTATCATCATGTCATACTCGTATCATCGTTATCATGACATTATTATATCACATATGTCATCATGCCATATCATCATATATCATCATATCATCATGCATATCATCATCGTCATATCGTCATGCATATCATCATGCATATCATCATCATCATCGTCATGCATATCATCATGCATATCATCATCATCATCATCGTCATGCATATCATCATGCATACCATCATCATCATGCATGTCATCATGCATATCATCATATACCATCATTACCATGCATATCATCATACATACCATCATTGTCATGCATATCATCATGCATATCATCATGTATATCATCATGTACCATCATCACCATGCATATTATCATGCATACCATCATCGTCATGCATATCATCATGCATATCATTATGCATATCATCATATACCATCATCACCATGCATAACATCATGCATACCATCATTGTCATGCATATCATCATGCATATCATCATCATCATCATCGTCATGCATATCATCATGCATAATTCAATTTCCATTTCATTTTGGACCGCCACATTTCTCTTTCCCAGGATCAATGTTTGCATCCCACATTCATCACTCGTGCCCAATCTTGGCATCGCGAGAACCATCCGGGCATGTATCCAAGATACAACCGGGCATCCGGCACCCCCACATTCCGGGCATCTCGCATCCCAACTAGCATCACGAGGTATCCTCTCGGGCAAAGACCTCCGATGAGGCTTCCGGCATCACTCCCTGGCCGGGCATCTCGCATCCCAATAGCATCGCGAGGCATTCCCTTCGGGTAGAAACTTCCGACAGGGCTTCCGGAATTATGTATCGACATACCACCAGGCCTCCCTTGGAATTACGTACCGTATACCACCGGGCATCCCGACACTCCCGGGGAATCTCCGGGGCTCGCCATGAAAATGGTTTCCCCTGCCCTCCGGAATTACGTACCGACATACCACCAGGCCTCCCCTGGAATTACGTACCGTATACCACCGGGCATCCCGAAATTCCCGGGGAATAATCATCCGCCACAAATGGCTTCCTCATTCATCATTATCCATGGCCACCAAATTTAGTTCTCAACTCATCATGGCACACAATATAATGACCAACAAGATCATATGCAGCATTCAATTCATACATGCATCTCAATTCATAGTCATGCATGCATCAATACATCATCATCCCATCCATACAAAATTCCAGCAAATACCACTTTCAGAGAATATTTAGATTAAATATTCATATGATTCTAAAAAATCATGAAATTAAGGCTAGTGGTAGACAAGTCAATAAGATAGCAATTTCATGAAAGATACATGCCCAATCGAATTCCACACAAGAATCATAATTCAGACAAATACAACATGTAATTTCGGACATCAACAGAATGCACAGTTTCCGAAATAATTCGATTAAAATATTCATATGAGCTCCAAAAATTATGAAATTTCACCGAGTTATAGCCAAGACATTTTCGCACATCTTTCATGAAGACTTTCAAGCCAGATTCTTTCTATATTATCTTCTACAGTCTCACGAAGCTTCTGGATCCATTACCGAATCGTCCAGTACACGCTTCTCCGAAATACTGAGTTTTCACCTACCTATTCTTCTTCGTTTCCTCTGAAATTTGGATATGTTCTACATCAAGATGTCCTCTACAAGTTTCATGAAGAGATCTAAGTCAAATAACCAGAGTATAGTCATCTTTTAAGTCCATGAAGTCTCGGGTGTCCTGTATTACATCTCCAGAATTTCCGTCTTCAAGATCTAGTCGATTTACTAGGCTATACTTGTTCATTTCACTTCAAATTTGAGTATGTTGTATTTTAAGATATCCCCTACAACACTAATGAAGAAATTGAAAAGAGATTCTCAACAAAAACCAACATGCAACCACAAATCCAACGAGATGTCAGTGAAATCTTTCCAGATCTGAGGTCTCCGTAGGATAAGATTTTAACCCCTTAAATCTCCATAATTTTCCATGAAATTTCAGTATGTTGTATTTCAAGATGTTAGCTACAACTCTCATGAAGATATCACAGCCAAAATCGAACTCTAAACATGCATGCAAGCTCTCACAACATTCTGACTAAAACAGCTCATACGAAAATATTCCAGATCTAGCATCTCCGTAGGATGAGGGTTTGACCCCTCAAATCTCCATAATTTTCCATAAAATTTCAGTATGTTATAGTTCAAGATGTTAGCTACAACTTTTAGGGAGAAATAGAAGCCAAAATCGGACTTTATACACACATGCAAGCTCAAACAAGTTTCTGACTCCAAACAGTTCATGCGAAAACATTGGTGCAAGAGTAGAAAGTGGATTCCCAACTTGCCTCTAGACCTCACGAAAAGCACGAGCGGACGGCACACGGTGGCGAACGGGCTCCTTTCTCTCCCTCTCGGCTTCCTCTCTCTCTCGCACGATTCACTCTCTCTCTCCCTCACTTGGCCGAATGGCTAACCAACCATTCTCTCTCCTCTTCTTCCCTTTTATACCCCCAAATCCTCATGATTACTTGCCTACAAACCAGCCAATGCATGGCCTTCTTCCCTAAGACAATGCATGAAGACCTCTTGCCACTTGTCACAACACATGCAAGATGGGCTTGGGCTTTTGGGCTTGGGCTTGGGCCGGCCACTCCTCCCCCTTTCTTGGTCGACGGCAGCCCACTTGTGGGCTTCAATGGGCCAGCCAACTTGGCCCATTAAAATCCACCTTTTGGGCTTAAGGCCCAAACCTAATTTAAATCCTAATTTCACCTTTCAATTATTCATCTTTAATTCTTTCTTTTAAGAATTTAATTACTAAATTCCACATGGCCAAAATCTTGAAATCATAATTCCATAAATCCCAATTTATAAAACACATGGCCAATGATAGGATTTTCTTTCCTATCACATAATTATCCCTTAAAAACTTGGCCATAAATCTTATTACAAATTATGGATTAAATGGCCATAAAATAACTTGATGGTACTTCCATCACCTATTCGTAGACTTTAATGTAACTAGAGGTCATTATGAATTTTGGGATGCCACACATAATCTTTTAGTAATTCCATCCACCTTCTCTATCTCATGTTCAACTCTTTTTGCGAAAACAGATACTTCAAGCTGTTATGATCTTTATAGATTTCAAACTTCTCTCAATACAAATAATGTCTCCATATTTTTAGAGCAAAAACTATAGCTGCCAATTCTAAATCATGGGTTGGGTAATTTAACTCATGAGGTTTCAACTGCCTCGATGCATAGGCTATGACCTTGCCATGTTGCATCAAAACACATCCTAGTCCTTTATGAGATGCATCACTATACACCGTGAATCCATCAGATCTAGATGGTATAGTTAGAATTGGGGTTGTAGTTAACTTCCTTTTAAGTTCCTGAAAACTTCTTTCACATTCTCCACTCCATTCAAACCTCATATTCTTTCGAGTCAATTTCATTAAAGGGCTTACCAATTGTGAAAATCCTTCGATAAACCTCATATAATAGCCAGCCAATCCTAAAAAACTCCGGATCTCAGTCAGCATCGTCGATCTCGGCCAATTCACTACCATCTCAACCTTTGCAAAATCTACTGCAATTCAATTTCCCGACACCACGTGCCCTAAAAATATTATTTGGTCTAGCCAGAATTCACACTTACTAAATTTGGCGAATAACTTATGATCTCTTAGCGTTTGCAATGCTATCCTTAGGTGTTGTTTATGCTCTTTAGGTCCTTTAGAATATATCAGGATATCATCAATGAAGACAATTACAAATTGATCCAGATAAGGCTTAAATATCCTATTTATTAAATCCATGAATGCGGCTTGTGCATTCATTAATCCAAAAGGCATAACTAGGAACTCATATTGTCCATAACGAGTCCTAAATGCAGTCTTAGGAATGTCTTCTTTGTTTATCCTTAACTGATGGTATCTTGACCTTAAGTCAATTTTAGAAAAGACTAAACTTCCTTGCAATTGATCAAATAAATCATCAATTCTAGGCAAGGGATACTTATTCTTTACAGTCGCTTGGTTCAGCTGTCTATAGTCAATACATAAACGCATTGACCCATCCTTCTTTTTCACAAATAGAACTGGTGCACCCCAAGGTGAAGCACTTGGCCTAATAAATCCCTTATCAAGCAACTCTTGTAGTTGCACCTTCAATTCCTTCAGCTCCACCAAGGCCATTCTATATGGGGCTTTCCATATCGATCCTGTTCCAGGCATTAATTTAATTTCAAATTCAATCTCTCGTTCCGATGTAATCCAGGCAACTCCTTAGAAAACACATCTTGAAATTCCCTGACTATTCAAATCTCATCGACTTTAGCCTCTTTCTTAGTAAGATCTCTTACTACTGCTAGGTATCATTGACATCCTTTGTCAAGTAGTTCACGAGCTTCTACCATTGAGATGATGGCTATAGAGGGGTTTGTTTGACCTCCAAAAGATTCAAAACTAGACTGATTAGGTAACATGAACTGGATTACTTTCCTATAGTAATCCACCTTAGCCGATACTTATGGAGCCATTCCATTCCTATGATAACATCAAAGTCATACATGGCCATCACAACTAGATCTATTTCCATATCTCGTCCTTCTATAGTTATCTTACATTTTGCACACATCATTGTAGATAATACCATATTCTTTAAAGGTGTGGAAACACAAAGAGGCATCTCAAGAGGTGTAGTTTCTATTTTACTCAATTACCTATATCTTTCAAATATAAATGAATGCGTAGCACCCGTGTCAACACAATGTATATGCCTTCTTGCCATTTATAAATAGCATACATGATATAACATTTTTGGAAGCTTCCACTTCCTCTTGGGTGACCGTATACACCCTTCCTTGTGCTGGTGGCCTTTGTGGATTCCTTGGTAGATTTGGTCTAACAGTACTTTGTTGTACTTGTCGCATTGAGCCGACACTCAGCTGCGACCTCTCTTGTGGACAGTCTCTCTTGAGGTGACCTACTCGTTCACAACCATAACATTTCAGCTGTCCATTGCAAGGTCCTGGGCCATGTTGCCCATCACATCTTCGATAAACATCATGCTGATAGGGTGCTTTCCCTATATTTAGGCCATCTCTTGCTTTCCCAAAATTTCCAAAATTACTTTTTTTCTTAGAATCCCAGGTCTGACCTTGACTAGGATAGGGTCTCTTGCCCCTTCTGATATCACTAAAGGTCAACTATCTCTTAGACTCTGATTGCTCTCTCACCAGTTTTTGCTCTACCAACGATGCCCTTTTATAAATCTTATTATAATCTCTTATATTCAAAAACACCAGTTGTTTCCTAATATTAGTCCTTAACCCTTTTAGAAATCTCTTAGCTTTTTTCCTCTCGATCCTCAATCAACCTAGGAGCATACCTAGACAATTCAGAAAATTTTGCCTCATACTAATCTACTGTCAGCTCCCTTTGTTCCAATTGAACAAATTTTGTGATCTTCTTATCCTTGGCACAATCAGAAAAATGCTTCCTATTGAAAGCTCTAACAAATTCGTCCCAATTTATATCAGTACCTGGTGGAAATATCGTATCTCTTGAAGCTCTCCACCAAAATTGGCATTTCCCTCCAGGGTACTCTGCCAAAGTTATTTTTTTAGCATCATTGCAATCCAACAACTAAAAAATTCACTCTATTCCATCAATCCATTGTTCCGCCTCCTCAAGACTTCCTGTTCCACTAAACTTAGGTGGCTTCAGCTTTAGAAATTGTTCTACCAGTCCTTGAGGGCGACGTTCCACGCTAGGTTGTTGTTGCGCTTGTCTTTCCATCAGATTTCCTATATTGGCCAATGCCTGCAAGATATCTTCCATTTAGGGTTCAGCCTTTGCAGGAGCAGCTTTAGCCCTCGATGGATGAGAACTTCCAACTCGTACCATGATTTTCCTATAGTTTCCAAGCATTTGCCTCAGGAATAATCTATGACTTAATGTCTCCATTTAAAGCAACTACAACTATATATAAGTAATATAAACATGTTACTGGCACCTAAAACCAACTCTTAGAAATTACTAAGGATCTACGAGTGAGTACCCATCACCCGTTGTTCAAAGTTAGTCAACTATCCTAGTTAGTATCCTATGGTGTGCATTGTCATCATATTCCTCACTTTCCAAATGAGGCTCCTTATCACTCCACCTATAACCATTGCTCTGATACCAACTCAATTCTGGCACACTCTTCGAGACGGCCCCCAATCCACTAGGGTCGCCACAGTTCGCTTACCTTTCACTTGTCCTAATGACATGTCACTTTGATACCATTTGAATTGTAGTGGGTCCATAAATCCTGGGGGTTTGTATCATCTCAATCGGTCCTAGCGTAGTTCATATAATGGAAGTATACTCGACATCTCCCTAACCCGTACTTGAACTAAATAATACAATACAATGCACACCAACTACACTTTTCATATATATAGAAGCTAATGCCGAACCACTTTTATTTACATACATTGATTGAAATCACGAGTCGGTACAACAAAAGGCCAAGGCTTTAACTAAGCTCGGCTATAACCCAAAAGAACCCGACTCTACATTAGACATGTACATCAATCCATCATCCTAGTGTCGGCCATCCAAAAAGTGTCAACCTCTACCAGTCACACGCTCTAATCACACCCAGCCCGGTGCATTGGTCGGTGGCGGCGGCAACATCCCCATCATCCTCCCATCGCGACGAACATGCATGGACAAGAACTCCTGGACTACAAGGCCATCAGGTAGGCTCACATCATACATAACCAAAACACGAACATGGATAAACACCAGACCATGAACACCAACGCGGGAGTGCTCCGAGCACTCGACCTCAACATCAGACGGTAAGCCATAAAATGTACCATGCGTGATAGGTGATAGAGGAATCTCTCAATTTGAAATGTTAGTCCTCAAAATGGGTGAGTACTAACCACTCAGCAGTAAAGATCCATCAAACTACATAATGCAATAGCCAGGACACCCACAATTTCGTGTGAAATGCACATATCATCCGTGTAATCATGCTTGCATTTCCATGAGATTCATTCATTAAGGCAATTTATATTCCATGCCATATACACATACATGCGCATGATTCATATCATCCATACAATCATGTGTGTATATATATCTCCATGAGATCCATTCAATACCTTCATGATCACATTCTCAATGCCAAATAGTACCAACTCAATTTCATAGGCAATTCATACATCACGCCATACGCACACACATGTGCATGATTCAATTCTCATTTTAAATTTCAAAAGGATATCTTTTTTCTTCCGAGGACCAGTGTTTGCATCCCTCATATATCGTTCGCACCCAACTTGGCAATGTGAGGAACCTTCGGCACACACCTTCAAGCATCTCGCACCCTAACTGGCATCACGAGGCAATCCGGCACACACCTCCGGGCATCCCAACACTCCCGGGGCATCGTCGGCTCACACCTCCGACGGTATTATCATCATCACAATGCATATTCATATATATATACATATATATATATATATATCTCATTTTCAAATTAGCATTTGGTGTAATAATGTTAGAGGTTTAAACCAGCCTTTTTGATGTCATATGATATGCCAAATGTCACCATATATGCAGTACAAATAACACCCAAGATATCACATCTCATGAAGCAATTCATTTGTTCTTGAAAATGAAGCAAATTTTCGGATAAAGCAGAATGCGCTCCTTTAATTAAAATTCTGGAAAAATTAGTAAACGATCTCAATAAATTTTGAAAATTTAACATGTTATAAACAAGATCTAGAGAAAAAGGGTTTCATGAAGAACACCATGTCAAAAGAGCTTCGTACAAGTTGCTACAGTCCATGCATCACAGCTTAAAGTTTGGGAACATCACCATTGCACAGTTTTATTCATAAATTCAGCATAAACCCTATTATCAACTCAGAAAATTCTGAAATTTTAATATGTCATAGTTAAGACCTAGAGGTACAAGTTTCGTGAATAAATTGAAATCAAATTTCTTTTGGATTAAAAGCTATAGTCGATTTAATTCTCCCCACTCTTGGTACAGTTTTCCAGATTAATCCCTTTCAAAGAAAATATGTTTCCCCTACCAATACTTGTTCATTTATTCTCAAATTTTAGTATGTTACTCCTCAAGATGTCATCTACAACTTTTATCAAGGACATGAAGTCAAATTTCAACTGGATAATTTTATAAAATTCACGGAATCACAAGGGGTCGGACTGTTCCTACATGCAACAGCTTGCTTGTTCTAGGAAGACTACTACCATTCACTCGAATTTCAGCATCCAACATCACCACTCAAGTATGTCCAACACCCATTACGCTCCACATGCAACCACGGCAAGCAAAATGTAGGCTAACGGACTTTACTTGCCTTAAATCCAACGAAAACGAGCAAACAACGGCAACTTGGGGCTTAGGCGGGCTTGATCGACGGCGGTACTAGGCGGCGTCAACGACGGTTGATGGTGCACGCACAGCGGGGCCTGTCCTCTTCTCCCTTCGCTGAAGCACCCACACTAACAACCCTCTCTCTCTCTCTCTCTCTTTCTCTCTTTCTCTCGGCTTCCTCTCTTTCTCTCTTTCTCTCCCTTGCGCGACAACTCCCCCCCTCGCTCACTCCGCTCCTCCTCTTTTCTTCCTCCTCCATGATTAGTAATCATTAGCTTGCATGCAAGAGCCACTTGTATAATCCCTTTTGCCACTTGTCAGTCTTCATGCAAGGCTAATGGGCCTTATTTGGGCCGGGCTTGGTCGATCGAACGGGCGAAAAAGGTGGGGGCTGTGGGTTGGTTTTTGGGGTAGTTCAGCCTTAAGAAAATCGGTCCACACCTTCTCTTATTTTTTTTTCATTTAGTCCCCACTTATATAAATACCTAATTTCAATTCATATGGCCATAAAACTTTGTAACATAAATCAATAAAAATCCAACTTATAAAGTAAATGGCCAAGAATAAAAATTTTCCTTATCAATTTGCCCCTTAGGACAACCCTTAATCACTTATGGTCATAGGATACATTTCCAACAAAATAATTGTCCATTAAATGCTCGGCCTTGATTTATTGTAATTCATATACCTAATGGCTATAATATAATCCAATGGGGCTTTCATCACCTATTCATGGTTCATGGTATCTCCAGGGGTTGCTATGAAATTTTAGGATGCCACATAGGTATCTCGAATTGTGACAACAAGGTCATCGTTCATCAAAACCGTGCACTCTTAAAGATGAAGCTCGTCATTGCCACGCCATCTCATCACGCCCCCACAACACTATAGTGTTAGAGAAAACTCATGTATTGTTTTGAAGCTGACAAAACATTTCCAAAAGTCTAGTCTAAAGACTTGCAAACTCAAACTGTAAAGAACTCTAGACTCTACCATCAAAGTCTGAAAACTACTAGACTTTAATCTCAAAGTCTGCCCTCACTAATAGTTTTCAAACCGAAGAATGAAGACTTATTCAGATGTAGTATTATCTTCAAGGATTCGATTTGTATGGTTTTTGAAGTCCTTATGGCTGGATATAGCACCTTATGATGAATTATCTTTATTGGAATCAATTTGGATAATCAAATCTTTTGAAAGGCAAAAATACTTGGAAAGTTCTACTTATGAAAACCAAGATCTTGATTGTATGGGCAAGCATGATTGACGGGCTTTCATCTCGATCTTCTAACGACTCAAGATCTCCTTAATTGATTTTTCCAATGGGTAGTTTGGAATAATCCCTTTGGAAAGTGCCAATAGTCATGAAGGCATGAAGGAGTATTTAAGGCAGACCCTCAAGTTGTTTGATAGAGTGCATGAAAGAAAAATTTCAAAGTCTGAAGCTTTCTAGCTCTTTGCTATTTCATTTGTCGAGCTAATTATGTACTCAAAAGAGAGAGCAAACACTTGTGAGACTCTGGAAGAGTGTAGTAGGGCTTTTACTATGTAAAGTCAATGATGTGAGACTGTAAAATTACTTTTGATTCATAGTAAAATCCAACCAGTGGGCTATCACAAGAGTGGACGTAGGCTTGATCTAAGCCGAACCACTATAAACTTTGTGTTTCTATTCTCTTTCTTGAACTCTTTTATTCATTCGTAAATTTATTTAATTGCTAAACTTTCTCTAGTCCATTACTTTGTAGATTTAAGTTCAAAAGAAAAGGTATTTATAAACGTTTCCGTAAAAATTTCTTTTAACACCTATTCACCCCCTCGAGGTGTTCATACTAGCACTTTCAATTGGTATCATAGCATGTGTACTCATTTTATTGAAGTATTTTTACTTCTAAGTTAAAGATATATGGCTAGTATTTTGGCTTCAAGTTTGGTTAAGGCCAAAGCAACACCAAACCTCCTTACTTTGATGGGAAGGAATACAATGTGTGGAAAAATAATATGAAGGCATTCTTGAGATCGAAAGATTCCCTGGAATGGGACATAGTTGAAAAAGGGATTATTCCCAAAGCCACATCAATATCAAAAAGAGGAAAAGAAGTTGAAGACGTTGGCGAAATGACACAAGAAGAAATAAACAAGAGACAAGTTCTTGATGCTAAAGCCATCTACTCTTTATACTATGCTTTATCTACTATTGAGTATAACAGAATTTCATCTTGTGAAATAGCCAAAGAAGTTTAGAACATGTTGCATGTCACTTAAGAAGGAACTAATCGAGTTAAAAAAATAAAAATCAATATCATACTCGAAGAAGATGAAGCCTTCAAGATGAAGCTAGGAGAATCCATCACTAACATGTTCAGTCGTTTTATAGAAATTGTAAACGGCCTAGCATATCAAGGACAACCAATCTCAGAACCAATGAAGATTCAGAAGATGACATGGATGATGAAGAACTAGCACTCATGATGAGGACGTTCAGAAAGTTGAATAGAAAGGAAAGGAGATTCAACTGAAATAAGCAAGGCACTCAAAAATTTTAGAACAAATCAACTGAGGATGATGAAGTCAACAAAGATGTGATCTGTTTTGAATGCAAGAAAAAGTGGCACATTAGACCCAACTACCCTCTGTTGAAGAAAAAGACAAGAAGAATTGAGAAATACAAACAGGTTCTCAAAGCAGAGACATGGAACGATATTGAATGCAAAGAAAGTAATGAGGAATATGCCAACATATGTCTAATGACAAATTCAAAATCGAATCAGACTCTTCGAGAGACTTAGACAAAGAAATTGAGGTTAGCAATTTAACAATCCCTGCTAAAGTTTCAAAGTATATAGATGAATTTTGTCTTATTCTCAAAACATCTCTTAAAAGGATTTCCGAGCTAAAAAGGGAAAATTCTAAATTGAAGTAACAAGAAACTTTTTGAAAAGAAAAGTTTGAAAATCTAGACAAAAGTTTTATTAATTTGAAAGAAAATGCATATTCTCTTTCAAAGGAAAATTTTTCTTGAAAGAGGACATTTCAAATATCACAAAAAGGTTTTCAAAATGATCTGAGAAGTTAGAAAAGATTATTTTTGTACAAAGACCTTATTTTAACAAATTTGGTTTGGGTATGACTCCATAAACAATTCCTATAATTGATTTTCCAAAAGTAAAGGAGAGAATCAAACAAAGACCTACAAAAATGTTTTATAGAAATCATTTTCAAAGAGTTTTTGCAAAACCCATTCGCTAAAGTGCTCTCAAATGTTCAAAGTGTAACAACTCAGAACATTTTGAGAAGGAATGTCCCAAGGTTTGGAAACTTGTTTAGAAGGATTGGACAAAAACTGTTTTAACACTAAATCCCCTAGACCCAAGAAAATGTGGGTACCAAAGAAAACTTGAGTTCTTGTTATAATTGCAGGTCACTATCAAAAAGAAGATCAAATGGTATTTGGATAGTGCCTATTCGAGACACATGATAGGATATTTAAGTTGTTTTATAAGACTTATGCAAATAAATGGTGGAAAAGTTTCTTTTGGTGAAATAACAAAAGAAGAATTGTTGGATGTGGAACTGTGAAACTTGGAAGTCTCATAATCAATAATGTCTCCTTAGTGGAAGACATGAAAATATTTATCTTTTGGATATAAAACCAGAAAGCTCTCAGTGTCTAATATCAATTCAAGATGAAGCAAACCTTTGTCATAGAAAGCTTGGCCATGTTAACATGAAGCAAATTACCAAGATATCCTCCAAGAAGCTTGTTCGTGGACTACCCAACCTGACTTATCAAAAGTTTGAATTATGCACACCATGTGCATTGGGAAAATAGGTTAGAAATTCTTTTAAACCTATAAATCAAGTTTATACTAATCAAGTTTTGCAGTTTCTGCATATGGAGCTCTTTGGGCCAACCAGAACTCAAAGCATTGGTGGAAAGAGATACTGCCTAGTAATTGTGAATGATTACTCTCGCTTTACATGGGTATACTTCTTGGCAAGTAAGTCTGAAACATTCTCTTACTTTTCAAAATCTACCAAGAAGGTTCAGAATGAAAAATGTTATGCTATTTCAAGCATATGCACAGACCATGGAGGTGAGTTTGAGAATCAAGACTTTGCTAATTTTTGTGATGAATCTAGTTTTCAACATGTTTTCTCTTCTCCATATACTCCATAACAGAATGGGGTTATGGAAAGAAAGAATAGATCTTTGCAAGAGATGGGAAGAACTCTTTTAATTGAAAGTAATATTTCTTCTCGATTTTGGGTTGAAAATAGTTTCTACAGCTTGCTATATTATTAATGGAGTATTTTTAAGACCTATTATAGAGAAAACTCCTTATGAAGTATTTAAAGAGAAAAAGCCAAATGTTTCTTATTTTCATATATATTGGTTGTAAGTGTTTTGTTTTGAAAAATGCAAATGATCGAATTGGTAAGTTTGAGGAAAAATCATGAAGATTTTTTTCTTGACTACTCAACCTCAAGTAAAGCCTATAAAGTATTCAACAAGAAGACCCAATCTGAAGAATCTATGAACGTCAAATTTCAAGAATCTATGCAGAATCAACTGAATTAGACTCAACTTGAAGAATCTAAACTTGCTCCAAACCTTACAAAGTCTACTTCCCCCAAAGTGGTTTAGATAAACAACAAGATGAACCAGAAGATTCAACTGAAACAGAGGATCAACAGACATTCAAACAAATTAGCAACTTGAAGCATAAGTCAAGTCATCTCAAATAGCTCATCATTGGCAACATTGATGAAGGAATTCATACTAGATCCAAAAGGCAAGAAGAGTCTAGTGCTTTAGCACTTATTTCTTAGATTAAACTCAAAAGTGTAGAAGAAGCCTTAGCTGATGAGAGCTGAATTGAAGTTATGCAATAAAAACTTAGATAGTTCAGCATCAATGATGTTGGGGAGCTAATTCCTAAACCAAAAGGTAAATATATTATTGGAACTAAATGGGTTTTCAAGAACAAGGCATACGAGAAATGAAAAGTGGTCAGAAACAAAGCAAGACTCGTAGCCAAAGGATATACGCAAGAAGAAGGAACAAACTATGATGAACCTATGCATTAGAAGCAATTAGATTATTACTTGCTTTTGCTTGCTATAAAAATTTCAAGTTATTCCAAATGGATGTAAAAAATGCATTTCTCAATGGATTTATCCAAGAAGAAGTCTATGTGGAACAACCACCTGGATTTGAAGATCCAAAAAGGCCAAACTCAGTCTTCAGATTGAAAAAGGTTCTATATGGATTAAGTAAGCACCTTGAACCTGGTATGACAGGTTAAGTACGTTTCTAATTCAAAATGGTTTTGTTAGAGGAAAGGTGGATACCACTTTGTTCATTAAAAGAGAAGATAAAGATTTTCTACTTGTTGAAATCCACGTTGTTGATATTATCTTTAGATCACCTAATGAAAATCTTTGCAATAAGTTTTCTAAGTCATGCAAGATGAATTCGAGATGAGCATGATGGGTGAGTTAACTTTCTTTCTCAGATTACAAGTCAAACAATTGAAGAAAGGAATTTTCATTCATCAAGAGAAATATACAAAAGACCTCATCAAGAAGTTCAGATTGGAGAATTGCAAAAAGACTAAGATATCAATGTCAAGTTCTTTGAAGTTGGATAAAGATGAAAGAGGAAAGAGTGTAGACCAAAAGCTTTACAAGAGTATTATCGGTTCACTTTTTTACCTAACTGCACCTAGACTTGACATTTTGTTTAGTGTTTGCATTTGTGCTAGATTCTAATCAGATCCTAAAGAATCTCATCTAAGTGCTGCAAAATGCATCATCAAATACGTTGCAACTACTTCAAAGCTAGGTCTGTGGTATCCCAAAGAATGAGGCTTTACTCTCCTTGGATATTCAGACGTAGATTTAGTATGTTGCAGAGTTGATAGAAAGTGTACTTCTGGCACTTGTCAGTTGCTTAGCAATAAGTCGGTGTCTTGGTTCTCAAGGAAGCAAAGTACTATTGCTCTTTCAACACCAAAAGTAGAGTATGTAGCTCTTAGGAGCTGTTGTTTTCAAATCTTATGGATAAAACAACAGCTAAGAGACTTTGGAATTGAAGATTCATGCACCAAGATCAAATGCGATAACACCAAGTGCCATTAATCTCACAAAGAATCAAATTCTTCATTCAAGAGCAAAGCACATAGAAATTCGACATTATTTCATTAGAGATCATGTTTAGAATGGAGAAGTTATGATTCAATTTATTGACTCGAAGAATCAGTTGGTAGACATATTTACAAAGCTACTAGAGAAAAATCTATTTGAGTATATTCGCACCAGACTGAACATCATATCTTATATGGGTTAAAGTTTGAAGATGATTAGACTTAGAACTTCCAAAAGTTGCAACTATAAGTTATTTCTATGCAAGTAATTTAATTTTTGATGAAAATTTGAAAACGTACGATTACTTTTTATATCGCTACTTTCTTATTTTATTTTTAGTAGTTATCTTTTCCGTTTTTGAATTTATGGCGGTTTATCATTTTCAAAAAGGCCGTTTTTACTTTTTCCTTTATGACGATCTGTATACACCATTTCATCTACTTTATATATTGTTGAGATTCATCTTCTCCGTTTACACTCACTCAAACCCTAGAATACAAATATCATACTTTCTCTCATTTTTTCTCAAGTTTGATCCAAAAAGTTTTCACCTTTTTCAACGAGCGAGTTCAAGAAAAGGGGACCACAATACATGCTAGAGAGTCCTACCCATTTTGATCTAACCAAGAAAGAGGACTCTTCGCAGCAGCATCAACAACATTCTCAACTGCGTCACTCATTACAACAAGGGACTCAAGTTCCTCCATAGCAACAAGCAAAAGAAGAGATTATTGAAGATGTTGAACCAATAAGAACGCTGGAACCTGAATTTCTCTTCAAACTCTACTCTAAGTTAAAGGAATGAGGTATTATGATGACTTTCATTGATGATTTTTTGAGCGAGAGAGGGTATAGGAATGAGACTCATTTTTTGAGAACAATGGAAAGTGTGGGCATTGCGCCTGTAGGTGTGGTAGCAAGGACTTTTGCCAACTTTCCAAGTGATCACGTTTTGGAACCTTTAATTAGCCTGAAGGGAAAGATGATGATGAAAGGATGTACTCAAACTTTTAGCCCAGGATGGGTGTCACTACAAATGTTTGTGGTGAAGGGACGGACTTATTTTATTCTAAGGGCCACAAGAGGACTTATTCAAAACTACTGAAGAGAGGGGTTATGAATCCTAGAAGTGTGGACTTTGATTTTCTTGATTCGGTGAAAGTGAATCTAAGGGAAAAGCTTGCACTCCTTCAACTCGAACGATTTTGCTTTGAGACAACTGTCGCCTACCCAAAACTCATAGCTTATTTCTATTCAAATCTATCCTTTTTAGATGCGAATAGATTTTCTTTTATAGTTAGGGACAAAGAATTTGTGGTCGATGTAAACACGTTGGCTGATGTGATTGGAGTGGAAAGAGGGAATTTCCAACCGATCAATGTGTCTGTTGCTCATGCTACATTGGAACTTGTTTGGGAAAGATTTGCTGAAAGCAAGATTTCCTACTCTAGGATGAATGCCTCCAATATCTTACTTTACAAGATCGTGATCAATTGCATCAGACCCAAAATCCACTTCAAAAACTAATGTATCTCACTCTGAAGTGAAGCCGATGTATGCAATCAACATTGGATTCAAGTTCTCACTGCTTCACACTATCCTAATAAACATGTATAGGACAGTTGTGAAAGACAAGGGGCAACTTCCTTACTCTACTCTTGTTACTCGATTGTTAAGACATTTCAACATTTAGCCTCCTGTTATTCTGTGTGTTCGAACCATTGCTCCAATGGTAATTGGACTAAAAATGGTTTCAAAAATGAGATTGAAGGAGCTGAATAAGGCTTTGGAGCGGTTGAAGGAGAAATCCCCTGCAAAAACTAAGCAAGACTTTGCAATGAAGAAGAGGAAAGGCAAAGGGCCCATGAAAGCACCAATCAAGAAGAGGAGAGCCCTTATTTTGTTAGACGAAGAAGATGAGGATGATATGACTCTCTTCACTTTTGACTTAAGAAATTGTAGAGCTTTGTTAGTTTTGAGGAGACAAAGGACAAAGAGGACAAAGAAAGAGAAGAAACAAAGAAAAGAGGTGAAGAGAAAGAAGAACAAAGAACAGAGGAATAAGAAAGAGGAAGAAACGAAGATGAAGAAGAGGGTCAAGATAATTCTTTAGAGCCCACATTTACTGTATCTTTGTTAGAGGACTCGAAAGAGACAAGAGTTGGGACTACAAGAGATGAAAGGGACAAACATCACCTTGGTGCTCAAGAAGAGCAAGAACAGGAAGAGGAATTCTTTTCTCCACCTAAAGGCACAGAAACAGGGAGAGCTACTGACAAAAGAGGTACTTCTTCACCTATTTTCACTAGTGATGTTAGTAGATCTCCAGTAGATCCGGAGGATGTCTATGCCTCTCAATTCCCTGAAGCTGATGTTGATGCATCATCTCCAAGTCTGGATGTTCCAACTGAGGTTCCATCATCGATTAACATTCCTCAATCTGACCATGCTGATGTTAGTACTCAAATAGAACCTATAGTAGACTTTTGAAGACTGCTCGAGCTTATGGTAGAGTTAAAGGCTCAGCTGTACGGGTTAGAGTCTGAATTTTAGAACCTTAAATCTGCACATCAAGCTACTTCAGTCTCTTTACATGATTAAGTACAAGCCCTGAAGCTTCAAGTTCAAGATAATGCAAAGAGTGAGGATATTCAATAGCTAAAGGAGACTCTGAAGGAGCTAGAGGAGATTGTCAAGTCTATGGGGGATTTCTAGATTGTTGGCATCCCTATACAGCCATGATTTTATCCAACTTTTTAAAAGTTTTTCTCCACTTTTTGCTTATGACAAAAAGGGGGAGAGTTTGCAGATTTGATCTGTCTTATCTTTATCTCTTTGGTTTGATTTTGATGACTTTTTGCTTGGCATTTTGGACTGACTTTGGACTAGTATACTTTGGACTTTTGATTACTGTTTGATTTTGAATCTTTTAACACTTGCAATAACTAAGTTTGTGATATTGATTGTGGCTCGATAGTTGTTTATCTTGCAGGATTAACATGTTCTATATGGTTGCAGAATCGATGTTATCCAGGTCTTAATCAACTAATTTTATAAGATATCACATTTTGATTAAGTGTTGTTTTGTAGGACAAAATTTTTCAAATCTGTAGGAAAGTTTTGTCACCATAAAAAATGAGGAGATTGTTAGAGAAAACTCATTTATTATTTTGAAGCTGACAAAACATTTCCAAAAGTCTAGTCTGAAGACTTATAGACTCAAGTACTATAGTCTAAAGAACTCTAGACTCTACCGTCAAAGTTTGAAGACCGCTAGACTTTAATCTCAAAGTCTGCCCTCATTGATAGTTTTCAAACCGAAGAATGAAGACTTATTCAAATGCAGTGTTATCTTCAAGGATTCGATTCGTATGGTTTTGGAAGTCCTTATGATTGGATATAGCACCTTATGATCAATTATCTTTATTGGAATCAATTTGAATAATCAAATCTTTTGAAAGGTGAAAATACTTGGAAGGTTCTACCTATGGAAACCAAGATCTTGATTGTATGGGCGAGGAGGATTGATGGGTTTCATCTCGATCTTCAAATGACTCGAGATCTCCATAATTGATTTTGTCCAATGGTTAGATTGGAAGAATTCCTTTGGAAATTGTCAACGATCGTGAAGGCATGAACGGGTATTTAAGGTAGACCCTCAAGTTGTTTGATAGAGTGCGTGAAAGAAAAACTTAAAATCTAAAGCTTCCCAGTTCTTTGCTTTTTCATTTGTCGAGCTTAATCTTTACTCAAAAGAGAAAGCAAACATTTGTGAGACTTTGGAAGAGTATAGTAGAGTTTCTACACTGTAAAGTCAAAGACGTGAGACTGTAAAATCTCTTTTGATTTATAGTGAAATCTAGCCAGTGGGCTGTCGATGCAAGAGAATGGACGTATGCTTGATCTAAGCCGAACCACTATAAACTTTGTATTTCTATTCTCTTCCTTAAACTCTTTTATTCATTCGTAAATTTATTTAATTGCTAAACTTTCTCTAGTCCATTACTTTGTAGATTTCAATTCAAAAGAAAAAGTATTTATAAACGTTTCCGCAAAATTTTCTTTTAACACCTATTCAACCCCCGTTAGGTGTTCATACTAGCACTTTCATATAGCACATGACACCACATAACCACCGCCACCTCATGCCACCTCACAGCCTCCATGTCACCTCCTCAGCCGCACACCTCTGACAAATGACAACATCTTGCCGCTATTTTGCCGTTTGCTACCACCTAGCATCACCATTGGACATGCCACCTCACCCCAAAGTCGCCAGCTGCCTCTCATATAGAACTTGGCAATAGACCAAAGAAGAATAAGCTAAAGCAAGCTATGCACTTGCAATTTTTAGCAAGCTATCAAGAAGATGCATGAGGATTTCCATCCAAAGTCCACGTTCAGCCCCAAGTGCTGCCTCCTTAGGTAGTCACAGTAAGGAATGTTGACCAAGGGAGACTTCCAAAGGCAGTAGAAAGTGGGTATAAAACCAGCCCTTCACCCATTTCGTTACATCATCAACAAAGCCCTCACCAATTTTATTTTTCTTCGTTCCGTAACTAGAGCATCATAGCCCCTATGTCATGACCCCAATTTCATCCTTAGGCTCACGAGCAGCAAGGGTTATTTTCATGACGTCCTAGGCACGTCACCGTCTTATTTCTTTTTATTTTTTTATTAAGCACATGCGGAAGCATACATACAACACCGGGACAACAACAAGCAACTAGGAAAACAACCATTTACAAACACACAATTACATCAGTTATGTTTACAAGACTTTATATCACGGCCCCATTATGTTTACAACTACCACATCTTCAAAAGTGGGGTTAAACCTTAGCTCCTCTAGCGAGATTGCAGCTCCCAAAATTGACGTGAGACTTTCATGCTTACAAGACCGAGAGGATGAAGGGTGAGTTTTGAAGAAACTCAGTAAGTAAAACCCCTAATTCTCTACTAGGAAGACATCTCATCATCAAAATCTAGTAAGTACAACACTCGCAACACAACATCGATGGCAAATGATTAGCAAACTTATTGCTACACCTTGACTACATGCAGATGTCCATTGCAACACACTTCAATGCATGCTTACCTTCGGCTTGTCAATGAACACATCAACATATCATACTTATGCATATATCGGCACTCATGTAAATTCATTTATTGTCGTCCTAGCTCAACCATGCCCTCCCAGCTCAACCGAGGCATCCAGCTTTAAGCTAGGCATCCTGGCTCAACCGGGCATCCCGGCTCAACCGAGACATCCTAGTGCTAGCTCACCAAGGCATTTGGGCTCAACTCAAGCATCCTAGCTCAACCAGGGCATCCCGGGGCTAGCTTACCCAAGGCATCCAGGCTCAACTCAGGCATCTAGCTCAATCAAGGCATCACATTCAATGAACGAGGCATCGCCGCCAACACTATGTGGCGACGGGCGATTTTTCCTCTTTAAGTGCACACACAAGTGCATCACACAAGCTGGTTTTTCATAACATATGCAAGGCCTAAGGGTGTGCTCATTCAAGTGAATGTGTCATGATCCTCAACATCATATTATAAAATATGTCGGGAATAATTCTTGATTTGTGGCTTGGATCACATGCTTAGGCCATTGCGACTTGACATCGATCCAAAGTCGAGCAAACCTTGACCTCGTCCCGAGGCGTGAATACACTCAAGCATGCAAACATGAGCAAACACACAAAAGAACATTACAACATACACATGGCTTATACAGGTGAGCACACCACTAAACTCGACAATGTAGGCTATCGCCCTAGCCAAGAGTTAGAGATTCCACTTACTTGGATTAACCTCGAACTAAAGCTTGAACTACACAAGATGGATGGCTTGCCTTGAAGGCTGAAAGAGAGAGAGAGAGAGCATGACGAGGGAGGAGGGGCGTTCTAGGAGAAGGAGGGTGGAGAAAATGGGAGCAAAGTGAGAAAAATGGGAAGTGCTCCTCTTATTTATAGCCCCTTGGTGTGATCATTACTAAGCTAAGCGGTCCAATCTTAAGTTTCCAAGTGTCCCGCTAGAATACTTAGGTGGCAAGCCTAAGTTGCAAGGTGTCAAGTCTATTTTAAAAGGTGGCACACCTAATGGCCTAATGTAATGATTGGAGGCTAACTTGTTTCATTCCTATTGGACCATTTATACAATGCCATCATGACTTGGCCAACTTGTTCCCTAAAGAAAATCTTATGGTAATCATGACCATATCTTTCATGGACACCTAAGCCAATGAGTCATCAACTTCTTCTCCAAGGCAAATCTCAAGCCATCATTACCAAATCTTTGGATGGACACCTAAGCGGGATGACTCATCCTTGCATTTACTGATGTGTTCTAGAATCTCATATATGTCTTCTCTTGATTGGTCCATTTGTCTAAGAGTCCCTTACTTAATTCCCAAGGTGAATCTTTGGTAATCATTACTAAATCTAGAAATATCTATCCAAAGTGGTGAGTCATCCTTCTCATTAAATGAGGGAGTTCTAGAATTTTCTTCTATTTTGTCCTTTTCTTCGTCAAGAAGGCGGTCTAGAGAATTCTATCATTCTAGTTCATTATGGGGCCGGAGAAGGGATCATAGGCACCGTGAAAAACCAAATCACGTACACATGAGGTTCAACCCTTACGTCCCATATTCACCCAAACCGTTCCTTTGGACGATCGGTCGACCAATAGGGTTGCTTGTCCTTTAATTGGTTCGAGACATATTCTAAGGCTACCCATGGCCTAGCACAAAGCCAAGGCACCCATGGCCCTTAGAATTAGTGATGGAATAGCTGGGTCTATCCCTAGGCTCATTCCAATCAGCACCCGATCCACCAATAGGGTTCATGGTCAGTAGTGCATTACCAATCCATGATCGGACTTCACCAATTTAAGATTCCGTTCCAATCACTAAGAATTAAATATTGAATGATGCATTTTAGTAGGAAGGAAATTGCATTTGGTCAATTCGGATCGTCCGTGTATCGATGCATAATCGGGCGGAATCACCTACGACCAAAAACTGCAACCGGTCAGATTGACCCGTGACCATCCACTGATCCAAAATTATCCTACGACCAATTCTCGTGATCAAAAAGTTATCTTATAAGATGGTGATCCTATCCCATTGGTATGGTAGGTAGGAATTCACGGCCAACACCTCAACCGATTCATGACGGTCGATCGATTGGTCACTCGTGATCGATCCATGATTCCTCGTTGATTGAATTGAATGATCCTTGGCCAATGAACCATGATCGATCCTTTTAGGACCTTATGGATGATCCTCATTGGGTCGGAATCGAGGATGTTACACCTCATTTCGCTACGCCACAACCACAATCCGCCCTCCTTCCACCTCCATCCTACTCGTGCGACTCTTGTCCCATTCCACCACCAATTGTAGTCAACGAGAGTTTAAGGCAAGTAGAAGCCCTATTCATTTATACTATGCATATATTACATATTTCCTTGGATTCCATTGTACGGATCAATGGATTGTGGCGTGAGTGTGCTGAACTTTCCTGGTCATTGTGGTTGGGTTGTGTCGTATAGGTTGAATTTGATTTCAAGGCTTGTGTGGCTATGAGCCATGACGTGTGGCACCCCTTAACGGCCCCCGATCCGTTAGGATCCACAAGTACTTGTCACTTATCCTACTACATACCAGTAAGGTAACTTTTAATTAAAGTGAAACCATAGTTCATAGGGGTTGATCAATAGAATTCTTTTCCATTTTTTTTGTAAAGGTCCTAGCGCAGTTCATCAGCGGAAGCATAAACGTATCTCACCATTCCTCACTTCAATAATCATGATGCAATGCACACCACCTACGCTCCAAATGAAAAGACAAAGCCAAGTCACTTTTATTTATATTTTCACGATGGATATTTTGGGTCGGTACAGCAAAAAGGCCAAGATTTTTAACTATACTTGGCTATAACTCAAAAGAGAACTCGACCCCACATCAAACATGTACACCCCTCCATCAACAAGCATCGGCTATCCCCAAAAAGTGTCAGCTCCCACCAGCTATACGTGCCATCACACCCAACTCGGTGCATCGGGTGGCGGCGGCGGTAGCATCCCTAGCATCACTCCACCACGCCGGACATAAACAGACAAAAACTCATGGATAACCGGGCCATCAACAAGACCCACATCATACATCACTAAGGTTCCACACACCGCGTCCGCCATCCGCCACCACCCAGGCCACCGGGCCGGGCGAGGACTTGAACAAACACCGGACCAAACGGCACACACACTAACACAGGAATGCTCCGTGCGCTCCACCTCGACATCATATGGCAATCCATAATAAGTACCGCGTGCAACTAGTAGAAACAGCATCTTTCTAATCTAAAATGTTAATCCCCAAAATGGGTGAGTACAACCACTCAGCAGTAAAGATCTACCAAACTACAAAATGCGTCAAACAGAACAATCAAACAAAACAATCAAGGTATCAAGAATAAAACACATATCATTCATGCATTCAAGCATACCTTACCTTACAGCCATGCATATATCACCATACAACATGCATAAATCACCATGCACTTGTACTTATATCATCAAGCAGCCATGCATATCACCATGCAACGTGCATATACCACCATGCACTTATACATGTATCATCAAGTAGCCATGCATATCACCATGCAACGTGCATATACCACCATGCACTTATACATGTATCATCAAGCAGCCATGCATATATCACCATGCAACGTGTATATACCACCATGCACTCGATGCTTGCATTTCCATGAGGTTCATCCCATGCCATATGATTCAATTTCTTGATCTTTAACGTTCAATTAGATCACATCATTTTCTTCCCAAGGACCAATGTTTACATCCCACATTTATCACTTGCATCCAACCTGGCATCGCGAGGAGCCTCCGGCACACACCTTCATGCATCCGGCACAAACACTCCGGGCATCTCGTACCTCAACTAGCATCATGAGGAATCCCCCCAGCATACACCTCTGAGGCTTCCGGCACATACACTCCTGGCATCCCAACACTCTCGGGGCATCAGGCACACACACTCTAGGCATCCCGACACTCCTGAGGCATCCTCGGCTCACACCTCCGACGGTCTCGTTATTATCTCAATTTATATTCACACATGTATCTCAATTTCAACATGGTATTTGATGCATCAATATCAAGAGTCTCAACCAGCTTTTGATGTCATATAACATGCCATATGTCACCACATATGCAGCATAATCAACCACTCAAGACATTATATCACATGGAGCAATTTCATTTATTTTTGAAAATATAACAAAATTTCGGATAAATACAAATTGCACTCCTTGGGTCATAATTCTTGAAAAATTAGTAAAAAGCCTTATTAAATTCTAAAAAGTTAACATGTTATATACAAGATCCGGAGGAAATCATTTCGTGAAGAACACCAAACCAAAAGAGCATCACACAAATCAGTACAATTCACGCACCACAGTCCTTAAAATTTCGGAATATTGCCATACACAGTTTTATTCACAAATTTGGTAAAAATCCTAAAAATTCTGAAATTTTTATATGTTATAGACAAGGTCCAGAAGTAAATATTTCATGAAGAACTCAAAATCAGATTTGTGGTAGATTAAAAACTATAATCACCGTAGCTGTCTCTAACCCTCAGCAAAATTCCCAGATCTGACCATTTTAAATAAAATCATTTCACCAACCTAAACTCATCCATTTCCTCTAAAATTTTATTATGTTACTCATTAACATGTCATCACCAACTTTCATTCAGAACACAAGATCAAATTTCAACCGGAGAATTTTATAAAATTCACAGAATCATACTAGGTCAGCATTTCGATTCCAGATCTGACTTCTCCAAAGAAAAATAGTTTCACCGGTCTATACTTGTTCGTTTCTTCTGAAATTTTGATATGTTACTCACCAAGAAGTTCTCTACAACTTTCATCAAGAAGTCGAAATGAAATTCCAACTAAAATGTTGCTTTACAGTTCACGAAATTACCAAAGGTCAGCACAACAAATTCCAGATCTAGTTTCTCCAAAGAAAAATCATTTCACTAACCAATACTTGTCCATTTTACCTCAAATTTTATTATGTTATTCCTCAAGATGTCCCCTACAACTTTCATTAAGAGATCAAAGGGATATTCCAACTAAAAAGTCACATGCAGCTCACAAACTCATGAAGGGTTGAACTGATTTTTCCAGGAAACAGCATGCTAGGCCAACAAATTTCTCCTCAAAGCTTCGAAATTTCATCACTTCCACCACAACCAAAGTTTATCATCCCTTACAACACATATCACAGCAAGCAAAGGGTAGGTTTTAGGACTCTACTTGCCTCAAATCCAGGCACAAACACAGCGACAAACGGCGGGCAAGACGGCAAATGAACGGCAATGACTAGGCAGCAAACCCTCCTCCTTCTTCCTCTTCTTCTCTCGCACGCTCGCTCTCCCTCTCTCGGACCCACTCTCTCTCTCTCTCTCTCTCTCTCGGATGGTAACTCCCCCTCAATCCGCCCCCTCTTCTTTTCTTTCCCTTCATCATTTGGTTTGCATGCAATGCCACTTGGCCCTAGGGAAAGACACTTGGCATTTCTCCCATGCACATGATGGGCTAGAAGATGGGCCCCGCCTCCCCCCCTTGGTCGACGGCAGCTCCTTTCACCCTTGGGCTTCGCGGGCCAGGCCTAAATGGCCGAATGGTGGGGGCTTGTGGGCTGGTCTTGGCCTAGTATTTTGGCCCACCCTTCTCTAGTTTTTCCCATTTAATCATCACCTAATTACCCATTCATATAAATACCTAATTACACTTATTCACTTGGCCATAAAACTTGCAACATAATTTAATAAATTCCAACCTATAAATCACATAGCCAAGAATGTGATTTTTTTCCATCAAATAATTATCCATTAAAAGCTTGGCCTTAAACTTATTGCAAATCATGGATCAAATGGCTATAATACAACTTGATGGTACTTCCATCACCTATCCATGGCTCATAGCACATCTAGAGGTTGCCATGAAATTCTAGGATGCCACATGATGATCATCGGCACAATCGGTGCCAGCCTTAGCTTGTGTGGCTATGAGTCATGACGACCTTGGGCACGGTCGATGTTGGCCTTGGATTAGGAGTAAGTCACAAGTTAGCTAGGTTTAGGCCTGAGTCTTGTTTAGTCTTGAGGGAGTCCAGACTTAGCCAAGTAGTTTGTGGCTCGATTAGCTCCAAAAGTTAGCCTCAATTTTGTGGTTGAACATCGTGTGAAATGAGCAAGGGAAAGGGTGGGTAGTTGTAGGCTCGGGCTCAGTGAGGCATAGTGAGGCTCGATGTGGTCCAAGATTAGTCGAGGCACAATGAAGCCTAAAAATTGCTGGTTGATTATAACTACAAGCAAATTTTAAGTGTGTCACGGGGTAAGATGGATTGAGAGTGATGAATCTAGTCCATTTTTGCTAGTGCTTTCTTTCCCTAGATGAGTTGATGCCATCAGTCTAGATATAATGAAATTATTCCAAATTGAATTGTTGAATTGTCATGGTATGAGTATGATGGATACCATTAATCCCCATGACAACAATGGCCCAGGTGTTAGGATGCTTGGAGGGGCATTACATGATACCCTCCGTGTCATGCCCCGAACCTCGGGCACGCAACAACCCCTTCCTTGGTTGATAGAAAATGACGTCCCGGGACTTGCCGCCGACCCTTCATTTTTAATCTTTCATTATGCGCAAGTGGAAAACAAACCATCTCCCCATCAAACAGACAATCAAGCAATCAAACAGGGATAGTGAGATGAGCAGCAAAAACGCAACATCTACTCATTTATACATTTTCATATTGGATTAACCTATGGAGGATTGTTTCCGATCTAAAGCTCAACAGAGGGCCATTCCATCCTCTAAGCCAAACCAAAAAGAAACTAGGCTAGGCTAATCCAACTATACACAAAAAGAACCCTCAGGTTTAGCACTATAGTCACTCGAACTCAGCAGACTTAGACTCCGTTGAGTCATGGTTAAAGGTGTACGGATCGATCACTAGTGAAGGGGAGCCAAGATTCTCCACTGCATCGTCCGGAGGGTCCAACTTCATGGGATCCCAATCAGCATCCTCGAGGCCCCTACCGGGCGACCCATCAAAACCTCTCAAGGGATCGATCAATAAATTGCCATCTCCTATGAACCATGCCAACAACCAATAAGGTATCCATTGCCTAGATCCCTCATCCACCCAGATGGTGGAGAGATGCTTCTTGTACAAATGCACCCGACCTGGGAAGTGATAGTGCATCACAACAGTATCCCAGTCCTTAAGGATATCGAACCTCATTGGCGGAAGCACCATTCTAAGGACTTGAAAGTGGTTATACAATAACCAGCGAGATAAATTCTCAGTGAGTCCTCCCTAAGCCCCCAATTAGAATACTAACTCAACTCGGGGCATCTCTCCAGAATCACCCCACAATTAAATCACGACTAACAACCAACAATCAACAAATCGATTCACATGCAAGCTTACCCGGTATGCCATACCTTGCACATTGAATCTCAACACAATACATGCAATGCACATGGCCGTTAGATGATGCAGTTCATCAATCACATACGAGTCACATCACAAGCAATCTCACCTAGCCATTGTCACACCATGCATGTTATCGATTCATGCGTGCATGCCATAAACATTGTGATCAACTCATGCATAACTAGAACCAATGATGCTATGATTCTCATACTCTCTTGCACTTTAGTGTGCCACCTACCACCCATCAAAGGACCACATGGGTCCTAATTATAAAGTAAAATCGTTATGACATGTCCTATACCATGACACACAATTTTACCTCATAATAAGGCACAACCAACTCAACACTCACGTGTGTTCTAGTCATTAATGACCTCCTGGCCATGGCCAACTTTCCAGTCAGCGATCATCCGACTCTTGCCGAGCTACTGATAAAAACTGGGCTTCGTCTCGCCTTGTCAGGCACGGCTACGTCTAGAACTTCCGTTTAGATTGTATCCTGAAGAGGGACATCAGTCCAAAATCTACTGCGACCGGCTTTCGACCCTCGTCGAGTATTGCCCTCAAACTTCCATTGGGTGACGGTTCAACTCTTAATCACGCAAGCACACCACTAAGGCTTCTTTTTTCTCTTTAAGCATTTATCCAACACATACATGATACGTGCTTGTAGGAACAATCCTTTAAACAAATGCAGTCTCAATTTCGTCTCCCAAAAATCAGTCAATTCCCATGTCCCTTGAACAAAACATATATTCCCTTTTTAGAACTCCACACGATTCATGCGGATGTCCATGCAATGACACATCCAATTCACCTTGTAAAATCAAAACACATGAAACAAGGCAATTTTTCACTCTCAGATGAATAGTGCGTGTGAACAACACTATGTGAATAGTATCGTATGAATAGTAACTTCGTGAACAATATTGGTGAACAATGCACGTGAATAGTGCGCATGAACAGTATTTTGTGAATAGTAAAATTCTAGAATTAAATAATTTATGCATTAAATGCAAAAATCATTAATTAAAGTAAACAAGCAATCAATTAAAGCTAAACATACTTAATTAAGCACCTAAGCATCATTAAGCAAATAAAGTGAGATTAAGCTAAACTAATCTTAACCATTCATCTAACCAACTATCTTAGCACTAATACAAATTAATTAAATATCCCAAACTAGAATTAACATTAACTAAAGCAACCTTAAGCAAGTTTATGCATTAATCAAGGGATTAGGAGCTAAACTCACCCATTAAGCGAGCCAGATACATGGATGTGACGGTGGCGACAAAGGTGACACACGGGAACCTCAAGCTCAAAACATTAGCAACAAACTCTGCCTCTCATTGCAACTCTGGAAACTGGACTGCAGAGGCGGGAAAAGAGCTTAACGGCTTGGCCGGAGCTCCAACGAGGGGGACTTGCTGGTGGCTAGGCTAGGTGGAAACAGGTTGCAAAGGTGAAATAGTGTAGGTGGGCAAGCTACCAAGTGGTTTGGCGAGGAGTAGCTTTTGGTCGGCCGGTGGGTCAACCAGCGGCTCCGACTAGTGAACGGCCAAGTCCAAACGGACAGTTTGGATGTCCTAAGCACTGTGGTGGGTGGCATGAGAGCTAATTTGCACAAGAAAGTAACAATCAAATCTTGTCTTTGGAGAAAGGTCTATTGGAGCAGAAAAAGGAAGAAGAAGAAACAAAGGAGAGAAGGGGCTACGAATTTGCTTTAGCTGAAGGAGGGAGAGAGAGAGTGAAGATAGAGCTAAAGTCAAGGCCTCATTAAGGCTCTAAAAGCTTGCCTTAAGTCCCCATGCAAGATGACCTCATCTTCTCTCTCTTCTTTTGCCCTTATCCACATAGTCTAGGGGCAAAATGGTCATTTCCACCTTGCACAATTTCCCAATCTGCCCTTGGGCTGAAAATGAAGGGTGGGCCTAAGAAATGGGCTAGGAAATGAATAGGAATGGGCTTGGGAATTGATTGGGCTCAAAAGGGCTTAAGGCTAGATAATGGGCTTGGAAGATAAAATAGTGGGTTGGGCCAAATGGGCTCACTTGCTCACCTTGGCCTACCACGATAGCTATCCCACCTTAGGACTACCACGATGGCTATCTCACCTTGGCCTATGGCCCACACTAGCTTTGCTTGGCCCACGTCCTCTTAGGCTCGTTTCCTCAGTCCATAAGTCCTTCTTCATACTCGGTTTGACAGGCACTATTGACTGTCGAAGTAGCATTGTCCAAACTCTGTCCCAAACATTCCCGATAATTTGAAGTCCAATCTTGGGTTCTCATGTCATGTCAATTTCGCCCTAATGCCATTTTGGGTATAACTCAGACTGACAGGCAGTTTACAAGATTCACACGTAACCGACTCATGTCGAATCATGTTCAAGACATCTCGGCATATGGACGTCCTTGACTACATGAAATTGCGGAGGATAGATTCTAATTTCAAAGTACATGATTACCAACGATTGACCTAGGGTCGTTCACGAGCTCGTATTCAATAAATGGAATCACCCGTTGTTCTATTATATTCTGTCCGCGAATCGACTTCTAGTCATCCTTGAAATCAGCCTACCTATCTACAGGATCGTCCTCACACAAGTCTCACGGTCAAATCATTTTCCCAGGTCAAGTTCTTTAGCCATATGAGTTATGTCATCATTGGCCTTTTTCCTCAAGGCCAATATCTCAAGAGTGATCAATTTTGAGTGAGATCAACCGACAATGCATTAATGAAATTCACATTCATTCATCCCTCAAAGGCTCAAATTTCAAGATGTCACACTTTGGATGCCCAGGGGATGTAACAAGGGTCTCTAGAGGTCCTCGAGATACCCTATGCGGTGCAAGCACGATGCCTCCAAATGCCTAAAGAATGTAATAGGGGTCTCCCGGAGGTCTTCATAATGCCAAATGGGGTGTGAGATTCCTAGAGGGATGTAACATGATGCCCTTTAGATGCCTTGGTGATGTAACATGGATTCCTCGGAGGTCCTTACAATGCTAGTTGGGATGTGAGATGCCTGGAGGGGTGTAAAATAGTTCCCTTCAAAGGATGGTGGCGGCTAAAATTAAACCAAATATACTTATTGAAGGCTCTCAAATTTGCATTTTCTTAGTGTTATGTTGTTTCCATGAGTTTCTTTTAGATCAACTAATACTTTGAGTTGAGAAAGGCAAGTTGAGTTATTTCGGTTACTTATATTTTATATTTGGGATTTGTGTGCATCAATAGAGGTAGATTCACATAGTATAGTCTAGTAGACTTTTACTTGCTGAGTTTTGTACTCACTCATGATTTATCCTTATCTTTCAAATTAGTAAAAATGTTAACTCTACTTGCCTCTCACATGATTTGATATGGTGTCCTAATAGATTTTGCTCATTATCAAGATGAGTTTGTCAACCCTAACTTTCGAAACATGGTCTTTATCAAAGTCAAGTCTATTCTTACAATCTAGAGTGGAGCACCGATGGGGACTTGTGCTCTTAGGTTTTTACGCCTTGTACATCATATTATGAGTTCGTGCAATCATAGTCGTGTGCTCTCCCAAGCTCATACCTTGCGTGATAGCGGAAAGTGTTGTGATTTACACCCACATAGGTGACACACCTCGAAGGAGGAGTTCGAGTGTGGATATCGAATTTCAAGTTACCTTTACTGCGATAGCCCTCTTGGTAGCATGCTTCATCTATAAGGATGGTATCACTTCATCCTTTGGGCTACTACCACATTAAGTATCCTAAACCACAGTGGACCTCATTAAGGCCCATATGCCTCACAACGAGTTTATTTTTGAACTAGTTGTCTAAACAATCCTAAAAAGATGGGAGTCATCACTAGCCTCGTTTTCGGGGGTTAGATAGAAAACCCAATTGAGGGTCAAGAGTTGTCCTCGATTTCTACACAACTAGATATCTAGGTTTGGAGACTTGGGTTATGCTAATATTTCTATTAGCACCCTTTCGATATCTAAAAGTATGTCATGTTACCTAATGTGTATGCATTTCTTTTTACTTTTTCGGGATCGATGAACTTAAGCTAAATAATCATGAGTGGATGGTCATTTTTATGCAATTCTATATCTATGAGATAGAAAAAAAAAACACACAATTGAATTTAAAGATGATATGGTAAATAAAAACCAAGTATATAGTTATAAGGAAAACAATAAATCTAACATGCAACCCTAAAGCTCAAAGGAAATAAAAGGAAAGAAAAGAACCCACAACTCATTAGGTATTTATATAAATGAAGAAACCTGAAACATAAATCGGAAAAATGGGTACAATATCGCGGTCAGATAAGACATCGATCTTCCATTGTCTTCAAGTCTCAAGGGATCTCCATCTTCGAGGCCTAATCTAATCCTAACCTAAATCTAGGCTAAGTACATACATCAAAAAAGAAACAATTGTTCATGACAAAACAAATAAAAAGCATGAGAAACAATCAATTAAATGAAATACAAAAATCATGTACACCAATGAACAAATTGAGCCTCGGGGTCAATCTTTGTAGTTCATGCATCGGTCCCTCTAGATGCCTACCTAATTCATTTTTATGACTTATAGCCATTAGTAAACATATGTGTTCTCACATGGCCATTAATGCTTATAAGTCCCTAGAATATGTTTTAGGTGAATCCCAAGATTTTACCCATGGAATTAAGCATCATAACATACAACTAAAATTCACATGCATCAGAAGAATTAAATATGTAGGCAAGCCTTTGAGCCTTATTTCTCAAACAAACAATTAATTTAAGTGAATCATTGGTAGGTCACTTATTCAATGGACAAACGCCAATTACAATTACTAGCATTTATAATAAATGGAATGGTTTCATGCATGTGTGTGGTTCATGCAATGCTTCAAAAGATGAGTTTGAAATGTTGAGAAAGGAAAATGGAACTTTTGGGACAAAGGGATGTCTCCGTTATGGAAGACATTTAATTACAAAGGCTAGTTTAGGGCTCACATATCATGCGCTCACAAACGTTGTAGACATTTTAAATGCATTCAAAGCCTCGACAATTTGGATGTCAAATCAAGCATTTGAAAGATTTTAAACATTTTAGACAAGGAACATCTTGGCCATGAAACTCATTTAATTACCAAGGCTAGTCTGGGACTCGCATATCTTGTACTCACAGACATCACAAGCATTTTAAATATAGTCCAAACCAAGACAATTCCAATATTAAATCAAAAGATTTTTAAAGGATTTTAAACAATTCATAAGCATCACATGTATCAAATTTATTTTGGTATTCAACATCAACATTTCAAATCAATTTTCGAGAAAATGTGACCAAAAGATTATTTCATTTATTGAAATTTTTTGACAATGAAGATCAAAGAATTTGGAACAAATTTCATGAAAACGATGAACCCTTATTCAACAAGCAAGTCATCCTAAAAAATCCTAATAGAAAATCACAACACGGATTTACAATAGAACATCACTGACAAGACAAAAAAAAAATCAACAAAATTGAAAAGGATCCATTGTTTATCTGTCCTTAAGAAAATCACACAATGTGCACGACATTATAAGGAATGGACTTTATCAAGAAAGTTTTCTGAAATGGGCCATGTGAGCATTTGTATAAATTCAATGATGTTTAATGTCGTTTCAAAATTTTCATTAAATAGCAAGGTAACATGCCATTGCAAGTGAAATGTGACCTATTAAACGGGGTTTGAAAAATATAAAAATTGACTACAACATTGTTGCGACCAAATTTTCAGGTGTGAACCACCTAGGATTTGGCTAATAGATTGCTAAGCCTAAACTTAGCTCGGACTCTCCCAAGTCCATACCAATTCGCGACTTAGGTTCACGTTCTTAACATGCAATTGATTTTTAATTAAGAGTCACCACTAATCAGTTTATGGTAGGTCGATTAGACACCTAAGTCAAATAATGGGAGAATTATTTTACTCCTACGAACTAGAGATTATGAGTTCGGGAACTTGGTTGCGCTAGATTTCTCTAATGCCCTTTCGGTACCTTTCTCTTTTATTTTGAAAAATGTTTGGCAAGCAAGTTGAATTGATTTTAATTCCCTAACATATGAGGTGACCATGCGGGTGCGCAAACCATCAATTTAACATTCAAGAAAGTGAATGAATAAATTGCAAAACTTACCTCATAGCAACGAAAGCATCTGCAATGTTAAATTAAAATTTACATCGACAATCCTAGATATGATTTCTAATTAACATGTAATTACCCAATTTTTATTTTTTCGCTTTTCTTAATGAGAATCTAATCTACATGTAATGCAATGTTACTAATCTAACATGTAATGATATGGCATGGCAATATGATTTAAACTATATGACATAAATAAAATGTAGTCTATCCTAAAGAATGAAATTGATTAATTCTAAGGAAATTTTTTTGTATTTTCCATGAAATTCCAAATTAGAAAAATGCAAAGATTATCTAGCTAGATTAAGATTCTATTCAAGTTGTATTATGGATTAGATTAAGCCAAATCCTAATTTAAACTAGAATATTATCTTAACCAAGTAATCTCCAACTTAAAATGCAATCTATCAAAAAGGATCTATCTAAATAAAACTTAAACATGCAATCAACCTAATATGCAATGACGTGCCAAGGATGCCCTAATTCTACATGTTTCATGCATGATGATTTTTTTTGTATTTTTCTTTGTAAAATTCGAAATTTAAAATTGCCAAATAATTAAACGTGCTGTTTAAATTAAAGAAAACTAACATCCTAAATGAACACATTTTTTTGAATTTTTTTATTTAAAAATTCAAAATAAGATTGCAATTCTAAACATGCAAGGTAACCCTAAGACTAGGAATATTCTAAATCAAACCTAATCCTAATTCAATTTTTTTTTTGAATTTTTTCTTTTACGAAAATAAAATTAAGTCAAACATCACGACAGCAAATCAAGCAAGATAAGATTGATATCCAAAAATTGGCAAACCATATCTCGTGCATGAGATCGAGCTAACCAATTTTAAAATTAAATCGCGAATCAAATCTCGGGCATGAGATTGGATTATCGATTTTTACAAGGGATTGCGAGTCAGATTTCGGGTGTGAAAATCGGACTGTCAATCGCTTATTTGAGGGGCTAATTCATGTTGGAATATCAATCATATACTTAAAATAAAAATTTCACTAAAACATAATATTAAAAAAATGAAAGATAAAATTAAAGAAAGAAAAACTACCTAATCCGATTTTTCTTTTTCTTTTTTTGTTTTCTTTTTCTTTTTCCCTTTTTTGAGCACGGCTTGCTCATAGGTCTCCAAGGGCAACCAATCGTCAGTTCGGTGAAGGTGAACTTCGGCAAAGGTGAACCGGTGGCGGCAACAGCAGCACAGGGGCGGAGCTAGGAAGGCTCGGGTCCTGTTCCGGCAATTTGCGTGCAAGCGTCGTTTGGTGTCGAATAGGGCATCTCAAGTCGCATGGCTTGCAATCCGGGTCACGATCAGAAATTACTATGGACAAATCTAGTTGCAAGTGGCATCGACTCGTGAAAGGATGAGACACGGGGGTGTGATGGCACGGATGGGTCACGGGCTGAAGCGGAGCGGCGTTAGGCGGATCGGCGGCGAGGAGATCGGACGGAGCGGTAGATGATCGGTGCGAGCGCAGACAGCAGGGCCCTTGTTGCTGGAGTCGAGCAGACAGGAGACACGACTGCGAGCGAGGTGGAAGCGGTGGGGTGCAAGCATGGTTTGCAGCTCGGCTGAGGAAGCATCGGCAGTCAGTTGCAGACGTGAGCGGCGAAGGTGGAAGACGATGAACAGTACCTATCAAATCACCCCCCTTTTACTTGCCGCTTTTGCTTTTTTTTCTCCCCTACCGCACAAACTTCCACTCACTTTTCCTCACTTTTTACTTTTTCTTTGTTCTTTCTCACCCCAAAAGAAAAGACCCCCACTTCTCATATGCATATGGACTTTTATAGGGGAAGGAATTGGATTTTTAAATTCTTCCTCAAATCAACATCCACAATATTTTTCTCAAAATTCATCCCATACTGTCAAGGATTTGAGATTAAGATGAAATTTTTCTCTAAATCCAAATCTTTCAAAGCCATATCGCAATATTTTTTACCCATCAGCCCTATCCAAAAAAATCATTATATCTTGGAAAAATTCTGAATTTCAAATTTCTCACAAGATAATTTCTGATCATTTAAAAATAGGCTAGGGCCAACTTGCTTGCCTCATGGGCTCAATCCAACTAATTTGAACCAATTTACCACCGGTCTAAAAAATAAAATGCAAAAAATGTAAATTAAAAATAAATGCACCTAAATCTATATGCTATGCAAGTATATTTTTTTTTCAAGGATAACATTAACCCCTAATTTTCTATGTAATTGAAAAGGCGAGTCACCAAAATTTAGGTGTCAACAGCTGCCCCTCTTTGAAGGTGAGCTCGTAGAGGTTGCCTTCAAAGATAAATTGAAACCTAAATTTTGATCATGCACATGCACTAAATGATTTTGATTTTGATGATTTTTTTTTTGGTCGGAAAATGAATCCCATTTTAAAATGCAATTTAATGATGCATGGAAATGCTAATGCAAATGCATGATGTGAAAAGAAAAGACGTACCTACAGTCACTTACCAATCAATGCGGTAGAGCATCTTGAGGTATATGATAAATTCTCATTTACTCCATAAGTACCCAACTCTCACTCAAGTTCCTTGAAGAGTGTAACAGGTAATAGATTGAGACATTGAGATTGAGAAGAACATTCACATCCAAAGTGAAATGTTCAATGAAAAGAATTGAGACATCCAGATCCAAACTGAGATGTTAAGGTTTTTGAACTCGAAATACCTAGATCCAAACTAAGGTATAACGAGAAGAATCGAAAAACATTCACATCCAGAGTAAAATGTTCAATGAAAAGAATTAAGACATCCAGATCCAGACTGAGATGTCAAAAGTTTTGAATTTGAAATACCTAGATCCAAACTAAGGTATAATGAGAAAGGTCGAAAAAACATTCAGATCTAGAGTGAAGTGTTTAGATGAAAATAATTGAGACATCCAGATCCAGGCTGAGATGTCAAAATTTTGGAAATCGAAATACCTAGATCTAGACTAGGTATAAGGATAATAATTGAAAAACATTCACATCCAGAGTGAAATGTTTGAATGAAAATAATCAAGACATCCGGGCCTAGACTGAGATGTCAAGAGTTTGGGACTCGAAATACCTAGATCCAGACTAAAGTATAATGAGGAAGATCGAATAACATTCACATCCATAGTGAAATGTTCTAACGAAAATAATCAAGACATTCGGGTCTAGCCAGAGATGTCATGATTTTAGAAGCTCGAAATACCTAGATCCAAACTAAGGTATAACGAGAAAGATCGAAGAACATTCACATCCAAAGTGAAATGTTCAACAAAAATAATCAAGACATCCGAGTCCAGACAGAGATGTCATGATTTTTGAAAGCTCGAAATACCTAGATCCAAACTAAGGTATAACGAGGAAGGTTGAAGAACATTCACATCCAGAGTGAAATGTTCAACGAAAAGAATGGCGACATCTAGGTCCAAACTGAGATGTCTAATTTTTGGAAAATGGTAAGGAAACTTACCTGGAAGATCTTACCTTCAATGAGGGTAGAGTGATCCAAAGTAGTTGGTATTACATATCCAGGACCCGTACCTTTCTACGGTCACCTAGCATTGCAAATTGATTATCTAACCAGGACTCGAACCTTTCCTCGATCGTTTGAATCTGTAGAAAACTTCTGGGGAACTCAGTCAAGTCGAGTGTCGGTGCATTTGAGAGGGAAATAACTGTGCAATGACGAGTATTTAAGGTATGGATAGAGATATACTTACCTAGTAACATCTCTGATCCTGGGGATATGTCTCCTACAAGACATGGTCGTAGGAGAGGCAATATGCATTTGCAATCACAAACATGCATTAATTCAAGAGATGTTCATGCGTGATGATTTCCATCAATCTAGCATTTTCATTCCAATCTGAACACATGAATATCATGAATATGTCAAATGAGGAATCTTTTAGTCTAAGAGGACTTTTCACTCATCCTCATTAAAAGGGCCATTTCATTCTGACCTTTGATGTAGGATTTTTACAATTGCTCTATCTCACCATTGTCATGCCAAACAAGGATCTGAGCAATCTTGCAAGTGGTACGACCTTACCAATCTGAGAGGTCTTTAATATGGACCGTAATATAGGCTTGGTCAATGGTTCTACAAAGAGGACTCTTTGAGTCGAGGCTATTGAAAAAATTAGTGATATTTCGCAATCATCTTGGGGTTTACAAGTCAAGAAACACACGAAATGTTGCAGAAATCATCTTACTCACACTTCTTCAAGCGATGCTTTCAAACATATGAACTTTTACATTAATTCAAGTGCCATAATCTGAAGAGACTTTGCAAGGGACGTAATGTAGGCTTGGTTCATGGGTTGAGAAAAAGATCATTAGGCTCAAAAAGTGTTTAGGGAGTCAAAGTTGGTGATCATCTTGACATTTCCACCAATTTTCTTCTCCAATGTCAAGATTTTCTTCACATCACAACTCCATTGATTGCAACAACTCAGCATTTTAGTTTTTTAGAACCGCCTTGTGGGGGGATACAACTTAAGTGTTTGATTTTTTTTTCTTTTCTGGGCATTGGCCTTGCTTTTACTAGGCACACTGCTTTTTCATGCCCTTCTTTTTGCACTTGTTTTCTTTGGATTTGCACAGCCTTTCATCTTTTGTTAGCATTCTAAACCATGCTACTTGAATGGTTTGTTTTTTCTTGCCTTGCCCAGTGTGGAGGATGATCACCAACTGGGTTTAGTATGAAACGAATCCATAGGCTCAAGTGGGCTATTCGATGGATGAAAGTGTGAGCAAGAAAGCAATACTCGAAGATTGATGCAAGTGTGAGCAAGAAAGTTCCCATCATTCATTTCAAATTTTGTCCCAGCATGGGATGATCCTTGACAGGGATAATTTAAAAAGCTCTTCATGTGTGTGGGCTCAATGGGCTACAAGGGTATACCTGTAGTGTTTCTGGTAGAAAAAGGAACTGCCTCTCATCACTTCGGTTGACGTACCATTTGCAAGATCACCCTTTTCCTTGTGGGCATGGAATTTTTCCACACAACTCACTAGAGATTAGTGTATGAAACAATGTATGGAATACGGTTTGCCTTTCGTCATTCCAAAGTATCCCATTTGACACATTCAATTTATCTCACACAATTCATCAAGGAAAACATGCAAGATTTGTAACAAATTTGGACCATTGAATTTGCAACTTATTGAGGCAATTTATTCATCATAAAAATGACTGTAGTTCAAAACATGACATGACAAATTCAATCATGGGTAATACTTCTTGACAGCATCATAATTAACTAAAATAGAAAATTCACAACCATCCATTTCGCCAAGATCAAAGCACCTCTAGGAAGTACCCTATTCACCTCATATGGGTCGTTGTAATTTTGAGCAAACTTGCCCCCAGGATCTGGAAAATATGGCAACAGACTCCCTAAAATAAGATCATTTACCTCTTTAGCTTCTTCAGCATTATCTAAATTAATAGTGATGGTTTGCTCGGATGTAAGAGCCTTGGCTCTTTCATGTTGTTCCCAGCTACGCTGCACTTCAATGGCATCTTCGATCAAGTCTTCGGGACCATCATTGTCAGCACTTCTTGCATTGGATTGGACCATTTCCATACCTTTGCATGCTATATGACCGTCCTTGAAATGGAAAGTAGATGGATCAAAAAGACAAACAGGGTAAATCATTTTTTTAAAGATTTTTTTGAAAGATTTTTTTTTAAAAGTAATTAGAAAGGCATTTTTTTAACATTTTGACATGGGAAAGCATAATGAAGCATAGGCCTCAGAATTCTCCTTGGATTTTTCTTTTTGTTTATCGGCTGGATAACATCACTGGGCTGGTTTGGTGTACCTCATCATGCCCTCAAAACAAAACTTGAAATTTCATTAATATTCATCAATCAATTACATTTATTGAATGGAAAATGCGAGTTCAAGTCCTAAAAAGAAAGTGAAAAAGAAGAAATCAAAAACAATCACTAGATAGTGATAATAACTCCTAAAAAACAATAAAATTCCTAGAAAGCAATAAAAATTCCTGCGCAGGGGAATGTGCAAAAGTAATAAGTTACTCTTGCGGGCTAGGGCCCATTTCTTCCAAAGGTCCTTCATCAATGGCATTCACCCTATCCTCATGCTCAAGTAGAGGATTCTTTTTGACATTCGGTTGAGCGGTATTGAAGGCAAACACCTTGGTGTCCAGTAAGTTTTGGACCTTATGCTTCAAAGTCATGCATTCATCACTCGAATGTCCTACTTCCCCCATATGGTACTCACATTTCTTGGAGGGATTGTAGTTGGAAATTTTTTCAATATTGGGTGTCTTTGGCTCATAGGACAACAACCCCTTCTTTTGAAGAACCTTTAAGACCTGGGACAGAGGACCAGGAAGAGGAGTGAACTACCTCTTAACTAATTGTCGAGGGGCAGACGATCGGCCTTCCCCTTGTTGATTCTTAGGGACATGAACAACTGGAGGCTTGCTAGATTATGCATATGTGACATTGACTTCCATGCTTGGTTCTTTGTCTTTCTTCATGATGAATCTTTTGCCTTGATGGGTTGATTCATTGAACCATCCATCTCTCAGCCCAATCTCGATTTGCTCACCCACCGAGATAAATTGATTGAAGCTCTCCATATATGTGCTGGCCATTCGGGTACGGAACTCAAATGAGAGAGTCTTGACGAACAACTTCATCAACTCCTTGTTTGTAGGCTCAGGATTTAAGCCACCAGGTTTCGCCATTTCATAGCATACTCTTTGAACGACTTGCTTTTCTTATTTTCCATATGCTCAAGATCCTCCCAGGAAGGCGTAATGTCCATGTTGAACTTATATTGATTTAGAAATGCATCAGTCACTTCATTCCAAGTGTCGAGAAGGTTTACATTCTTCATTATGTACCAATTTAGCGCAGGTCCAGTTAAGCTTGGATGAAATGATTGGATCATGAGAGGCTCATTCTTGACATATTGGGCCATGCGCACGTGGTACATCTGCAAATGAGCTTTCGGGCAGGAAGCACCATCGTACTTCTCGAACTCCGGCATTTTAAATTTCTTTGCCATCTTGACTTTCTCAAACACTGACAAGTCGAACGAGAGTGAGCGTTGTGATCCTTGCAATTGCTTCACTTTCTCCTCAAGTTTCGCAAAGCATTCATCTTGCTCCTTCTTAGGAACATTATCAAGCTTAGCCTTTTAAGTGGTGATTAACGGTGGGTCATCTTCCAGCTTAGGCATGTCGTCATCACCCATTTGAGCCTTGTTTGCTTGATCCGGGACAACTATCTCGGGAGAGCGGGTGCAAGAGTCGGATTCACTCGGAGGGATTAGATTTGAGTTGTCATAAGTTGCATAGAGGTGAGCAACTGTTTGAGTTGGTCTTCCAAAGCGGATATACGATCACGCATTTCAGTTTGATAAGCCATTCTAGCTTTTGATCGCGTGATGATAGGCGAACGTGTGGGATCCGTTATCACCTAATGTAAATGAATGAAAATATGTAAGAAGAAGGTGTAAATAGAGAGTTAATCCATGACAACAATCTATGTTTTAGTCAAGAAAAGTTCACACATGAAGAGGATTTCCTAAATATGGATTAAGAAAACAAAGACATGGGAAGCCCCAGTAAGGAAGACACGAATTGAAAACAAATTTCCATTTTTTTATTTATTTTCCAAATGATTCATTGCATAGCAATTTCCTCATTTCATTCCTAATTGACAAATGAATTAAATCAATGATTGACTTAAATTGTCATGGACCGACTAAAAGTATGACAAAATAAGTAAATTGCATAGTATAGGGATAGAAAACTTACTTCACCAAAGAAACAACAATCACATAGACATACACATGAGATGTGAGGCTCAATTTCTACTTTAGATAGGCTTAACAAAGTGAAGCCATAAGGATGATCGGACTAGCCGTAGGCATGCGGACTAAGTCGGGTCCTCATGACTTCGGCTTGGTCAAAGAGCTGATCCGGGTGGCGAGCATGCAGATCGAGATGGGTACTCTTGACACCAAAAAGAAACTTTAGGATTGAAATGGGCAACTCGTACCGTGGGCAGGTGGTCGGAGTGGCATTCATCTCAATACCATCCTAGATGATCCTATATGGCCCAGATTCGACGGTAGGTTGTGTGTGCAATAGTGTAGTGCTAAATGTAGAGCATGCATAACAATTTAAATCAAACAACACTTCAATAACTTGAATATAAAACATTCATCATCAACTCCAACTCGTAAGACAAGGGTTAGCAAAGACTACTCCCCTTATAACTCCCAATCTGCAAGAACATTTAACACCTTAAATGTTAGGGACGTACCTGAGATCCTCGCTACCAAACAAAAATATTTTTTCAAAAAGAAATTGGCCTAAGTCCATTAAGAGTTTCAACTCAAGTCCCTAGTGGAGTTGCCAAGCTATCGCAACCAAATTTTCGGGTGTGAACCACCTAGGATTTGGCTAATGGATTGCTAAGCCTAAACTAAGCTCAGATTCTCCCAAGCCCATACCAATTCGCGACTTAGGTTCACGTTCTTAACATGCAATTGATTTTTAATTAAGAGTTGCCACTAATCAGTTTATGGTAGGTCAATTAGACACCTAAGTAAAATAATGGGAGATTATTTTACTCTTACGAACCAGAGATTATGAGTTTGAGAACTTGGTTACGCTAGATTTCTCTAACGTCTTTTCGGTACCTTTCTCTTTTATTTTGAAAAAAGTTTGGCAAGCAACTTGACTTGATTTTAATTCCCTAACATATGAGGTGACCATGTGGGTGCGCAAACCATCAATTTAACGCTCAAGAAAGCAAATGAATAAATTGCAAAACTTACCTTATAGCAATGAAATCATCGGCAATGTTAAATCAAAATTCACATCAACAATCCTAGATATGATTTCTAATTAACATGTAATTACCCAATTTTTGTTTTTGCTTTTCTTAATGAGAATCTAATTTACATCCAATCATGTAATAGTATTATACTACAAACATATCAATATAAATAATATCAATTCGTCCTTAGATTTATCCAAATCTAACATGTAAAACTGATTTATTTTGGAATGGCAATCTAACATGTAAGGATATGATGGCAATATAACTTAAACTATATGACATAAATAAAATGCGGTCTATCCTAAAGATTGAAATTGATTAATTCTAAGGAAATTCTTTTGTATTTTCCATGAAATTCGAAATTAGAAAAATGCAAAGATTATCTAGCTAGATTAAGATTCTATTCAATTTGTATTATGAATTAGATTAAGCCAAATCCTAATTTAAACTAGAATCTTATCTTAACCAAGTAATCTCCAACTTAAAATAAAATCTATCAGAAATGATCTATCTAAATAAAACTTAAACAGGCAATCAACCTAATATGCAATGACATGCCAAGGATGCCCTAATTCTACATGATACATGCATGATGATTTTTTTTTTTTTTGTATTTTTCTTTGTAAAATTCGAAATTTAAAATTGCCAAATAATTAAACATGCCGTTTAAATTAAAGAAAACTAACATCCTAAATGAACACATTTTTTTGGATTTTTTTATTTAAAAATTCGAAATAAGATTGCAATTCTAAACATGCAAGATAACCCTAACACTAGGAATATTCTAAAACGAACGTAATCCTAATTCAATTTTTTTCTTGAATTTTTTCTTTTACGAAAATAAAATTAACTCAAACACCATGACAACAAATCAAGCAAGATAAGATTGATATCCAAAAATTGGCGAATCATATCTCGTGCATGAGATCAAGTTGACCAATTTTAAAATTAAATCGCGAATTGAATCTCAGGCATGAGATCGGATTGTCGATTTTTGCAAGGGATTGCGAGTCAAATTTCGGGCATGAAAATTGGACTATCAATCCCGTATTTGAGGGGCTAATTCATGTTGGAATATCAATCATATACTTGAAATAAAAATTTCACTAAAACATAATATTAAAAAAATGAAAGATAAAATAAAATAAAAGAAAAAAATATCTAATCCGATGTTTTATTTTCCTTTTTTTTTTTTTTCCCTTTTTTTTTTTGAGCATGGCTTGCTCGCACGTCTCCAAGGGCAGCCAATCATCAGTCCGATGAAAGTGACCTTCGGCAAAGGTGAACCGGTAACGGCAGCATCAGCACAGGGGCAGAGCTAGGAAGGTTCGGGTCCTGTTCCGAAAATTTGTGTACGAGCAGCGTCCGGAGTCGAACGGGGCGTCGCAAGTTCACCTGGCTTGCAATATGGGTCACTGATAAGAAATTACTATGGACAGATCTTAGCTACAGGTGGCATCGGCTCGTGAAAGGATTAGACACAGAGGGTGTGGTGCCACGGCTATGTCACGGGCTGAAGCAAAGCAGCGTTAGGCAGATTGGCGGTGAGGAGATCGGATGGAGGCGATAGATGATCAGGTGCGAGCGCGACAGCAGCACCCTCGCTGCTGGAGTTAAGCAGACAAGAGACATGGCTGGGAGCAAGGCAGAAGTGGTGGGGTACGAGCACGGTGTGCTGCTCGGCTAAGGAAGCTCCAGTGGTCAGTTGCAAATGTGAGCAGTGAAGGTGGAAGACGATGAACAGTACCTTTCAAATCACCGCCCTTTTACTTGCTGCTTCTGCTTTTTTTCTCCTTTACCGCACACACGTCCACTCACTTTTCCTCACTTTTTACTTTTTCTTTTGTTCTTTCTCACCCAAAAGAAAAGACCCCCACCCCTCATATGCGTATGGCCTTTTATAGGGGAAGGAATTGGATTTTTAAATTCTTCCTCAAATCAACATCCGCAATATTTTTCACAAAATTCATCCCATACTGATAAGGATTCAAGATTAAGATGAAATTTTTCTCTAAATCCAAATCTTTCAAAGCCAAATCGCAATATTTTTTACCCATCAACCCTATCCAAAAAAATCATTATATCTCGGAAAAACTTCGAATTTCAAATTTCTCACAAGATAATTTCTGATAATTTAAAAATAGGCTTGGGCCGACTTGCTTGCCTCGTGGGCTCAGTCCAACTAATTTGAACCCATTTGCCACCGGTTCAAAAAATAAAATGCAAAAAATGTAAATTAAAAATAAATGCACCTAAATCTATATGCTATGCAATTATTTTTTTTTGTCAAGGATAACATTAACCCCTAATTTTCTATGCAATTGAAAAAATGAGTCACCAAAATTTAGGTGTCAACAAACATATTCCAAAGAATGCCAATCAAAGTTTGTTGAGTGTGTGATCTAAGAATCTCTAGAGAAAAAATCACGCAAAAATAGCAAAAGGCTGACAAAACAGGGGTAATAGAAGGATTCCAAATTTAACCTAAGTCAGAATTCTAATCTAACTCTAAAAAAAATGAAAAATGGGTCAAATGGTAAGAAAATCTCATAAAATTAATGGCATTTGAAAGATCTAGAAGAGTCCTACGACTTCCTAGAAGGGTCCAAGTGCAATCAAAGTCGAATTGAAGGTAAAAAATTGATGTTCATGAAAGTGCACTTGTCAACCATTAAAAAGACAAAATATGCTTTATGTTTAAAAGTTCAAAACATCACTTAAACAATGCATGAATGGCATGAAATTCACATACAACAAAGAATGGGATGGGAGAATGATTTAGGTAAAACATCTAACCTAGTTTGAGATGCAAAAGAAACATACAAGTTATTGACATCACAAAATGGCTTAGAACTAAAATGACATGTTTGACAATTTTTAATTGTAGCTAGCCTAATTGAGGCATAACATTTGCATATCAAATTATGTTAAATCATGTCATGCCATATATGAACATAAAGATCATAATTCACGCTTCAAATTTCAAGAAGGGAGGTTTGGACACCAGGAGTGCCAAAACTTGACATAGAAGGATACTTAAGTGCCAAAAGTTTGGAAAGTGACACTTAAGTACCAAAATCGGAGCAAAATGGATTACTTAAGTGCTAATCTGGACAAAATCCAACCAAAATGCTGACGTGGTGATTTTCCAGCAAAGTAGCATGCCTAAACAATACAAAAATGACGATGTTTTGGTGAAACGTAGTAAAAAACTAATATAAAAATTAATTAAATTAAATTTATTTAAAAATTTTAAAATAAAATTTTAAAAATTAAAAAGGGGGGCAGGCGGCTAAGAGCTGAACCCTCGCCTCCATCGCCGGAAGGGTCGGTGACGAGGACTTGTGAACCCTCACCAAATCTAGGTGAGGGTCAACGACCTCGCTTGGCCAGGCCAAGGGTCGCCGCCTACCTAGATCTTGGCAAGGGTCACGGCCCTTGCCCCCGATCTAGCGAGGGCTTATGGGCCCTAGTTGTCGATTGGCTGAGTTCGCCGGCCCTAGCAAGGGCTAGGCAACCCCGGTCAACCCTCACCCCTCCGTTGCTAGCCCTTTCGACGACGGCGGCAAAGGGCTCGGCCCTCGCCGCTCGCCCCCCCTTTTTTTTTTTAAAAAAATAATTATTTTAAAATTTTTTTTTTAAAATTTTTAGCTTTTTCAATACATTTATTTTATTTTAAAATTTTTTAAATAAATTTATTTTTAAATTTAATTTAATTAATTCTTATATTAATTTTTTTTACCACATTAGCACCAAAATGACATTGTTTTACACTTCATTCGTTGGAAAATTGCCACTTTAGCATTTTTAATTGGTTTTGGCTAAAGTGGCACTTAAGTGATCCATTTTGCTCCAATTTTGGCACTCAAGTGTCCTTCTATCACGAATCAAACTTTTGGGTGTACCACTTAAAATTAGGCTAATGGATTACTAAGTCTCACTTAGCTCAAGCTCTCCCAAGTCCATACTAATTTGTGACTTAGATTCAAATATTTTGTACACAAAAAGGAGTTGTCACTAATTAGTTTATAGTAAGCTAATTAGACACATAAGTAAAATAATGAGAGAATTATTTTACTTCTACGAACTAGAGAGTTTGGGTATGGGGACTTGGTTACATTAGACTTTCCTAGTGCCCTTTCGGTACCCTCATCTTTTATTTCGAAAAAATATTTTGTAGACAACTTGAATTAATTTTAATTCACTTCCCTAACATGTGAGGCGATCATGCGAGTGCACAAACCACCAATAACACTAAGGAAAGCAAATAAAAAAATGCAGGACTTACCTCATAATAATGAAAGCATTTGCAACATTAGATCATAATTCACATCAACAATCCTATATATGATTTATAATTAACACACAATCACTCAATTTTTTTTCATTAATTTAATGAGAATATAATCCATATGCAATGCAATGCTTCTAATCTAACATGAAATGAAATGACATGGTAGTATAGCCTAAATTATATGATATGAGTAAAAAAAATGCAATAATTAAATGGGCAATCTAAATTAATCTAATGACTTAACTCTAATACAAGCATTTTCTAATTAAATGGACCTAAAAACAATAACTAAATGACATGCATTTTATGAACCTAATTCTATATGACATGTGCATGATTTTTATTTTCCTAACCAAAACACACAATCTATCTAAAATAAATTATCTAATTCTATAATTAATAAACATGCAATCCTAACATGCAATGACGTGTGATTCTATATGACACATGCATGAAATTTTTTTTTTTAAATTCAAAATTTAAAATTGCCACATAGTTAAACATACAACTTGAATTAAAAAAAAAAAACTAATATCCCAAATGAATGCATTTTTTTTATTTTTTATTCTTTTTAAAAAAATTCGAAATAAAATCCCTATTCTAAATATGTAGGATAACAAGAAATGTTCTACAACAAATCTAATCCTAACTCAAATATTTTTTGGATTTTTACTTTTACTAAAATAAAATTGATTCAACCAACATGACAACAAACTAGATAAGATAAGATTGATATCCACAAATTGATGAATCATATCCCACGCATGAGATTAGGTTAATCAATTTTTAAATAAATCATGAATCGAATCTCGGGCATCAAATTGGATTGACGATTTTGCAAGCAATTGCGAGTTGAATTTCGGGCACGAAATTCGGACTAACAATCCCCAATTTCAAAGACTATTTCATGTCGGAATCTCAATCATACATCAAGGAATAATTCTATAAAAAAAAAATAAAGTAAAATATAAACAAATAGAAAAGACTACCTAATTTAATTTTCCTCTTTTTTTTTTTTCTTTTTTCTTGCTTTTTCGCCCACAATTTGGCAGCTTCGTGGTGGGTCACCGTCGGTCACCGGTTACAGCCGTCGGAGCTTTGATGCGGGGCAATCGGTAGCGAGCAGGGCGAAGCAACTCGAAAGAGGGTAGCAGATGGTTGGGTTAGGTGCTGAACTCGGGCATCGTGTGCGGATCACGAACAGGGCAAGGGAAGCAATGTCGTCGCAGATCGGCATAATAGTGGCTTCGTCGAGTTGGTAGAGCGGCTTGGCAGCAGCAACAGCTTCACGGGCGAAGCATTCGCATTAGCAGCAAGGGCGGAGAGCAGCAGTTGTCGGGGAAGCAAAGGGCTACAGGCGTCGCGTGGTAGAGGAAAACGCGGCAGTAGGAGGGCTCAGTGAGGGACTCGGGGCTAGTAGACATAGCAGATTAACGATGGCAGAAGCAGAGCAGGGCATTGGGGCTTATGGCGCTGCAGGTTGGTGATGGCTCGGCATCCGTCTAGTGGGGCGTGGTAGTGGAAGGGACAAAGCTGAACTAGGTGGTCAAAGCAAAGGCAGAGAAAGTTGAGGTAGCGACGACTTCGGATAGAAGAGGGGCGACAAAGTAGTAGGCGAAGGCATCAACATAAGAGTGTGGTGGTGCAGCAAGTCGCAGTTGCAACAGCGGTGGTGCGGGCTTGCCGGTGAGGCGGTAGCATGAGCGGTGAGGCGAGCTAGCGGTTCAGGCAGCAGGCGAAGACATGAGGAAGATGAATAGTCTTTTTGATATTTTCCTTTTCTTTTTTCTTTCCCTACTTACCGGTCACTTCCTTCTTGCTTCCTTTGCTCCTTGCACACATCCCTTTCTCTTTTCTTGCTATTTTCTACTTTTCAGTAGAAACCTTAAAACCTTTGTTGACTTTTCTTCTTCCTAAAGCCCAAAAACTCTATTTTCCCTTTGGCAAATTTTTTGCTTCGAAAACCGAGAAAAAGCCCCCCCTTGATCGACCTCCGTACACACCCTTTTATAGGCAAAACAAATGCAATTTTTTTTTTTTTTTTTTTTTTGAATATTTCATCTCATGAAGATTGCCTATAACCTCCCGATCATAAAAATCCTTTTATTTTCCCCATCTCTTGAATATTCTCCACTGATTTTACTACCTATTGCTAATTATAGGATTGCAATGTGATTTTCTTAAATTCCAAAAATCTACCGTAATATCATATCAAATCTCCATTTAGATATTTTTTGTCATTTTTAAAAAAGAAAGGCTCTGGCCAATTTGCCCCTTTCGTGGGCCTAGTCTGGCCTGTCAATTTAAAACTCAGAACAATTAGTTCGAACCCTTCCACCACTGGTCTAATAAACAAATGCAAAAAATGTAAATTGAAAATAAATGCACATAAATTTATATGCTATGCAATTAATATTTTTTTAGGGATAAAATTACCCCCTAAATTTCTATGCAATAAATAAATGACTAGATTGTCAAAATTTAAGTGTCAATAGCTGCCTCTCTTTGAAGGTAAGCTCTTAGAGATTGCACTCAACAAATTGAAACCTAAATTTTGACCATGCACATCACTAAATGATTGATTTTTTTTTTTTAATTTTTTAAATTTTTTTGTCGGAAAATGAATCCCAATTTAAAATGCAATTTATATGATCCATGGAATTGCTAATGTAAATACATGATACGAAAGAAAGGAAGGTACCTACGGTTACTTACCCATCAATGTGGTAGAGCATCTTGAGGTAGATGATAAATCCCATTTACTCCATAAGTACCCAATTTTCACTCAGGTTTCTTGAAGAGTCTAGCAAGTAATAAATTAAAACATCCAGACTGAGAAGAACATTCACATTTAGAGTGAAATGTTCAAAGAAAAGAATTAAGACATCCAGATCCAAACTAAGATGTCAAGATTTTTTAACTCGAAATACCTAGTTCCAAACCAAGGTATAACGAGAATGATTAAAAACATTCACATCCAAGTGAAATGTTCAACGAAAAAAATTAAGACATCTAGATCCATACCGAGATGTCAAGATTTTTGAACTCAAAATACCTAAATCTCATACTAAGGTATAACGTGAAAGATAAAAAAAAAATTCACATCTAGAGTGAAATGTTTAACGAAAAGAATTAAGACGCATAGATCAAGACTAAGATGTTAAGATTTTGGACTCAAAACACCTAGATCCAAACTAAGGTATAACGAGAAAGATCGAAAAACATTCACCTCCAGAGTGAAATATTCAATGACAAGAATTATGACATCCAGATCCAGACTGAAATGTTAAAATTTTTGTACCCGAAATACCTAGATCTAGACTAAGGTATAACGAGAAAGATTGAAAAACATTCACATCCAGAGTGAAATGTTTAAAAGAAAAGAATCATGACATCCAGATCTAGACTAAGATGTCAAGATTTTGGAACTCGAAATACCTAGATCCATACTAAGGTATACTGAATGAGAAATTGATTTTTCATGACCCGTACCTTTTTACGGTCGCCTGAATGAGAAATTATTTTTCTAAGACCCATACCTTTCCTAAAAAACCATAAAAATTCCTAGAAAGCGATAAAAAATCTTGTGTAGGGGAATGTGTAAAAGTAACAAGTTACTCTTGCGAGCTAACGCCCATGTCTTCCCAAGGTCCTTAGCCATTGGCTCCTATGAAGAGGTCATCAAATAGACTTGTGATTCCTTCCAAGGCGTCATCAGAGCTCTCTATCTTTGGAGGCGTCGACTCATCCATGCCATCCCATCTATCTGGAACTATGTTGTAGGGATCAATATAAAAGCTAGGAGGAGCCAAATACTTCACCCAATAATCGAATTTGCCACTTGGCTGCCCTAGAGTGTCCATCACTTCCACTTGCTCTGTCTTAGGGACATTATCAGGCTTAGTTTTTTTGGCAGTGACCAATAGTGGGTCATCTTCCAGTTCAGGCATGTCGTCATCGCCCATTTGGGCCCTGTTTGCTTGCTTTAGAACTACAATCTCAAGGAGAGTAGGTGCAAGAGTCAAATCCATTCGAGGGATTGGTTTTGAGTTGTCAGAAGCTGCATAGAGGCGACTAACTGTTGGAGTTGGTCTTCCATAGCGGACATATGATCACACATTTAAGTTTGATCAGTCATTCTAGCTCTTGATTGCGTAATTATGAGCAAACGTGAGGGATTCATTACCACCTAATATAAAATAAATGAAAATATGTAAGCATGAGGTGTAAATAGAGAGCCAATTCATGACAATGATCTAAATGATTTTGCATTTTTTTTTATGAAAATAGGACACCCTAGCAAAAACCAAATTTCCTAGACAAGAATCGAAAACATATTCTCTATTGTTTTTTTTTATAAATGATTCATTGCATGACAATTTGCTCATTTCATCTCTAATTGACAAAGGAGTTAAATCAATGATTGACCTAAATTGTCATGGACCAACCAAAAGCACGATAAAATAAATTGCATGGTATAGGGATAGAAGACTTACTTCACAAAGAAAAATTGACGGCAATCACATAGACATGCACATGGATGTGAGGCTCGATTTCTACTCTTGACAAGCTTAGCAAAGTGAAGCCACAAGGATGATCAGACTAGACGTGAGCATGCAAACTAAGTCAGGTCCTCATGACTATGGCTTGGTCAAAGACTCGACCCTGGTGGGTACTCTTGACACACTAAAAACAATTTTAGGATTGAGATTGACGGCTCGTACTACGAGCATACGGTTAGAGTGGTATCCATCTCGATACCATCTTAAATAATCCTATGCAGCCCAAGTTCAGCGGCGGGTTGTGTGTGCAAGAGTGTAGTGTGAATATAAGGCATGCACAATAGTTTATATCAAGAAACACTTTATAATTGAAAGTAAAATACATCTCTACACCTCCCCGCAAAACAAAGGTCAGCAAACACTTTTCCTTATACCTCCCATCCCACAAGAACATTTAACACCTTAAACATTAAGGACATACCTGGAATCCTCACTGCCAAACAAAAACATTTTTTATTTTTCAAATTAAAGAGAAAATTGGTTTGAGTCCACTAAGAGTTTTAACTCTAATCCCTAATGGAGTTGCCAAGCTGTCCGACCAAAATTTTAGGTGTATCACCTAAAATTAGGCTAATGGATTACTAAGTCTCACTTAGCTCGGGCTCTCCCAAGCCTACACCAATTCGTGACTTAGATTCAAATATTTTGCACACAGAGGGAGTCATCACTAATCAGTTTACGGTAGGTTGATTAGACACCTAAGTAAAATAATGGGAGAATTATTTTACTTATAGAAACCAGAGACTTTGGGTATGGGGACTTGGTTACACTAGACTTTCCTAATGTCCTTTTGGTACCTTTCTCTTTTATTTCAAAAAAATGTTTTGCAGGCAGCTTAAATTAATTTTAATTCACTTCCCTAACATGATTATGTGAGTGCGCGAACCACCAATAACACTCAAGAAAGCAAATAAAACAATGTAGGACTTAAGCATCTACAATGTTAGAATAGAATTCACATCAACAATCTCAGATATGAATTCTAATTAACACGCAATCGCTCAATTTTTGTTTTCATTAATTTAATGAGAATATAACCCATATGCAAAGTAATGCTTTTAATCTAACATGAAATGATATGACATGGCAGTATAACCTAAATTATATGACATGTGTAAAAGAATGCAATAATTAAATGTGCAATTTAAATTAATCTAATGACTTAACTCTAATGATAAGCAATTTCTAATTAAATGGACCTAACAACAATAACCAAATGACGTGCATTTCATGAGCCTAATTCTATATGACGTGCATATGATTTTTATTTTCCTAACCAAAACATACAATCTATCTAAGAGAAATTATCTAAATTTGTAATTAATGAACATGCAATCCTAACATGCAATGACGTAAGATTCTAGATGACACATGCATGATCATTTTGTTTTTTTTTTTTTTATAAAATTCAAAATTTAAAATTGCCACATAGTTAAACAAGCAACTCAAATTATAAAAAAAAAAAAAAATAATATCCAAATGAATGCATTTTTTGATTGTAAGAACATTTAACACTAAAAATAGGGACGCATCTAGGATCATCGCTGCCAAACAAAAATATTTTAAAAGAAAGAGAAAAATTGGCCTAAGTCCACTAAGTGTTTTAACAGAAGTCTCCAGAGGAGTCGCCAAGCTGTCGCGACCTAAATTTTGGGTGCACCACCTAGAGTTTAGGTTAATGGATTGCTAAGCCTAAACTTTGTTGGAGTTCTCCTAAGCCCATAGCAATTCGTGGCTTAGGTTCAAGTTCTTAACATGCAAATGATTTTTCAATTAGGAGTCGCCTCTAATCAGTTTATGGTAGGTCGATTTGACACCTAAGTAAAATAATGAAAGAATTATTTTACTTTTACGAACCAGCGATTTTGGGTACGGAGACTTGGTTACACTAGACTTTTCTAATGCCATTTTGGTACAATTTCTTTTTATTTTCAAAAATATTTTTGCCGGTAGCTTGGATTGATTTTAAATCTATTTTCCTAACATGTGAGGTGATCATGCAAGTGCGCAATCCACAAATTTAAAATCCAAGAAAGCAAATAAAAAAAAATGTAGGACTTACCTCGTAGCAACAAAAGCATCGTGTTGTTAGATTAGAATTCACATCATCAACCCTAGATATGATTTCTAATTAACACGCAATTTATTTTTGCTTTCCTTTAATTAATGAGAATCATGCTTTATGCAATGCAATATAACTAAATGACATAATTCTAATGAGAAGCAATTTATAATTAAATAGACCTAATAACAATCACTAAATGACATGCATTTCATGAATCTAATTCTATTTGACCTGCAATGACATTTTTTTTTTTTTTGTGTTTTCTTGATAAATGTGTCATCTATCCTAGAGAATGAAATTAACTTATCCTAAGACATTTTTTTTTTTGTATATTTTTATGAAATTCAAAATTAGAAAAATATGAAAATTATCTAGCTAAATTAAGATTCTATCCAACTTATATTAAGGATTAGGTCAGGCTCCTAATGTGCAATGACGTACAAAGGATGCCCTAATTCTACATGACACATGCATAATGATTTTTTAAATTAATTTCGAAATTAAATAAACCAAATAATTAAACATGCAATTTAAGCTAATGAAACAAAAATCTAACATCCTAAATTTTTTTTTTTCAATTTTATTTTCGAAGATTCATGATAAATAAAATGCTTAGTCTAAATATGCAAATAACCTTAAAGCATGCAACATTCTAATGTAACCTAATCTAGCTCAAATATATTTAAAGATAAATAAAGCAATCAAGATGAGACAGACCATTCAAAATTAGCAAATATATCATACATCGTTCAGATCAAGGGATAATATCTTGCTAGTAAAATCGATAAATTGATCTTAAGTCTTAAAGATTTAAATATCAATTTTATTCCCGCTTCATTAATTATTTCATCTAAAGTCTTATAGATGGAATAAAAAATCTAGACACGGTTACCAATCTGGTGGTATATTGAAATTCCCAATTATGCATAGGGATATATTTGCTATATTTCAAACAAAGAAACCAAGATGTAAAAAATAAAATAAGATAGAATAAACTTGCCCAATAAAATAAAACAAATCTACCTAATTTGATTTTTTCCTTTTGTTTTTGTTTCCAAAAAAAGGCTTGGTAGCTCGTGGTGGGTCGCCAAGGGTGGCCGATCCGCTGTTGGTTAGAGCTTTAGGGAGGGGCGGTGGTGGCGAACTAGTGTCGAGCGGACCAACAACGAGTAAGGGATGCTATTGATCGGAGCTCCAACGAGGATGGGCTTGCAAACGCGAACGCAGTAGGGACAACAAAGCGATCACCGAGGTGGAAGGGAAGAACGATGGGGAAGTGTTAGGTTGACGCAAATCGGCACAGTGGCGGCTTTGACAGGCTGCAGGTACTGTTGGTGTCGCGGCTAGTGAGCGTGGCAAGGATCGGTGCAATTTCAGCAAGTGTCAGTGAGGGGGCTGGGCTAGATCGCGAACAAAGTAAGGGCATCGCTTGGGCGGCGGTGGCTACAGTAGGCGTCAGGCAACGACAGAAACTGGCATCGGTAGCAAACACCGAGGATGGGCTGATTGTAGAAGCACACCGTCCAGTGGAGGTGGCATTGATGCCCAAGAGGAGGGTGATCGGCAGAGGCGCAAGTTCTCATTGAGATGCGGTAGAGGTGGATCGGCGGCGTGCAAGTTCTCATGGAGGACGAGGCAGGGGCGGATCGGTAGGTGCAGTGCTCATGGAGATGCGGCGAGGCAGATCGGCGGGTGCGGTGCTCATGGAGACGCGGTGAGGCGGATCGACGAGCATAGGTGCTCGTGGGTTGTTGGCGGCTCGAGGGGGTAGCGCGGCATAGCGATGGTCGGTGGCTCAAGCAGCGGGGACACTAGTGCGAATAGCGCGGTAGAGTTTGTGGCTATGGCGGTGGCGGGTGCGCGGTCAACTCGGGGGAACGGCGATGACGTGAGGAAACCAGCGGCATAGAGGATCGGTCACAGCAGCGGGAGAACTCTCGAGGAAGAAGACGAACATCAACTCCTGCTTTTCCCTTTTTTTTTCCTTTTTTTTCTCTATCTTGCCTGTCTCTCTCACGTCTTCTCCCTCTTGTTGTTGTACTTTCTGCAGCACTTTTCAGCATAAGGGAAAGTTCTTTGCCGACCTTTTCCTTTTTCCCCAATCAACGAACACTTCTTCTCTTTTTTCCTGAATTGTTGACCTCAAAAACTGCCCAGAAACCCTAAAAACAAAGTCTCTCTCGTCTTTGATTTTTGACCTAGAAAACCCGAGAGAAAAACCCCCTGCTTGTAGCTGTGTATTCAATGTGTGTGGCCTCCTCTTTTTCTTTAGTGTAACAATACTTTTATAGGTGAGCGAATTAGGGTTTATTTTATTTTTCAAATTGACATCCGCAAAAAAATTTCCCGAACATCATATTTGTTTTATCGAATGTAATATTTGTTTTTCACATCTGCCCTATCCAAAAAATTTATTCACATCCCGAAAAATTTCAAATTCCTATTTTTTCATAAGATAATCTTCTATCATTAAAAAATGGGCTTGGGCCAATTAGCTCAGTTCATGGGCTTAGTCTGGCTTATCAAGTTAAAGCTTAGAACCACTAATTCCAACCCATTTGCCACCAATCCAATGCATAAAATATAAATTAAAAACAAATGTATCTAAATTTATATGCTATGCAATTAATATTTTTTTAGGGATAAAATTAACCCTTAATTTTTTAAGCAATAAATGACTAAATGTGTCGCCAAAATTTAGGTGTCAACATCTGTCCCTCTTTGAAGGTGAGCTCGAAGAGGTTGCCTTCAAAGACAAATTGAAACCTAAATTTTGACTATGCACATGCACTGAATGATTTTTTTTTTTTGTTAGAAAATGAATCCCATTTTAAAATGTAATTCATATGATGCATGGATATGCTAATGCAAATGCATGATGTGAAAGGAAAGAGCGTACCTACAATTACTTACCAGTCAATGCGGTAGAGTATCTTGAGGTACATGATAAATCCCTATTTACTCCACAAGTACCCAACTCTCACTCAGGTTCCTTGAAGAGTCTAACAAGTAATAAATTGAGACATTAAGATTGAGAAGAACACTCACATCCAAAGTGAAATGTTTAATGAAAAGAATGGAGACATCTAGATTCAAACTGAGATGTCAAGATTTTATAACTCAAAATACCTAGATCCAGAGTAAGGTATAAGGAGAAGGAAGAATATATTACTCCCACAAGCTATCCACTCAGCCATCATCTACACCTTCAAACTATTCACAACCTACTACCCGCTCTCCACAGTTCGATCTCAAAAAGTGCCAAAACCGTGCCTTAGAAATGGATCCCTACCACCACTAATCTCTCTCACCCACGGCTCCCCCACCAACATTGTTGTGACATCCTGAAATTCAACCCCATCTCAATAATATCAAATGCTTGTTTCATCAATGTGCCTATGGTCATTTTACTCTAAGTTGGCTACTTACGAGTTAACTAATCTTTTAGGTGAGGCTGTTAAGATGTATACATGCAACGAAGTTGATAATTTGATCGGAAATCGATCGCTCGACCGTAATAATCAGCATGGATCAATACAACACCATTATAATCTAAAAGTGATCGGATATAGGTTGATTCGACGGAAACATGTAATTGAATTGTGGGTCATTCTACATGGTTGCGAAATTTGCTTCAAATGGCACTAACCCGATTTTCTATCAATTTTATACTTAGTACACATAATTGAAATCTTGCGATTTTTACGACAACCGAAAGTCGTCTACTAGTCGGAGATGCACAAACGTGGATTGAAAATTATCGACCATGAGTCAAACGCGCTAAAATTCCTAAAAACTACTCGATAGGTTAGGTTGTACTAAAATCGCATTCGGTCAATTTTAATCATGAAATTGAATTCGGTTTCGGGAATTAGACGTTCGAGTGTGTTATGATTTATTTTGAGGACATCGTCTTGTCTTTTAGAGAAATTCCATCGAGCCTGTAATTTTGCTAAAAATCGATTTCGGTAAAAGAAAAGAAAGGAAATTCATATGGGCTATTTTCATGGGATTTTTGGTTGCCAAATTGGTTTGTTTTGTGAAGAAATAAAAGGACATTAGTCATTGGAGGGTTCCTTGACATTGTAGGCTAAAGACTTTTTGGGCTTGGCACTTGAGTGGCTTGACATTTCCCTTGAATTCCTAGTGGCTACAGCCTTGACCTTCTTGGTTGTCTTCTCTCTCTCCAATTCTCCTCTCTTCTTCCTTGCATGCGCCAACCTGCTCAGCCGAACCCCCTTTTTGTTTCATTTTCATTTTCTTCTTTCAGCTGCTTCTAACTACCCAGCCCGTACCACCTCACTGCTCATCACCTCCAACAGCCACCCAATCCACTCGCTCCAACTGTCCTCACCTTAGCCGCCCATTCCAACTGCCATTCCCGTGTTGTCTAACCACTAGCGTTCGCAACCAGCCCTGACTAGCCTCCAAATAGAACTGAGTAGAATCGTGACTAGCTTTGGCCGTGAGCTTCACTTGGCCTTTTCCTCTGCAATTTGAGCTCTGTTGGAGACGTGGTAGTCTCAGGTCTTTACCGCCTTCACGTCACCGTCACCGTGAGCCCGCTGCCATTGAATTCCGGTGAGTTAACTCCCTAATCCTGGATTAGGTTGTTAATTACACTTAAGTAGTTAGTTTAGTCTTAATTAGGATTAAGGGTTAATCCTAGTTAGTGTAACTATAATGGTTAGGTAGTTAGTATGGTTTGTTAGATTAGTTTGGTTAGTGTAATTAGTTTAGTTAGGTTAGTTAGTTAGTTAGGTTAGCCTTCCCTAGGTTAGGTTAGTTAACTTGGGTTAGTAAGTTAACCATGGTCAATTGACCATGGTTAGTTAATCATGGTTAGATTATTTAATCATGGCTATGTTAATTAAAATGGATTAATTTAATCAATCGCCCAATTTATTTAATTATTCATAATTAACATAAATTGTGACGGAATAGCCATTTTTTAGAATTTTACTCTGATTCTCATGGTTGAATTTATATTTGAATTTGATGGCTTATTTGTGCAATTGAGTGCTTGGTGACCATTATGGATTATTATTGCAAAATTTGATTTTATGGTATTTAAATAGAAAAATACCGAGTGTCGGTTTTTGATGCCAAAATATTTTTAAGTACTATATAAAATTGTAGAATTTTGAAATGGGAGTATATCATGTTTAATGGTTCGATTTAAATACGTGACCACACACAATTATTTTACCAAGATTTTTAATATAAGGAAAACGGGACAAGTTCATTATTTAAATACAAGGTATTTGGAAGCAAAGCAAGGTGTTCTTGGCCAAGTATGGATGTGCGTGTGGTCACTATCGGAACCCGTCACCTAATGAGAGTTTAGGATGCGATGCCTGGTTAAGTTCGGATGCCTCATGTCAACGGATGCCAATCGCGGTGGAGGCCGAGCCGATGCTCCTTTATTGAATGCTATTTAGGTGTAGATGTTGCTGTGCCTGACAGAGCCGAACGACTCCTAGTTATGCCGGATGACCATCAATTGTTGAGTTGGTCGTGGGCCAATGGGTCATAATAACTAGGAAACACTTGAGTGGTTGTGATAGTTGTGCCTAATTATGAGGTAAAATTGTGTGACATGGAATGAGATGTATCATAACGGGTTTATCTTATAATCGGAACCCATGTGATTGTTTGAGAATGAAATGATGTGTTCCAGTTATTATGCTTGTTACATTGATAAACGCATATGTGATGAGCTAATGCGTAGGGACGTGCTGAGGCAATGTAAGTTGTTTTTTACGCCTATTTAGGCTGTCTCTAGGTGAATTTATGTCATAATTGGGGTTTAGGGTTTTGACTCACTAAGATTTATCTCACCCCATCATGGTTAACCCTTTTTTCAGGCCCTTAGTATGGAGAGGCTTCCTGTTTGTTTTGGGGTTCCTATGGAAATAGATTACGAGCCCTCCTACTTCCTTATTCCCGGGACCACCCAAACCCGTGAGTTAATTGTGACCACTATTTGGGTCGATGAGGGTCTTCATCACTAGGTACCTCATTGCTTCTAAGTGTGGTTCATTAACTATCCTAACGGCACTTTGGAGGGTCTTTGGCAGAGTTTTGACAGGCTTACCATCGAAACCAAGGATGGGGAGGTAGCTCATCCTATGGACATCGACATCCTTGATGGTGTCCATGGAGAATCCGAAGCCTAAGGTGGAAGGGTCCGAAGAGTAGGTGGCCCAGTAGTTTCCTTTCGGGACAAACTTTTGTATATAAACTTGTAGGGCTAACATGATATGTTTGCAAAGTGTGGTTGTGAAAAATCATTGGATGTTCTACTATCCCCGTGTTTGATGGTTGTTTGGGTGTTTGTTTATTTTGCTTTCGCATGTGCTTAATTGAAAAATAAAAGGAAATGGTTGGCAACGCGTTCTGGGAAGTTGCATTCTTAGTAGACCGTCGAGGGATATGCGTGTGCCTGGGGTTCAAGGCATGACATCCCCGCCCAGAGTAGTATTGGAGTTGGTTAGTGTCTAGAGTGATAAGGTGCGATGGGTTTTAGGATAGTTAGTACAAAAGACGGTTTCCTTATGCTGATGCTTGTCTTTGATTTATTGATTAATTGATTTGTGCAGGTCGCTTCGATTCCTAATTATATGTTAGGATTGGAAAAGTAGGTTCTATAAGGATCTTGCAGAATGAGCGATCCTAAGAAGAGGACTCCTCGGAAGAGGGTAGTTGCATCCATTTCTCGGGGTAAGATGCCAACTAGGGTGGGTGCTCGATTTAGAGCATTGGCTCAAGCCAACTAGATAAGGGAAAGAGTACCACTGCAGGCTGGTATTGGAGTAGCAGCACCCGACAATCCTAGGATAGATGGGATTGTTCAAGCACTAGAGACATTAGGGAACATGATGGGACAACAACCATAGAATCAAGCCGCTGCTACCACCACCACCATTGCTACCACTAATGCCGTTGCTGCTATTGCAACCGCACCTACTAAGGTCCCACCTAGAAATGTGATCAGGGAGCGACCGATGCATAAATTGGTAGAACAGTTCATAAAGGTGAACCCGTTCATGTTCTCTAGAGGAGGCAATCCCGAGGCTAGAACCCTCTGGATACAAGAGTTAGAGAAAGTCTTCACACTGCTGAGGTGCTCTAAGGAAGATAGGGTAGTCCTAGTGGTCTACTAGTTGTAGGGAATGCAAGCACGTGGTGGGAAGCCACCAAAGGTAGGGTGTTTCCCAAAGGTATGGTTCCGGTGTGGAATGCCTTTGTGGAAATTTTCAATGGGAAGTACTTTTCTAACTACGCCAAAGAGGAGAAGATGGCAGAATTTCAGCATCTTCGTCAAGCTCTCGTGTCTGTGGATCAGTACGAGGCGAAGTTTGCAGAGATGTCCAAGTATGCACCAAGGCTGATTAAGGATCTAGTGGACGGGTGAGGAGATTGCAAGATGGATTGAGGCCGGAGATCAAGGATCCACTAGTGTTGCTGAATTTGAAGGATTACAATGATCTATGTGAGAGTGCATAGTTGATCAAGAGGAACTTGAATGAGCAAGCCGCCGCATTTGGGTTTTGGTTCAAGCCTAGCAGAGATAACAATCGATTCGGCAATAGGCCGATGGTAGAGGAAGGTATCCTATTCCACTCAATAGAAATGGTGGGATTGGAAAGCCAACACCTAACTTGAACATCATGTGTCATTTATACGGAAGGAGACATGGATCGGGCCCATGTTTTACTAGGACGGGAGCTTGTTTTGGATGTGGCTAATTTGGCCACCAGATAAAAGATTGTCCATGTAAACCTATGGGATCACAGCTGCCGATATCATAGATGGGATAGAATAGAGGAAGTGCGTTGTAAAATGCACCATAAGGTAGTTTGAATGGGCCCTCAATGCAGGGAAGGGTGTATGCTATCACCTGACGGGAGGCGGAGGACTCACCAAACGTGGTCACAAGTACGATCTTCACTGGACAACCATGCTGCTTATGCTTTATTTGACACGGAGCTATGCATTCATTTATTACTGAGCAGTACATTAAGTTGGTAGGATTGAGTCTAGAACCGTTAGGGGACAATCATTAGCATATCTACCCCGTTAAAGGATAAAGTGTTGTCTTTATTAGGGTTTCCTGGTTGTAAGTTAATTATTGGTGAGTGAGAGAAAATGATAGATTTAATTGTGCCGGCCATGTATGATTTCAATGTGATCATTGGTATGGATTAGCTCACCAAGCAATGAGCTACCGTAGACTGTTATCATAAATCACTTTAGTTTAACTCATTAGTGGGTGAAAGTTTTGAGTTTATTGATAGTCGAGGAGGACCCTCGATTACATTAATCTAGTTGCTTGAGACAACCCGTTTGTTAGAGGTGGATTGTGAAGGTTATTTGGCAACTGTAGTGGATACGACAACTGAGGAGCCAAAGATGGAGGACATTGTTGTGGTACAGGAGTTTTTTTATGTGTTTCTTGAAGAATTACTTGGTTTGCCCCTAGAAATGGAGATTGAGTTTGTAACTAAGTTGGCCCCTAGGACGGAGCCAATTGCCAAAGCTCCTTATCGTATGATGTTGTTAGAGTTGAAAGAACTGAAAGTGCAGATGTAGGAGTTGATAGACAAATGATTTATACATCCTAGTGCTTCATCTTTGGGAGCACCAATTCTGTTTGTAAGGAAGAAGGATGGTTTGTTGCGCATTTACATCGATTATCGGTAACTCAACCAAGTAACGATCAAGAACAAGTATTTGTTACCAAGGATTGATGACCTATTTGACCAGACACGGGAGTGTTGATATTTTCCAAGATCGACCTGAGGACAAGATACCATCAGTTGAGGATTAAGAAGGAAGATATACCGAAGACGGCTTTTTGTATGCGTTACGGCCATTATGAATTCATTGTAATGCCATTTGGTTTGACCAATGCGCCAACTGCTTTTATGGACCTGATGAATTGAGTATTCAAGGAGTATTTGAATCAGTTTGTAATTGTGTTTATCGATGACATCTTGCTATACCCGAGAAGTTCATAGGAGCAAGAAAGACATTTAAGGATAGTGCTTCAGACTCTATGAGAACACAGACTGTACGCCAAGTTTAGTAGGTGCAAGTTCTAGCTGACTTACGTAGCTTTCTTAGATCGAGTGATTTCTGGTGAAGGGATTTCCGTGGACCCAACCAAGATTGAAGCCGTGATCAATTGGCCAAAATAGACAACAGTGACAAAGATAAGAAGTTTCTTGGGATTGGCAAGCTATTATAGACAATTCGTGAAAGATCTTCTACAATGGCCATGCCTCTGACTCGACTGTCAAAGAAGGAAGAGAAGTTTGAATGGACAAATAAGTGCGAGCATAGTTTCCAAGAGTTTAAGCAGAAGTTGACTACTACACTAGTATTGACGATCCATCTAGACCTAGAGGATATGACATCTTTAGTGATGCGTCGTATAGAGGATTGGGTTGCATTTTAATGCAACATGGGAGAGTTGTTGCATATGCGTCCGGTCAGTTGAGGCCTCATAAGTTGAATTGTCTGATGCATGACTTAGAATTCGCAAAGATAATCTTCACCTTGAAGATTTGGAGACACTATTTGTCACGCCCCAATCCTTTGAGCACGTGCATCCCACTCTGATCGATTAAATAGCGACGTCCTACGACGCATCGTTGACCCATTCATTTTATATGTGCATTTAGAAGCAATTATATATTCCCCAAACAACAATAACAAGATATGTGGCATCCCAAAAATTCAAGACAAGCTCTAAGGTGTGTTAAAGCCCATAATTAGATAAAGAAATTACCTATGGTTTATGCTTTAGCCATTAGTCTCCTTTTAAGTGATATGTGCTTGTGTTCATGAGATTTTAAATTAGATAAATTAATGAGGATAATCTATGCTTGGCTATGCACTTTATAGACTAAGTTCCTATAAATAAAATGTTACAAGATTTCGGCCATGTGGAATTTAGTACTTAAATTCTTAAAAGAAAGAATAAGAAAGGGAAAATTTGATTTTTATTTAGGTTTGGGCCTTAGGCCCAAAGGTGGATTTTGATGGGCCAAGACGGCCGGCCCATTGAAGCCCACAAGTGGGCTGCCGTCGACCATGAAAGGGGGAGGAGTGGCCGGCCCATTTGCTGGCCCAAATACTCCCAAGCCCATCTTGCATGAGCTTTGCCAAGTGGCAAAAAGAGAGTCTCATGCATTGGCCATTGTGGGTGGCATCTCATCATGACTAATGATGGCTCTGTGGGGAAACAAAAGGGAGAGAGGCCGGCTGATGGAGGGGTTGTCATTCAAGAGAGTGAGAGAGAGAGAGAGAGTTGCGAGAGAAAGAGGGGAAGCCGAGAGAGGAGAAGTAGGAGCTCGCCCGTCGCTGCCCGCAAGCCGTCCATCCGTCGCCAGTGTGCCTCGTTTGCTCAGTTTTGGAGGCAAGTTGGGACTGATTTCCATTCTCGCATGTGTGCCTTGCATGTGTGATTTGTTGGTGGTAAGTTTCGGATCATAGGGAAGGCAAGACCAAAGCTAGAATGTGACTTGTTCTTGAGTTTGCATGCTGTTTTCGTATGAACCGCCTGAACCAGAATCTTGTGAGAGCTTGTATGCATGTTTTGAGTTAGATTTTGACCTCGATTCCTTCATGAAAGTTGTAGCCAACATCTTAAAATACAACATAATAAAATTTGGGACAAAATTATGGAGATTTAGGGGGTCAAACCCTCATCCTACGAAGACATTAGATCTGGAACTGTTTTGCTGACCTTTTGGTAGATCTGTGGTTGCATGTCGATTTTTATCAAGAATATCTCTTTGACTTCTTCATAAAACTTGTAGAGAACATCCTAAATATTAACATACTAAAATTTGAAGTAAAATGAGCAAGTGTAGCCTAGTGAATCAACTTACTCTTGAAGACGGTAAATCTGGAGACACAGTACTGGACACCCGAGACTTCATAGACCCATATGGTGACTATTTTTTGGAATTCAGGCTTATATCCCTTAATTAATGTTGTAGGGGACCTCTTGAAGTAAAAAATATCCAAATTTCAGAGGAAACAAAGAAGAATAAAGGGGTGAAAACTCGATATTTCGGAGATACATACACTAGACGTTTCGGTGCTAGAACCAGAAGCTTTGTATGACTATAGAAAATGATCTAGAAATAATCTGGCCTATAAGTCTGCATGAAAAATATACTTTAGTGTCTTATCTATAACCTGGTAAAAGTTCATAATTTTTTAAGGTCGTTCGGATATTTTAATCGAATTATTTCGGAAACTGTGCATTCTGTTTCTATCCGAAATTGCATGCTGTAATTGTGTGAATTATACCTTTTGTGTGGAACTCTATTGGGCATGTATTTCTCATGAAATTATTATCTTATTGTCTTGCCTATCACATGCCTTGATTTCATGATTTTTGAGAAGCATATGGATATTTAATTTAAATATTTTCTAAAAATGGTACATGCTGGAATTTTGTAAAAGGCATGAAATATGGACCATTTTAAATTGCATGGACTCCATGAATTGTATTGTTATGGATGATGGTGTTTGGCTGCATGTATGATAATGATTTGAGATGCATGTATGAATTCAATGATGATGATATGTGCATGGATGCATGGTAATGATGATGGTACATATGATATGATGATGATGTTACATGCATGGATGCATGGTAATGATGATGGTACATGTGACATGATGATGAGATGTGCATGGACGTATGGTAACTATGCATGATGATATACATGATGATGGTGAGTGTATAACATGATGGTGTTTGACTATATGATGATGATGTACATGAGATACGATGACATGTGCATGATGCCATGGTATGTTGTGCATGGATGCTTGTATGACATGTGATGCTATGATCGTGATGATTGCATGGCATTATGTATTGAGTGGTTTGTTGGTCCTTTACCTGCTGAGTGGCTATACTCACCCCTTCAGGGACCAACATTTCATACTAGATAAGATACCTATGCTGCTACTACTACCACTAGACGGATCGAGTGATTGGATATGACATGTGAGGAGGAGGATAGCAAATGAAGGAGCTTTTAGACGCCGACACTGATCGATGGACTTTAAGTGTACAACTGTTGGAGGAGATGTCGGTGATCTTTTGAAGTATAGCCATGTATAGGAAACTATGGCATTTTGATGTACCGACTAAAGATGTCCATTTGTTTTATGTAAATAAAAGTGTACGGCTTTTACCTATAAGATCTTCAGTTGGTGTGCATCATTTTCCGTATATAGGAAAGGGAGTTGATGGATGTGCTTCTGCTATATGAATTACACAAGGGATTGAAAAAAAAAATGTAAACCCATTGCAATTGAAATGGTATTAGAGTGACATGTTATTAGAAAAAGTGAATGGTAAGCGAACTGTGGCGACCCGAATCAGATCGGGGGCTTCGAGGGGTGCCACAAGATAGGATAGAAAAGCAGGGTTACAATTTAGAACTAAAACAAGCCTTTTATAAACAAACAAGTTTATATACAATACTAGGCTATTTACAAAATATTGGCTTAACAAAAAGGGAATTGTTCTATGACCCATTAATCAAACATGTTCGCCAATTCTTCAGTCTCCACCTTCCAAATTGTAAGGCTTCCAATTCTCCACGACCATCATCTAGGTACTTGAAAGTGTTATCCCACAATGGGGTGAGACGACGTCTTAGCAAAATCAACCCCTTAAGCCCTAAGTAGGAAGAAAATATGCCCCAAAAGTTGTCTAAGCATAAACATAGGTCAAAGGTCTTACCTTTGCCTCAATTTCTTCCTACAAGTCAGTACAATTGAAAAACTCACAATTCACATCAATCAATCAAATCATCAAACTTATTGAATCATCAATCTATCGAACAAGTCAATTCCATGTCATCACGATCTGTGGATTATGGGCCCACTCAAAACTATCTTGGAAGTCCAATCACGTCAGGACTGCTCATTATAAACCACAATCAATTGCTCGACCCAACTATAAATCACGGGCCTTCACGGTACACCCTAATCCATACTTAGCGGTCTCCTAGTGTAACTAGGTTAAATCACGGCCTAATGGGCATAACCTAAGTTAGGCAGTAATCACGGCCCAATTGGCATAGCTAGTTTTAAGTTCAGCGGTAAATCACGTTCTAACAACTTTTAGGTGGTAAATCATGGCTCAATGAATCACGCACAAGCACAACCATACTTCGGCGGCTTTCTTGATCTAACTCATAACATCAGCCGGTTATTCACCCACGGCGACCAACATTATACTTCACAAGTAAATTCCTCAAATAACATAATACATTGGCCTATTTATCTCGGTTTAGAGATATCCGATAAAATAATCGTGTGTGGGTACACAATCGGCCTCAGCCAAACATATAATATCTTTACTTTATAAATTCCTACTATTTTTATAGTCGATGAAAACATTTTTGGCATTGTAAACTGATGCCCGGTGATTTTCTAATTAAATACTTAAAATAATAAAATTTGGGATAAATACCAAAAAAAACAAAACACGCTCAATTTGCACAAAATAATAGTCAATTAAATAAATAGATCATACCACCGCAATCAGCATGAAATTTCGATTGCTGGTTATCCTGGTCTAGTTTTTAGAGAATAAATAAATAATTAAATAATTACGGAAAATAATTATTAAATGCAAATAAATTTAACTTAGGCCCAAAAAGCATAATTAAAAGCCGAGATGGGCTCGAAAAATTTCCGAATCACTCTAGATAAGTACTAGAGATTGTCTAGGCTCTAATTATACTACTCTAACCACCTAACATGCGATAACAATTAATTAAATCACTAATCTAATCTAACTATCCACCTAATCCATATTTAGTCTAAACTAAACAACCCTTAAATATCATTAACTTACAAAGCAGGAATTAGTGAGTTAAACTCACTTGATTAATGATCAACTCGGATCAAAATGACGGGGACGCGACGAGAGTTGAGAAGCTCCAAAGCGGGACCACCAAATGGAGTTAGGAATAGCTTAGAAACGGGCTGAACAGTGGCAGGAATACCCACGGATTTCTACTTATGATCAAAGGTTGATGAAGCTACTTCGGTGCCTAGATGGGGCCGAAATAGCCAAGGAAGATCAACGAGGTTGTAGCGGGGCTTCACATCAACAAGCGGGTGGTAAAACGCTCGGCAATGGTGGGGGAGCTACAACTAGCTCCAGGGATGTCCTGGGCTCACGGTTGAGGAGAAACAATGACCTAGGAGGCACCAGGTTTGGCACATGAGCAAGCGGGGTGCGATGGCATTGCGGCGAAGCTCCGGTGGCTTGTGGTGGTTCAAACGTAGAAGGAAGGCTGCAAATTGGTTTTTTGGGATTTTTTAAGCTTCAAGGTAGCAATGGAGGGGGCTGGTCAATGATGGGAGGAGCAAGAGAGGGAGGGGGGATTGGTTCTCATGAAGGGGGCCACCTTGGTCCATCTCGATCTTCTTGTCCCTTAGGTGAGGCCCACCACTCCTAGCTAGAAACCACAGCCCAAATGCAACCACAAAAATCCCTTCTAGAAGCCCTTTAAGTGGTCCACAAGTTGTGTTCACGTGGGGCATACGAATTGGTATTTGTCCTCACCAATCGATCATATTCGCATCCCAATTTCACCATAAAAAAGGGTCCTATGAAATTCACGATTGAAAACAGCCCTATCTCGACTTTTTCCCAAAAAGTCTCGATTTGCAAAAAAATCTTCGTAGACTAAGTTGATGTTCCTTAAATGACTTGTAACATGACAGAACTTTCAATTTATGATATCTGATTCAAATTTGCAGTTAATTTTTATTTGGCGCGATTTTAGCGTGACTTAGGCTACCAGGTAGCTTTCTGAAATTTTTAGTGCAAATGACCCATGGTCGATTTTTGTCGAGCTACAATGAACCTCTTCGATACATTGGAGACTCTTGGTAGTCATGAAAATCTTGAGATTTTAATTATAGACACAGAGTACCCAAACGACAGAAAAATCAGTTTAGTTGAATCACCAATACTTAGCCACATATCTTAGTTGAACTGACCCATCCCTGATCTCTAAGCAATTTTTAACTGTACCGTAATGATCTTTGTAGATTAGCATAGTCGAATAGTCAATTTCTAGGTCGAATCCTAAAGTCTATTGCATTAAAATCACTTAATAACTTTCCCATATAGTCTAGTTATCTTATGAATGATTAGTTCTAAAAATAACACTATAGGCGCAGTGAGAAAAAGCCTGATTAATTTAATTGAAAGCGGAATAAAATTTCAGGATGTCACAACTCTTCCCCTCTTATAAAAATTCCGTCCTCGAAATTTAAACCATTACAATACTTAAGCAAAAATGTGGGAGTATAATTGTCTCATCGATTCCTTACTCTTCCAGGTTGCTCCTTCAGTGCTGTGGTGTTGCTAGACCACTTTGACAAATGGGATGGTCTTTGTACACATAATCTATTCCTTCCAATCCACTATTTGAACCATGCTTTCAATGTACGACACTCGGTCATCCACGTCTAATTTCTCAAAATTAAGCACGTGGGTTAGGTCAGTTCATACTTCATCAACATCAACATGTGAAAGACATTGTGCACTTGCGTCAATCTCGGTGGCAATGCAAGGTGATACGTTAGAGTCCCAATTCTCCCAAGAATTTCAAACAAACCTACGTACCTCAGACTCAATTTTCCTTTCTTGCTAAAGCGTAAAGTTCCCTTAATTTGTGACACTTTTAGAAAAGCATGATCATCTACTCGGAATTCCAATGACCTCCGGCACGTATCTACATAACTCTTCTAGTGACTTTGAGCAGTCTTTAGTCAGCCTCTAATCACTACAATGGCGTCCACTGATTGCTGAACCAACTCTGGGCCTGTGATCTTTCTTTCCCCGACTTGATCCCAACAAACTGGTGTTTTGCACGCTTTGCCATACAACATTTTGAAATGAGCCATCTAAATGCTCTATTGGTAGTTGTTGTTGTAGGCAAACTCAACAAGATGAAGCTATTCCTCCCAACTTCCCTTAAAATCCAACTCACAAGCTTGTAGCATGTCTTCAAGGGTTTGAATTGTCATTTTAGAATGGCCATCCGTCTGTGGATGATATGACGTACTATACTACAGCTTCATTCCTAAAGTACTTTGCAAGCTTTTCCAAAAAGCGGCTGTAAACCTTAGGTCTTGGTCTGAAGTAATCGTGATCGGCACTCTATGTAGTCAAACTATTTGGCGCACGTACAAATTTGCATGCCTATCCAAATTGAGGTCCTTTTGCACTGCGATGAAGTAAGCTAACTTTGTCAGTCTGTCGACCACTACCCAAATAGAATCATTACCTCTCTAACTCCTCGATAAGCCTATCACGAAATCCATTGTGATGTGCTCCCACTTCAACTATGGGATCTCAATAAGTTGCAAAAGTCCTCCTAGCTTATAATGTCGTGCTTTCATTTGTTGACATGTCAAACACTTGGTGACATGCTTGGCGATGCCCGCCTTCATACCGGACACCAGTAGTGTTGATGCAAACTATGATACATCTTCGTACTACCAGAATGAATATTGTAACTGCTATGATAAGCTTCTTATAAGATTCCCTCCCTAAGCTCTGCATCGTCAGGTACAACCAATCTTCCTCGGAACCTTGGTGTTCCATCCTTAGATATCTGAAAGTATGCCTTCTTTTTATCGGTATCCTCTTGCAAAATCTTCTAAACATAGGGGTCTGTTGGCTGAAGTGCTTTGATTCTAACCTAAATATCTAGCCATAAAATGTGAAAAGTATCTTACCTCAAACTTGAACACCGAATCTCGAGCTCTCTCAAGTAAATTCCACTCTTTCACCATCATGTGAGCAATTGAAGACTTCCGACTCAAAGCGTCGACGACCTTATTTGCCTTCCCAGGATGATATAGGATATCAAATCATAGTCTTTTAGAAGTTCCATCCAGCAATGTTGTCTCATATTTAGCTTGTTGACACCTAATTTTTTGCCCAAATTATTGCATATAGATTAATTAATTAAAAAAAGAAAAAAGATTAAAAAAAAGTTAAAAAAAGAAAAAAAGAAAAAAAAGTTGTGGCCAATTATCTAAATGTGACTAACCAAGCCCAGGAGGTCAGATTGGAATTAAAATGACAAATTGGGGCAAAAATGCAATTTCCAAAAGTTGAGGGATCATTTCGCAAATTTTGCAAAATTTCACCCGAGCCCTTAAATCATCATCTTAGCCCCCAATTAAGTTGAAATTGAACTTGGGTCGGGTCTAATTAATCAAATCGGGCAAAAAGGACCTAATTGCATTGAATTTGACATTTTCGGGCAAGAAAATGACCAATTTTGAGGGACTCTCTTGCAAAATTGGGTGGAGACAATTACGAAAAATGGTAAAGATATTAAACTACTATACATGAGGTTGCTAATTGATCAGAAACCGCGGCCAAATTGATGGATTAAAGCACACAAACTAGCTACCAAAACCCAGCCCACGGTTAGGTCTTAATTCGGAGTTGATAAGTAGGCATATTGGTGGCCCCACCATATCTCACTCAGTCGCCCATTTAGCTCGATATTTGCACGTGATGGAAGACCATATATAGCAGTGCAAGTGGACGGAAATTTACCAAGGATAAGCTCCTGACAGCACCAGAAAATCCCAGCAAAACCTGCACACTCAACAGCTGCAAAATTAAAAAATTGGCTAAGTCAGGAGAGTGGGTGGACTAGCTCAATTGGCAGGCTTGGTAGGGGGCAAAAAGCTAACCAAAAATCCTTCAATTCATGGGATAAGATCACTGAAGCAATGTCTTTCAAGGGATGAGAGAGAGGAGACGAGAGAGAGAGGAAAAAGCTCGGAATCGTTCCCCAAAGAGGCCCTCAGAAGCAACTCAAGAAAAGCAAACCCAGAAAGTCCAGATCAACTTCCAAAGAGAAAAGAGAAATTTTCGCAAACTTACAGCCGAAATTAGCCAAAACGTTAAAGTAGGGAGTGAAACTTCACTCAAATATCTTTCCATCCATAGGTAGCACGTCCAAAATGGAGATCGGGAAGGCCTCCTAAAGCCCTTCGAAAATACCCTCTAGGCGGGCCAGGAAACACTGAAACTATTTTGAGAAAGTTGGTCACGAGTGGGGAAAAGGCAGTGTTTTTGAGAAAGTTGAGAAACAAATGAGGAAAATATTGACTTCTACCCCAAACTAGAATACATATAGTTTGTTTTGGTGTCAATTTTTCCAACAAAAGACGTCTTGAAGTCTAATTTTAGAGGTCAACGAAAACCTTCGTTGTCAGTTCTTCTTTTCTGCAGATCTCATTTCCAGTTGAAGAAGCCAACTTCCACGTTCTCCCAGAGGACAATTTCTCGGTTTCCTTGGCCAAGAACCACTTGAAAAGGAAACTAGGAAGTAAGTTAAACGTCTTAGATGTATTTATTTTCTATTTTGAGCATGTTTTGATCATGAAAAGCAAGAGGAAAACCAGCCCGGAAAACTGATTTCTAAGGTTGAAATTTTTCTAAGTGTTTGAAATCTCTTCAAGAGTGTTGCATGTGTGCTTCTTGGAGAGGTCGTTTTGATGTTGTTCGGTGGGTCATTCTCTATGATGTTTATTACATTTGAAAGCTCATGTTACCTACTTTCACTCGGATCAAGTAATGTTTCCTTTAGATCTCATATGCGATGAGTGTCAGGGCTTGAATATGGGCATGTAACCTGTTTGTTTGACTTGGGTTCAAACCCAGATTGGCAAAATCAGTTCAAACCCGTGTATTTGAGGATGATTTTAGCTTGGTTCTAATGTGTTTTTAGCTATGATTTCTATCTAATCTTGTTCTTTGCATGTGGTAGTATAATCTTAACACTTTAGTTCCACATGAGATTGCTTATGAGTGGAGATTGAAGGCTACAAACATGGCTCGAGGAGGCTATTGTGGCTAGTTTAATGCACACCAAGTGTTTGACAAAATGCCCAAACTAAGCTTCGATCTTAAAACGGTGGATTTTAGCTTGATTATTGTGATATTCATGTGCTGTGTTACTACATGTTAGCATAGATCGTTTTAAGGAATTATTATTATTTAAAAAATAATAATTAAAAAAAGAGAAAAATATGAAAATTTCAAAAATATAAAAAAAAATGTTAGATAGCACTAAATTAGGATATAAATGACATGTATGAAATTTTCCTAATTTTAAAAGGTCATTTTCCTAATTTAACGCTATTTTGGTATTTTATAACCATTTTTGTAAATAATCCATTTTGCGTAGATTAAAATTATTTAAAGTAATTTCATGCATATAGAGTAATTCATGCATATTTGAATTCTCATTTTGCTCATGGGGGTCATGTCCCGGGGCGTGATAACAAGGCCATGTAATATTATTTGCTTGATTTGTATCGGGTTTTCCTTTTCCGCGTTTATTTTCAAGTCACTTCAATTTCTTGGATGTTTACTTATGCGCCGCTTTTCATTAATTTGAGTGTAAATTTCTCTTCTAAATTATGTTAGGATTAGTCTAGACTTAAAAAAAAAAAAACTACAAAAACATTTGCATTGACACTTAGTGGTTTCATAAAGATTATAATTGGTAATCAAGAATGTGTGGCCATTTAGATAAATAACTTTCCAAGTTAGTGGTACCGCAAGGGCGCTAATAGAAACATTGGCGTAAACAAGTCCCCGTTCCTAGAAATCTCTGGTTGCGTAGGAATCGAAACACAACTCCCGTGTCTCGATTGGTTTCTAGTCGACCCCAATAGGCTAGTGGCAACTCCTAGAAATATTTAGGTTGTTAATAATTGAAATATGAAATCCAACGTCGCGCGAGGTATGGGCTTGGGAGAGCCCGCGCCTAATTTAAGGCCATTGGTCCGCTTCTTTAGGCAAATATCCCTAAACCTTCTTCCTTTTCCTTCGGACGGAAAAAAAGAGGTCGTAACAGCTTGGCGACTCCACTGGGGACTTGGTTGCAAACCTTAGAGGACTTAGGCCGTAATAACTTGGATGGTTGTTCACTAACATGGTCTTCATTTGATAGTGCGTGTCAAGGTCGCGTGGAAAACAAGGTTAGCCCGCTAACAATGTGTTAAATGTTTTTGTAGGTTTGGAGTAATAAGGGGTGGAGCGTTTGTTAACCCATCTCTTTTGTAGGGAGGCGTAGGAATGTATGCTTATATAGATGAAATTGAAGTGTTGTTTGGATATCAATCGATGTGTGTGCATTTATACTTATCTTAGCACTAGACATTTACACACACCACCCGCGATCTAAAACCCCGATTGCATTAGGAAGCCCATAGAAGGTGCCAGAAGATGGAACCCGTGCGGGGAATGACCCATGGTTATCCACTTTTGGTCCCACTCATTTTGATTAATGATAAAGAGAACTGTCCGACGTAAGCGTGGAGTGGGGAAAACTCTTTTGATCTAATCAAAATGGGGACCTTAAGCCTTTAGAATTCCACCTTTATGTGTCAAACCTCACAAGTTTACATCCGCATGTCTATGTGATCTTTTTATAAAAAAAAAAAAAAAAAAAGGTCTGTTCACCCATTGTAAGTATGATTTCCCCATCTACTTGCTCACTTTGGATTGAAGTTATTTATTGGAGATTCGTGGAAATCAATGGAATGCCGTTGAAAATGTAGGCTTGGCATTCACTCTTGATAAACAAACATTTCAAATGCATCTGATTTGGCCTAGATTAGAACATATGTTTTTGTTTAAATTTTCAATTACAAAATCAAAGTCACATTTTGTATAGAAATTCTTCCAAGTCAAGATTACATTTTGGGGCATAGAATTAAAATCAAAATTTCAATAAAATTCTTCCTTGGTCTCATTTCGAAAATAAAAATTCAAATCACATTTTGTGTATTGATTTCTCAAAATAAAAATCACCTCACCTTTGCATGAGTGAAATTACAAATTAATCTTTCAAAGTTAATGCCCCATTTGTGTATGAAACTTTTCGAATAGAGTAGGCATTCAATTGATAGCCATGGATCGATCTTTTAATGAAATCTCCTCTTACTAATAAAATCTTGACGAAATACCAAATTCTCGTAAGTGGATACTATGGAGAAGGTATCATCGCCTTGATTTCATTGTAAGAGGTGGCTTTATTGAAAGATCAATTTTTCATTCATGTACTGACATAATCTTCCTTTCGCAGGTCATGCGTGACAACCATTCCTTGAATTCCTCTTGCTTGACCATGCTAAATGTGGACTTTAAAGCTAGGATGAGAATTGTGTTTTTTATGCTCCTCTACAAAAGAGCTTCTTGTACTTTATCCTTGTCATTATTCCTATTAGGAACCGTGTTTTGTGTTTTGGGTTTTGATTGTGGACCCAAATGCTTTTGTAAATCATACAACTCACATTTTTTAATAATGAAGTTAGAGTTCATAAAAGTTATATTCTTTTAAACACTTGAAGTGTTTCAAATAGACCTTCAGGCTGAGTTTTATGCCTTAGCTTCAAAATGTTTGAAAATGAGTTTCAAGAAGAACTTGCAAAATATTTTATCTCTTCACTTAATCGCTTTCACAGGTTGATCTGCAGAATGATGCTTTGAGGGGGTAAGGTTGTAATCGTTCCAATAGGAATTTCTTATTCAACAACTAACTCGACCATCCATTTTTGTCAAATAGGTAAAATGACGGTTTTGTTCAAGGCTGACAAAAGCGCGGGCTTTTCCCTAACCGAGCAAGTCATGAGATGCATCAATTCATGCTCATTTATGGGCATAAGTGGTTGAGCCATGAACTATAGAAATATTTTCGCAGCATATGAATTCAAACATTGTGATTAAATGTGAAAAGAACCGTCAAAGCCTCGAAGATCACAAATCTACTAGCCTAACGAAGTTCCACATCCTGGATGACCTCATATTAATTTGACATTCCTTCTGGAAGAAGAAATATGTAGACATTCTTTGGCATGAAACTACTCCATTGGTTGCAAACATGAAAAGCAACTGAAATCCCTACACTTCCAATGGTGTCTTGGCATCCAATCCCATATGAAGATAATTGTTGGTGGTTTGCAAGACAACACTTCAAGATGTAGATGTACACAAACAAGAATCGGTCATCAAATGTTGCCTTCAAATAAAATGTGGTAATCGTTTCAAGTTAAATTCGATTTATTTTAGAAATGATTTGTCCTTGCACTTTGTGCAGATTTTAGTGAGGCAAATTACTGGCAAGCAACAAGATTACACAATGAGAAATGCATTGACGTAGCAAAAATGGCGAAAAATCACCTAGCCTAAAAGGGGTATGCGAGTAAAGCATGAAGGATTCAAATGAAATGAAGATTCATCAATCCAACATAATGAAGCTGCATATGTACAAGTTATCTAACTCAATGTGGCATGCATTCGACCATAAGGACAATATCTCCCCTTCTTCCACAAAGATACGATGAGATGCGGAATTGCCCGACTTTGAAAAAGGGTGTACTTCGTTCCTAAACTTAATCTACCTAAGAGTGGAAATAATACATTGTTTCCATATGTGTAGGAAATTTTAATTGGGGCATATGGCCACAAAATGGATCGGGGGCACGCAATGCCTGAGTCACCCGACTTCTAAAAGGGGAAAATTTCAAATGGAATAGACATTTGCCAAGTGAATTACTGTCAATCATGAAAGCAAATCCCTCTCCATAGCCAAGGAAACGAGATGCAACACAGTCATCATATATGCCGTAAAAGGGAGTATACCGTTCCTAAAATGAATCACGTCGAGTATGAAAATAACATATTCGTCTCCTTTTCCTTGCAGTTGATGAATGGGGCAAATCACTTAAAGCATAGCAATTCTGACCCGTGAGCAAGATGAAACATAGTCAATTGATTCAGCACGAAAATGGAGTATCGTCCCTAAATTAGTCCGAATCAATTTTGGAATATAAGTAACATGCCCTATTTCTTGTAGGAAAAGGTGCACATTGATCGTTGAAGCAACACTTTATACCAATAAGGCATGCTAAGGCCCAACCATCCATTTGGATGGAATAAATGGAGCAAAACATCCAAGGAGCAATGCCCTCACGTGTCGAGATAGGGAGTACCCCTCTCCTTTCATCTTTGATGCCCACTCAGAATGAGTGAATTCGATAACATCTAAATGGCCCATTTGAAAGCAAGATCTTCAAGGAAATGTTAACACCTGAGGAGCAAAAGCACATGAAGAGGAAACACAAGACATTTAAAGTCGGCTACAGGAGAAGGGTAATTCGGTATTGTTTCCAAAATGCCTCAACTAAACTTCATTTTTGACGTAGTTCCTTTGTTTGACAGGAAGCGTCGATATTCGAGGAACAAACTCGAGAAATTGATTTAAGCATAATCTATATCAACCAAGTAAGCATGTGGAGTTTACACATAACAAAGTCACCTAAGTTGGCTTAAAATATGTGTCATTCTAGAGCCGGTTCAATTAAATAAAAAAGAAGCGCCCAATAGACACTACCAGCGCTTCGGCCTGGTGGTATGGGAAAGAATGAATGGTCCGAGAGGTACGGGGTTCGATCCCCAGAAACGGCAACAAGGTTGCCATGTAAAAATAATAATAGATAAATAAATAAAAAACTTTTGCATCTCTTATTTTTGCAAAAAGAGGAAAATGCTTGAACTAATGAGACCAAAGATTTGAGATTCTCTTCAAGCCTTAAAACAGTACATTCATTCCGTTGTTTGCCGCCAAATGGTGAAACTGACCAAGGGTAATGTTGTATCGTTTCCATTTTTACGATCCCTGAGGATTCATGTACTAACACATTCCCTTTTGTTCTTCGTAGGGTCACCTGACTACTAAGGCACAGGTAAGTACCCTTCTTCTCAAAATCAAATGGAAAATAAATGGAGAATTTCCATCACAAAAAAGAACATCTAGTGTTTTTCTAGAAACGAGCACAAGAAATGGAAATTAAAAAAAAAAAGAAAAAAAAGGTTTTCCACAAAGTTTGCAAAAATCTTCTTTATCTTTAAATTGTCAATCCACTCAATGGAACACTCATTTCGAATCAAAATTCTCTATGGAGGTTAATCCACCCAGATGATCTCAACAAAAATGAAAGGCGATGCCACTTATGCCAAGCGAGAAACACTTAGGATGAGGAAAGGCAACCCATTTCCAAACATGTCCTTAAGGCACTCTGGGATTCGAGTGAAAAAGAAAACTTGTGTCGTTTAAGGTCAATGAATTCATTCGCAAGCAGTACATAGATCAAGATGATAAGAGGCATTTTTTTCCTCCATCATACACACTACATGTGACAATAGTTAGCCCATTTGAGCCTTTTAATGTGAAGAATTTTCTACAAAATACCCCTGTCAAGAACCACCCCACGATGGGGCAATTACGGAGGTTTGGGTTGACATTATTTGGAGAGGGAAGATGAGAAAGGTTTCTTTACTCTCACTTGCATAAATCTTTTTTGTGGTAACTTCAGGTGAATTCTTATGGAAGCTCGAAGCATCCCAAGGTGAAGAAGAGCATTCTTTTCTCTACCCAAGCACCGATACCCTTTGCTTAAACCATATTGAGCCTAAATATTCATTTCTAAAACTCGAGCGGTGATTATCTCCCCACATTGGGGCAGGGCACATGATTTACCAATGCAATTGTTGTTTATATGAGAATATGAAAAGCATCTTGAAAGTCCCAAGAGCTCAAAAAGTTTGAAAGAACAAAAGTCAAGTGAAAAATAAGGGGCATGAAAAAGCAGTGTGGCTGGTAAAAGCAAGGCCAATGCCCACAAAAAAAAAAAAAGGAGAGAGAGTGAAAGAAAAACAATTGCATCAAGAGGAATATCTCTGTGCAAGCAAAAATGGCAAAAAAAAAAAATGCCTGCATTGAAAAGAAAATCATTGCAAATGCAAAAGCCATTATGTTAAGATGATTAGTCAGGACTTTCGAGACAATTTGAATTCTAAACATTGAGTGCTTTAAAAAAATGGATGATATGGTAATGATGCCATGATAATCACCAACTCCCAAATCCCCCTTTGACAAAAAGTTCTAAGCCTTCTGAGCTAAACCTTTTGAACCTTTCACCAATCAACATTACAACCCATTTCCAAAGTCTCTTCAGATTGGGATGATTCAAAGTGGAAATAAGGACTTCCCAAAGAAGATGTCGCTCAAAGAAGTGAGAGCAAGGTTATTTTATCTCATCTTAAGGTTTCTTGACTTGTAAACCTGGCGGAGATGTCGATTAGTGATTAATTCATTTAATAGCCAATGATGCTTATCCATTGCTAAAACCATGACCAAACCTGCACTACGGTCCTTTTAAAAGACCTCTTAGATTGGTCAATGTGTACTTATTGCGAATGATTCAAAGCCTTGCACAATGGAAGAGTGAGGTTGAGTGATCAGTTTATTTCCCACATGAATATATGGGATCAAATAGTCTTTTTCTTGAGAATATGCGAGAAGCCCTTTCTGACTAGGTGTCCTTGCTTGGCATACTTAACAGACTTTTCTCATGAGTCAAGGTCATTTCAACAAGGACTTCTCTCCCAAGAGAATTTGACGATTAATGATATCATCCAAGAGTGATGACAGTTTTGCAAATTTGTCAAGTGGTCGAAATTAGTTTGATTTGTTTATGCAATCATTGCCTTCTCATTACCGATACACTCTTGATATTGTTTCTAATGACATATGTTGAAATTGACCTCATCTAGTATGCTTTCGCTACTAGAATACTTGTTATAATGAATACTATTTGATGTGCAGTATCCATTTCAGAATATTCTCGAATGACAGGTTCCTCCAGTGAAACCACACAATTTCAAACGGTTCATGGGTTAGCCTTAAACCATGCAATTTTCAAGAGGTTCTTGGTTATCCTTAAACCATGCAATTTTAAAGGTTCATGGGTTAGCCTTAAACCATGCATTTTCAAAAGGTTCCTGTTATCCTTAAAGCTTGCAATTTCAAACGGTTCATGGGTTAGCCTTAAACCATGGAATTTTCAAAAGGTTCTTGGTTATCCTTAAACCTTGCAATTTCAAAGGGTTCATGGGTTAGCCTTAAACCATGCATTTTCAAAAGGTTCTTAGTTATCCTTAAACCTTGCAATTCCAAAGGGTTCATGGGTTAGCCTTAAACCATGCATTTTCAAAAGGTTCTTGGTTATCCTTAAACCTTGCAATTTCAAACGGTTCATGGGTTAGCCTTAAACCATGCAATTTTCAAAAGGTTCTTGGTTATCCTTAAACCTTGCAATTTCAAAGGGTTCATGGGTTAGCCTTAAACCATGCATTTTCAAAAGGTTCTTGGTTATCCTTAAACCTTGCAATTTCAAAGGGTTCATGGGTTAGCCTTAAACCATGCATTTTCAAAAGGTTCTTGGTTATCCTTAAACCTTGCAATTCTAAAGGTTCATGGGTTAGCCTTAAACCATATATTTTCAAAAGGTTCTTGGATATCCTTAAACCTTGCAATCTCAAAGGGTTCATCGGTTAGCCTTAAACCCTGCAATTCCAAAGGGTTCTTGGTTATCCTTAAACCTTGCAATTTCAAAGGGTTTTTGGATTAGCCTTAAACCCTGCAATTCCAAAGGGTTCTTGGTTATCCTTAAACCTTGCAATTTCAAAGGGTTTTTGGATTAGCCTTAAACCATGCATTTTCAAAAGGTTCTTGGTTATCCTTAAACCTGGCAATTTCAAAGGGTTTATGAGTTATCCTTAAACCATGCAATTTTAAAGGGTTCTTGGATTAGCCTTAAATCATGCACTTTCAAGAGGTTCTTGGTTATCCTTAAACCATACAATTCCAAAAGGTTCATGGGTTAGCCTCAAACCATGCATTTTCAAGACATAATTCCAAATGGTTCATAGGTTAGTCTTAAACCATGCACTTTCAAGAGGTTATTGGTTATCCTTAAACCATACAATTCCAAAAGGTTCATGGGTTAGCCTCAGACCATGCATTTTCAAGATATAATTTCAAAGGGTTCATGGGTTAGCCTTAAACCACGCATTTTCAAGAGGTTCTTGGTCATCCTAAAACCATACAATTTACAAGGTTAGTGGGACTGTCTTAAACCACACGGTTAGTGGGTTTGCCTTAAACCACACGGTTAGTGGGACTGCCTTAAACCACACGATTAGTGGGATTGCCTTAAACCACAAGGTTAGTGGGACTGCCTTAAACCACACGGTTAGTGGGTTTGCCTTAAACCATATGGTTAGTGGGACTGCCTTAAACCACACGGTTAGTGGGTTTGCCTTAAACCACATGGTTAGTGGGACTGCCTTAAACCACATGGTTAGTGGGACTGCCTTAAACCACAAGGTTAGTGGGACTGCCTTAAACCACACGGTTAGTGGGACTGTCTTAAATCACACGGTTAGTGGGACTGCCTTAAACCACAAGGTTCGTGGGACTCCCTTAAACCACACGGTTAATGGGATTACCTCAAACCACAGAGCTCGTGAGTATATCCTTACACCACACTTTTCAAAATATTCATAGGTACATCCTTAAACCATGCCCTTTACATTAAGCTCATTTGCATTTTCATTTTACTATTTTAAAACAAAAAAAAAGAAAACACAATAACAAAAAATTAGGCGTCTCCTTATCTTTGAAAGAAACCTCTTTGAGCTCCCTTCCAAAGAGGGGCAGCTGTTGACACATAATTTTTTGCCCAAATTATTGCATATAGATTAATTAATTAAAAAAAGAAAAAAGATTAAAAAAATTAAAAAAAGAAAAAAAGTTGTGGCCAATGATCTAAATGTGACTAGCCAAGCCCAGGAGGTCAGATTGGAATTAAATTGGCAAATTGGGGCAAAAATGCAATTTCCAAAAGTTGAGGGATCAATTCGCAAATTTTGCAAAATTTCACCCGAGCCCTTAAATCATCATCTTAGCCCCCAATTAAGTTGAAATTGAACTTGGGTCAGGTCTAATTAATCGAATCGGGCAAAAAGGACCTAATTGCATTGAATTTGACATTTTCGGGTAAGAAAATGGCCTACTTTGAGGGACTCTCTTGCAAAATTGGGTGGAGACAATTACGAAAAATGGTAAAGATATTAAACTACTATACATGAGGTTGCTAATTGATCAGAAACCACGGCCAAATTGATGGACTAAAGCACACAAACTAGCTACCAAAACCCAGCCCACGGTTAGGTCTTAATTCGGAATTGATAAGTAGGCATATTGGTGGCCCCACCATATCTCACTCAGTCGCCCATTTAGCTCGATATTTGCACGTGATGGAATACCATATATAGCAGTGCAAGTGGACGAAAATTGACCAAGGATAAGCTCCTGACAGCACCGGAAAATCCCAGCAAAACCTGCACACTCAACAGCTGCAGAATTAAAAAATTGGCTAAGTCAAGAGAGTGGGTGGACTAGCTCAGTTGGCTGGCTTGGTAAGGGGGCAAAAAGCTGACCAAAAATCCCTCAATTCATGGGATAAGATCACTAAAGCAAGGTCTTTCAAGGTATGAGAGAGAGGAGACGAGAGAGATAGGAAAAAGCTCGGAATCGTTCCCCAAAGAGGCCCTTAGAAGCAACTCTAGAAAAGCAAACCCAAAAATTCCAGATCAACCTCCAAAGAGAAAAGGGAAATTTTCGTAAACTTGCAGCCAAAATTAGCCAAAACCTTAAATTAGAGAGTGCAACTTCACTCAAAGATCTTTCTATCCATAGGTCACACGTCCAAAATGGAGATCGAGAAAGCCTCCTAAAGCCCCCCGAAAAATACCCTCCAGGCTGGCTAGGAAACACTGAAATTTTTTCCAAGTGTTGAGCCTAGTTGGTCACGAGTGGGGAAAAGGCAGTGTTTTTGAGAAAGTTGAGAAACAAATGCGGAAACTAACTTCTACCCCAAACTAGAATACGTATAGTTTGTCTTGGTGTCATTTTTTCCAACAAAAGACGTCTCGAAGTCTAATTTTAAAGGTCAACGAAAACCTTCGTTGTCAGTTCTTCTTTTCTGCAGATCTCATTTCCAGTTGAAGAAGCCAACTTCCATGTGCTTCCAGAGGACAATTTCTCGGTCTCCTTGGCTAAGAACCACTTGAAAAGGAAACTAGGAAGTAAGGTAAACGTCCTAGATGTATTTATTTTCTATTTTGAGCATGTTTTGATCATGAAAATCAAGAGGAAAACCAGCTCGGAAAACTGATTTCTGAGGTTGAAATTTTTCTAAGTGTTTGAAATCTCTTCAAGAGTGTTGCATGTGTGCTTCTTGGAGAGGTCGTTTTGATGTTATTCGGTGGGTCATTCTCTATAACGTTTATTGCATTTGAAAGCTCATGTTACCTACTTTCACTCAGATCAAGTAATGTTTCCTTTAGATCTCGTATGTGATGAGTGTCGGGGCTTGAATATGGGCATGTAACTTGTTTGTTTGACTTGGGTTCAAACCCAGATTAGCAAAATCAGTTCAAACCCGTGTATTTGAGGATGATTTTAGCTTGGTTCTAATGTGTTTTTAGCTATGGTTTCTATCTAATCTTGTTCTTTGCATGTGGTAGTAAAATCTTAACACTTTAGTTCCACATGAGATTGCTTATGAGTGGAGATTAAAGGCTACAAACATGGCTTGAGGAGGCTATTGGGGCTAGTTTAATGCACACCAAGTGTTCGACAAAATGCCCAAACTAAGCTTCGATCTTGAAACGGTGGATTTTAGTTTGATTATTGTGATATTCATGTGTTGTGTTACTCCATGTTAGCATAGATCGGTTTAAGAAATTATTATTATTTAGAAAATAATAAATAAAAAAAGAGAAAAATAAGAAAATTTCAAAAATATCAAAAAAATGTTAGATAGCATTAAATTAGGATATAAATGACATATATGAAATTTTCCTAATTTTAAAAGGTCATTTTCCTAATTTAATGCTATTTTGGTATTTTATAACCATTTTTGTAAATAATCCATTTTGCATAGATTAAAATTATTTAAAGTAATTTCATGCATATAGAGTAATTCATGCATATTTGAATTCTCATTTTGCTCATGGGGGTCATGTCCCGGGCGTGATAACAAGGCCATGTAATATTATTTGCTCGACTTGTATTGGGTTTACCTTCTCCGTGTTTATTTTCAAGTCATTTCAATTTCTTGGATTTTTACTTACGCGCCGCTTTTCATTAATTTGAGTGTAAATTTCTCTTCTAAATTATGTTAGGATTAGTTTAGACATTAAAAAAAAAAACTACAAAAACATTTGCATGGACACTTAGTGGTTTCATAAAGATTATAATTGGTAATCAAGAATGTGTGGCAATTTAGATAAATAACTTTCCAATTTAGTGGTACCGCAAGGGCTCTAATAGAAACATTGGCGTAAACAAGTCCCCGTTCCTAGAAATCTCTGGTTGCGTAGGAATTGAGACACAACTCCCGTGTCTCGATTGGTTTCTAGTCGACCCCAATAGGCTAGTGGCAACGCCTAGAAATATTTAGGTTGTTAATAATTGAAATATGAAATCCAACGTTGCGCGAGGTATGGGCTTGGGAGAGCCCGCGCCTAATTTAAGGCCATTAGTCCGCTTCTTTAGAAAAATACCCCTAAACCTTCTTCCTTTTCCTTCGGACGTAAAAAAAAAAAAAAAAAAAAAAAAAAAAAAAAAAAAAAAGAAAACGAGGTCGTAACATAGCTCATTCTGAGAGAATATATACTTGAGACTTTGATGATTAGTGAAGATCTGGAACCTTTCTTCACACAAGTAATGTCTCTAAATCTTCAAAGCGAAAATTATTGCTGTGAATTCCAAGTCATGCGTTAAGTAAGTTTACTCATGAGGTCTCAACTGACGGGAGGCATATGCAACAACCTTCTTGTGTAGGATCAACACGCAACCCAGTCCTCGAATGACGCATCACTATAAATCTCGGATCCTTCAGGACCAGATGGAATGGTCAGCATAGGCACAATTGTCAGCTTATGCTTAAGCTCTTGGAAACTACACTCGTACTTATCTGTCCACACAAACTTTTCTTCCTTCTTCAAGACTTGAGTCAATGGCGACACTAATGCTAAAAATCCTTCCACAAACCGTTTGTAATACTCCACTAAACCGAGAAAGCTTATGATCTCTGTCACTGTAGTCGGTCTCGGCTAGTTGATCACTACTTCAATCTTGGATGAGTCCATGGAGATTCCTTCGCTTGAAATCATGTGACCTGGAAATGCAACATGAGTCAACCAAACCTCACACTTGCTAAACTTGGCATACAGCAGATAAATCCTCAAGGTTTGAAGTACCAATCTTAGATTACTCTCATGCTCCTCAACACTCCTCGAATAAACTAGAATATCATCTATGGACACTATCACAAGTCGATCAAGATATTCCTTTAATACTCAATTCATCAAATCCATAAAAGCAGCTGGAGAATTCATCAACCCGAACGGCGTTATAGTAAATTCATAATGACCGTACCGAGTACGAAATGCTGACTTTGGTATGTCCTCCTTTCTGATCCTCAGTTGATGATACCATGTCCTCAAGTTGATCTTCAAGACTATCGATGCTCCTTGCAGTTGATCAAACAAGTCATCGATACTCAGGAGTTGATACTTGTTCTTTATCGTCACTTGATTAAGTTGACAATAGTCAATGCACAAATGTAACGAACCATCCTTCTTCTTCGCGAACAGAACTAGTGCTCCCCAAGGTTATGCACTGGGACGGATGAATCCTTTATCCAACAACTCCTGCATCTACACATTCAGTTCCTTCAACTTCGACAACGCCATCTGGTAAGGAGCTTTAGAGATTGGCTCTGTCTCGGGGGCTAGTTCAATCACAAATTCAATCTCTCTCTCTCTCTCTCTCTCTCTCTCTCTCTTTCTCTCTCTCTCTCGCAACAAACCTAACAATTCTTTCAGGAAAACATTTGGAAATTCTTGCACTACTGAAATATCTTCGATTTTTAGCTCATCGACTATCATATTTACGGTAGTCGCTAGGTAACCATGGCAACCCTAGCTTAACAAACGAGTTGCCTTAAGCAACGAGATTAGAGCAATTGAGGGTCCTCGTCGACTCCTAACAAACTTGAAAATTTTGTTGTCTAACGGGTCAAACTGAATCATTTTACAATAACAGTCCATCTAAGCTCTTTGCTTGGTGAGCCAGTCCAAGCCAATTATCAAATCAAAGTCATACATGGCTAGCACTAACAAATCATCCCCTCTCGCTCACCAATCACTAACTTGCAACCAGAACCACCCAAAGCAAACAACACCTTATCTTTTAATGGTGTAGATATGCTAACCATTAACTTCAACAGCTCAGGAATTAATCCTATCAACTTAACATATTGCTCAGCAATAAAAGAATGAGTTGCTACAGGGTCGAATAAAGCATAAGCAACATGGTCCTTCAATGAAACCATACCTGTAATCACATCAGGCGCATCCTTTGCCTGACCTCTAGTGATGGCATAAACTATTCCTTGAGCTAAAGGTCTATTCTATCCACCTTATGGGGCATTCTACGGTGCTTAACCTCTCATCTAACCCAACACATGTGGCGACGGCAACTGATGAGGTCTCCCCTATATTCTGGGACAATTATTGACTATGTGACCAAACTGGCTACACTCAAAACAAGTACCCCGCCTAGATTGGCACGAGACCAATCTGTGATGCCTTCCACACAAGCGACACACTTCATTTTGGCTCGCCCCTACCTTGCCAACTCCACCTTCCTATTGGGTGGGATATGAAATCTTCCTCTGATCATGGGCTTCTTCCTATACCAATTCCCTTCTTGATTCGATCCAAACCACGACCCAGATGCAATGGCTTATTCAATCTGATCCCTCTCTATCATTTGGACCCGCTCATACAGGTTGTTGTAGTTCCTCAGGTTGAGTAGTATTAGCAGACTCCTTAGCTCCGGTCTGAGTCCATCTCTAAATCTCCTAACCCAGTTCATTGGATTCTCAACCAGCTTGGGGGCATACCGTGACAGTTCCGTGAACATCGCTTCATACTGATCCACAATCATTGTACCTTAGCGAAGGCATAGGAATTCTGCCATCTTCAACTCTTTGGCAGTCTCAAAAAAGTAGTTGCTGTTGAAGACCTCAACAAAGGCATTCCACTCTAGAACCACACCTTTGGAAAACACTATTCCTTGGGTGGTCCTCCACCACGTACTTACAATTCCTTGTACATGGTAGGTTGTAAGGACTACCTTCTCAGTCTCAGTGCACATCAGTAATGCAAAGGCCATCTCCAAGCCTTGGATCCATAATGCTACAGCTTCGGGGTCTCCTACTCTAGTAAACTTTAGTGGGTTCAACTTTAGAAACTGTTCCACCAACTTATGCATCGGCCTCCCAACGGCCACATTGCCCGGTGGATCCTCAACAGGAGAGCGGCGGTAGTAGCAACAACGGCAGCAGCTACGACATTAGTGGTAATAGTGGCAACTGCAATAGCCTAATTTTGGGCTGTTGCCCCATCTGATCTCTCATTGCTACAAGTGCCTGCATGATCCCTTCGATTTTGGGATCACCAGGAACTACTACTCTAGCACCAATCGGGAGCAGTGCTACTCCACTAGCGCTGGCCTCTGAGATAGCTAGTATAAGCACCTAGAGGGGGGCTGAATAGGTGTAAAACAATTTCTCGTGATACGAAAGCGTTACTAGGCAGACAATAGAAATGAAGTTCTCTTTTGATTAACAAAATGAAATACGATCAAAGTAAAGTAAAGTAAAGAGTAGGGAAGAGAGAATTGAGCACAAGGTTTATAGTGGTTCGGCTTATTTCAAGCCTACGTCCACTCTTCCGCACTGACAGCCTATCGGCTGGATTTCACTATGAACAAAAGAGATGTTACAGCACAGCTTTTCCTTGATTCCACAGTGTAGATATTTTCCCACACTTCCTCAAGGATTCTTATGAATATAGACTCTCTTTTGTGTACAAGATTTCGCTCAACAAATGAATTGACTAAGAACAAGGAGCTTCAGACTTTGGAATTCTTCTATCGTGCACACACTCAAACGACTAGAACGTCTTCCTTATATACTCATTTATGCCATCATACTCATTGGCACTTACCAAAGGAATTTCTCCAATCTACCCGTTGGACGGAATCAATTTAGGAAGATCATTCGAGCTATTAAAGGAATATGTGGATAGCCCATCAATCCTATTCGCCCATCAATCATGTTCGCCCATACAATCAGGATCTCGGTTTCCATAAGTAGATCCTTCCAAGTATACTTTGTCAATCATTGGATCCTTAATCTTCGAATCAATCATGATCAAATAAAGGATTCTGTTATGTCATATCCAGCCAAGATATCTTCTCCAGTTGATAAAGTCACATCCTTAATGAAACATCCAGTTCTGGATAGCCTTTCTTCAATGGATTAGAAACTGTCAATGAGGATAGACTTTGAGTCTTGAGTCTGGCTGTCCGGAGGTCTTCAGACTTTAAATAGCAGAGTCCACAAACCTTCGACTAAACGATGGAAACGTTTTGTCGGCTTCAAAACACTTCACGTAGATTTCTCCAACAATCTCCCCCTTTTTGATGGTGACAAAACTTTCCTGCAGATTTGGATAATATTGACTTGCAAAATATTACTCAAACAAATATGGATATCTTATAAAGATAAATAGCTTAATGAATGATAACACTAGAATCTGCATCCACAGAAATTAGGTTAGTCTTGCCATGTAATAAAGCCATCCATAAGATATCAATAGTAATTAATATAAGCAGTCAAGTCCAAATCCAAATTCAGTCCACATCCAGACACAAAAGTAAAGTCAAACATCAAAACAATCCAGAAGTTTAAAAGTTGTAAAGATTCAAAGTTTTCAAATCTTACATCTCTCCCCCTTTTTGTCAACATAAAAAGGGTTGAGATGGAGTAAAGTCAAGAATGCTTGGGAACATGAACAAGCTGGAAATCTCCCATTGACATAACAAAGCCTTCCAGCCTTCTCAAGTCTTCCTTTAGTTGTGCAACATCCTCACCCTTAGCATTAGCCTAAATCTGAAGAGAAAGGGCTTGGATCTAATCATTCAAGGAACCCGAAGAAGCTTGACCTGCATTCTGCAAATTCTGAACTTCGCATCCCAATGCATATATCTGACCTCGCATTTCCATGAGAACATCCATAATTCTGCGAAAGTCTGCTGAATTATCGGTCTGCGTACTGGCATCGGCACGATCTGATGGAGTAAAAGCAGACGATGGCAGATCAGCATAATCATGTAGATTTGGCGATGAAACATCATGTCCTTCCTCAGGAAATTGAGAGGCATAAATGTCCTCTCGATTTGCTGGAGAGCGACTGACTCCCTCACTAGTAGCAGGATATGAGGACATTCCTCTTTTCTCTTGGTCTCCCCTTGTTTCCATGCCTTCAGGTGGAGAAGAGTGCTCTTTATTTTCTCCTTCCTCTTGATCTCTTTTCTCCTCTTTTTCCTTTTCAACTCTCTCTTTCCCAGCATCTCTTTCTTCTTCTTCTTCTCTCTCTTCTGTATCTTTTTCCTCTGCTTCTTTCTCATCTCTTTCTCTAGTCCTCTGTTCTGAGTATTTTTCTAGAACAGAACGACTCAGATTCTTCAATGCCATTGCAGAAATGGTGATGTTTTCCTCATCATCTTCATCCTCAACGATGAGAGCTCTTCTTCTCTTGGATGGAGCATCCATGGGCTCCTTCCCTTTTCTTTTTGCTGCAGAAGAGATTTGATGAGTTTTGACTGGAGTCTTCTCCTTGAATTTCTCCAACGCCTTGCTTAGCTCCTTCAGATGCATTTTAGTCAGCATTTTTAGTCCTACCACCATATGATCACACGATCGAGCACAGAGAATTTGTGGAGGCTGAATATTCAGATGTCTGAATAACTTCGTCATAAGACCTGGGTAAGTAAGTTGACCCCTGTCCTTCACCACTACCATATACATGTGGAACATAACAGTGTGACGAAGAGAAAACTTTTTCCCAGTGATGATGACATACATTAGCTTTGCCTCTGAACTTGAAACATCAGTCTTGGAAGTTGATTTCAGTCTGAGGTAATTGATCACAATCTTGTGAAACAGAATGTTAAACGCACTCATCCTCGAGTAGGAAATATTTTCCTCTGTTCTTCTATCCTTAACAAGTTCCAATGTAGCACGAGCAATAGAAATATTGATAGGTTGATATCTCCCTCTCTCAACCCCAATCACATCTGCCAACATATCCATATCCACCACAAAGTCCTGATCTCGGACACTAAAAGAGAATCTATTTGCATCCAGGAAACTAAGATTCGAATAGAAATAAACAGTCAATTCAGCATGGGCTTCTATGGTGTCAGAACAGAACTGCTCAAGTTGAAGAAAACCAAACTTTTCCCTCAAATTGACATTTACAGCATCAAGGAAATCAAAATCCACACTCTTACGGTTTATCACCCCACGCTTTAACAATTTTGAGTACAGAACCTTTTGTTCCTTCGATCTAAACAACTTTGTCCTTTTTCCTCGAATTTTCGCTGCAACTTGCATTCTCGGTTGAAATTGGCTGTACAGTTTGTCATCATCATTCCCATCTATCGGATTAAATCCCCCAACACACGGATCAATTGGGATATTTGCGAGGCTTTCTTCTTCCAACCCTTTAGGAGCAATTCCCAAATTCTCCATTCTTCGCAAAAAGATATACTCATTCTCATATCCTTTGTCCTTAAGAAACTCATCGATATAGTTCAATGGAGTTCCGCCTCTTTTCAATGCACGATAAAGCTTATAAATAAAAGAGGGTTTTTGAACTCTTACAAGTTCTGCGTCTTCAACGATTTCTTCCTCTTGTTGATGACCAATACCTTGTGATCTAGATGGTGGAGAATGACGTTGTTAAGAATGTTATGGGCTCTGCTACTGATTGGGATATTCTTCTTCCTCGGTGAGATCGAAGTGCGTAGGTCCCTCACTCATTCGCTATGGTCCCCTGCTTGCGATCCTCGAAGACTTTCTTGAAGACGACATCTTTCTTAGTCTTTGAAAGATTCCTTGCTTGACTTTCCCAAGAAAGATGACAACTTTTTCGAAGATTAAACAAGAGAAGAAAACATGAATGGAAGATCGGTGCTTTTTAGGGTTTTGGAGTTAAGCGAAGAGAAACCGACTGTATATAGATCAGTCGAAAGGAGGGAATACTAAACGTCGTAATGGAAAGTGAAAAGATGCCTTTTAAAAAAAAAAAACTATATTTTTTGGAAAAATGGTCATTTCAAAATAACTCCTTTTCAAAAAGGAAACGTTGCAATAATCACGTCAATTAAAGATAGCGGTTGAGATAGCAATAATCAAACACGGTTGATGATCGTACCTTTTCAAGATGAGATTCGAGAGAGAGAATAACTTACAGTCAAAGTCTTGCAGTCAAAGTCTTATTTGTCTAAGTCTGAGAGTCTCTAGACTTTAACTTCTTCAAACCTCAAAATGTTGAGTCTTGAATGGATAATTTCAAATTGATTTTTCTCCAAAGGCTTTGTAAATATATCCGCCAGTTGAATCTTTGAGTCAACAAACTGAATCGATATTTCTCCATTTTGAACATGATCTCTAATGAAGTGATGTCGAATCTCTATATGCTTTGCTCTTGAGTGAAGAATTGGATTTTTGGTAAGATTGATTGCACTGGTGTTGTCACATTTAATCTTTGTGCATGAATCTTCAATTCCAAAATCTCTTAGCTGTTGTTTTATCCACAGGATTTGTGAACAACAACTTCCAAGAGCTACATACTCTGCTTTTGTTGTAGAAAGAGCTATTGTACTTTGCTTCCTTGAAAACCAAGACACTGTCCTGCCTCCAAGTAGTTGACAGGTACTCGATGTGCTCTTTCTATCAACTCTGCATCCGGCTAGGTCTATGTCTGAGTATCCAAGAAGAGTAAAGTCTCCCATTTTAGGATACCAGAGACCAAAACTTGAAGTTGATGCAATATATTTGATAATATGCTTTGCAGCATTTAAATGAGATTCTTTAGGATCTGCTTGAAATCTGGCACAAATGCAAACGCTAAACAAAATGTCAGGTCTAGAAGTAGTAAGATAAAGAAGTAAGCCAATGATACTCTTGTATAACTTATGATCGATCTTCTTTCCTCCTTCATTTTTGTCTATCTTCAAGGAACTTGACATTGGTATATCAGCCTTTTTGCAATTGTCCAGTCCAAACTTTTTGACAAGATCTTTAGCATACTTTTCTTGATGAATAAAAGTTCCTTCCTTCAATTGTTTTACTTTAAGCCCGAGAAAGAATGTTAACTCACCCATCATGCTCATTTCGAATTCATCCTGTATAGTCTTAGAGAATTTCTTGCACAAACTTTCATTAGGAGATCCAAAAATAATATCATCGACATATATTTGAACAAGCAGAAAAATTTTGCTTTCTCTTTTAATAAATAGAGTAGTGTCTACTTTACCTTTTATAAAGCCTTTTTGAATTAAAAACTTACTCAGCCTGTCATACCAAGCTCGAGGTGCTTGTTTTAAACCATACAATGCATTTTCCAGTCTGAATACTGAGTTTGGCTTCCTTGGGTCTTCAATCCCAGGTGGTTGTTCCACATAGACTTCCTCATGGATAAATCCATTCGGAAAGCACTTTTGACGTCCATTTGAAATAACTTGAAAATTCTTATAACATGCAAAAGCAAGTAATAATCAAATTGCTTCTAACCTTGCTACTGGTGCGCAAGTATTGTCATAATCTATCACTTCTTCTTGCGTATATCCCTTGGCCACGAGTCTTGCTTTCTCGTCCATCTTGTTCCTAGAAACCTATTTAGCTCCAACAATAGATTTACCTTTTGGTTTAGGAGTTAACTCCCAAACATCATTAATTATGAATTGTTTGAGTTCTTCCTACATAGCTTCAATCCAGCTTTCTTCTGATAAAGCTTCATCTATGCTTTTGGGTTCTATTTCAGAAATAAGAGCCACAACACTAGACTTTTCGCATCTTTTGGATCTTGTGCGTATTCCTTCATTAATGTCACCAATAATAAGATCTTTGGGGTGATTGGACTTATGCTTCCAGTTACTTATTGATTTGTCAGGTTGATGATCACTTCCTTCATCTGAATCTTCAATAACCATTTGTTGTTGGTTTTTCAAAGTCTGAGCTGCTTCTTGAGATTTAGACTTTGTAGAGTCTGGAGCAGGTTCAAATTCTTCAAGATGAGTCTGAATGGATTCATTTTGCATAGAATCTTGGAATTTAACATTCATTGATTCTTCCACAAATTGAGTCCTTTTGTTGTAGACTCTGTACGCTTTGCTTGAGGTTGAATATTCAAGGAAGATGCCTTCATCTAACTTTTCTTCAAACTTACCAACCCAATCATTTGCATTTTTTAATATAAAGTATTTGCACCCAAACATATGAAAATATGAAACAATAGGCTTATTTCCTTTATATAACTCACAGGGGTTTTTTCCATAATAGGTCTTAGAAAAACTCTATTAATGAAACTGCTTCAGCCCAAAAACGTGAAGAGATATTGCTTTCTATTAAAAGAGTTCTAGCCATTTCTTGAAGCGACTTATTCTTTCTTTCCACAACTCCGTTTTGCTCTAGAGTATATGGAGAGGAGAACAAGTGCTGAAATCCAGATTCATCACAAAATTTTGTAAAATCTTGATTTTCAAATTCACCTCCATGGTTTGTCTTTATACTTGAAATAACATAGCCTTTTTCATTTTGAACCTTTTTAGCAAATTTTTCAAAGTAAGAGAAAAGTTTCAGACTTACTTGCCAAGAAATATACCCAAGTAAATCATGAGTAGTCATCCACAATTACTAAGCAATATTTCTTACCTCCAATGCTTTATGTTCGATTGGTCCAAAAAGATCCATATGCGAAGCTGCAGTACACGGTTAGTGGAAACATGATTTATTGATTTAAAGGAATTTCTTACCTGTTTTCCCAATATGCATGGTGTACACAGATCTGACATTTGGTATGATAAATTGGGTAGACCACAAACAAGTTTCTTTGCTGAAATTTTGGCTATTTGCTTCATATTGATATGCCCAAGCTTTCTGTGCCATAAGCTTACTTTGTCTTGGATTGAGATTAGACATTGTGATTCATCTGGTTTCACATCCAAGAGGTAGATGTTTCCATGTCTTCGACCCATGAATGATTGAGTAGAATCTTTACTAATTCCTGAACATATTCCCTCTTGAAAGTTGATTTTGAAACTAATATCACATAGTTGACTAATATTGAGCAAATTGTAATTAAGTCCTTCCACTAAGGAAACATTGCTGATTGTGAGGTTTCCAATCTTTACAGTTCCAAATCCCACAATTCTTCCTTTGCTGTTTCCTCCAAATGAGACTTTTCCACCATTTACTCGAACAAGCTTTATGAAGCAATTTGAGTCTCCTGTCATATGTCTTGAGCATCCACTATCCAGATACCATTTTATCTTTTTCTTAATAGTGACCTGCATTTAAAAAGAAATTCAAACCTTCTTTGGTACCCATATTTTCTTGGGTCCATTGGTGTTAGTATGATATGCGGTTTTTGTCCATACATTTTTAATAGGTTTCCAAACCATAGGACATTCTTTTTCAAAATGATCTGCACTATTGCATTTTGAACATCTTAGAGCATTGCGACCTATTGGTTTTACAAAGATCCTTTTAAAATGATTTTTGTAAACATCTTTTGTGGGTCTTTGTTTGATTCTTTCCTTCACTTTAGGAAAATCAATTAAAGGAATGGTTTCAGCAGTCATTCCCAAACCAGATTTATTGAAATAAGGTCTTTGAACAGAAAGTATTTTTTCCAGTTTCTTAGATCCTATTAAGAATCTTTTGGAAATATTTGAGATATCATTTTTCAGGAATGCATTTTCTTTTAAAAGATTATCTTCACTTTCTTTAAGAGAAGAAACATTCTTGTCTAAACATTTCACTTTTTCTTTCAAAACATTTTCCTATTGTTTTAGAGAAAAATTTTCCTTCTTGAGTTTGGAAATTCTTTTAAGAGAGGTCTTAAGACTAAAACACAATTCATCAATGTATTTTGAAACTTTAATAAGGATTTTGAAGTTACTCACCTCAAATTCGCTTTTTGAATCTGAATTAATCTTGGAGTTCGAATCGAATCCGAATCTGAATCCGATTGTGCCATTAGACATACATTGGCATAATCATCATCACTTTCTTCACACTCGTATCACTCCAAGTTTCAGCTTTAAGAGCCTTTCGATACTTTTCAGCTTTCCTTTCTTCTTCCTCGAAGAGGACAATTGGGTCTAATGTGCCCCTTTTTCTTACATTCAAAGCAGACTACATCTTTGTTCGATTCATCATCCTTAACAGACTTAGTCTGTTGCTTTTGAAAACTTTGTTTCTTTGGGTTGAATCTTCTTCCTTTTCTGTTCAACTTTCTGAATCTTTTTATCATGAGAGCTAGCTCCTCATCATCCATATCGTCTTCAGAATCTGTAACATCAAAATCATCATTGGATTTTAATGCAATGATTTTCTTACCTTTAGGGTCTTCATCTTCATTGATTCATTCCACTTCATAAGATTGAAGAGCCCCAACCAACTCATCAATAGATAGTGGCATGATTTTTTGGGTCTCTCTGATTGAGGTCTTTATGTGATTCCAATCCTTAGAGAGTCCACGCAGTAGCTTGTTTACTTTCATGGGATCAGAAATTGGTTGACCTTGGTTTTCAAGACCATTTACAATTTCTGTAAAATGACTAAACATATCAGTTATAGATTCTCCTCATTTCATTTTGAAGGCTTCGTATTGACCGAGGAGAATGTTGATTCTTGTCTCTTTCACTCGATCGGTTCCTTCATAAGTAATATGTAATCTATCCCAGACTTCTTTAGCTGTAACACAAGAAGATATTATGTTATATTCAGTAGGTGATAAAGCACAATATAAAGAATAAATTGCTTTTGCATCAAGAGCTTGTCTCTTGATTATCTCTTCTTGAGTCATTTCAATAGACTCAACAATATCTTTTCCTCTCTCTGAGACAGGTGCAGCTTTAGGAATGACTCATTTTTCTACAATGTCCCATTCCAGAGGATCCTTTGATCTTAGAAACGCCTTCATCTTGTTTTTCCATATGTTGTAATCCTTTCCATCAAATTAAGGTAGTCTAGTATTGCTTTGCACTTCTACCAGCCTTGGAGCCAACATACTAGCCATGGATCTTTAACTCTGAAGTAAAACACTTCAAACAAAGTGAGTACACGAGCTCTGATACCAATTGAGATAGCTAGTATAAGCACCTAGAGGGGGGTGAATAGGTGTAGAAACAATTTCTCAGGATATGGAAACAATACTAGGCAGACGATAGAAAGGGAGTTCTTTTTTGATTAACAAAATGAAATACGATCAAAGTAAAGTAAAGAGTAGGGAAGAGAAAATTGAGCACAAGGTTTATAGTGGTTCGGCTTATTTCAAGCCTACGTCCACTCTTCCGCACTAACAACCTATCGGCTGGATTTCACTATGAACAAAAGAGATGTTACAGCACAACTTTTCCTTGATTCCACAGTGTAGATATTTTCCCACACTTCCTCAAGGATTCTCACGAATATAGACTCTCTTTTGTGTACAAGATTTCGCTCAACAAATGAATTGACTAAGAACAAGGAGCTTCAGTCTTTGAAATTCTTCTATCGTGCACACACTCAAACGACTAGAACGTCTTCCTTATATACTCCTTTATGCCATCATACCCGTTGGCACTTACCAAATGAATTCCTCCAATCTACCCATTGGACGGAATCAATTAGGAAGATCATTCGAGCTATTAAAGGAACATGTCGATAGCCCATCAATCTTGTTCGCCCATACAATCAGGATCTCGGTTTCCATAAGTAGAACCTTCCAAGTATACTTTGTCAATCATCGGATCCTTAATCTTCGAATCAATCATGATCAAATAAAGGATTCTGTTATGTCACATCCAGCCAAGATATCTTCTCCAGTTGATAAAGTCACATCGTTAATAAAACATCCAGTTCTGGATAGCCTTTCTTCAACGGATTAGAAACTGTCAATGAGGATAGACTTTAAGTCTTGAGTCTGGCTGTCCGAAGGTCTTCAGACTTTAGATAGCAGAGACTGTAGACCTTCAGACTAGACTGATGGAAACGTTTTGTCAGCTTCAAAACACTTCACGAAGATTTCTCCAACAGCCTCAGCCTGCACTCTACCACAGCTTCCTCAGGTACCGACCCTTGTTGGCATCTTACCCCGAGTTACAGGACCGATGGTCCACTTCTTAGGAGTCCTTTGCTCCTGATCACTCATCCTGCAAGGTCTTTAAGGAAACCTACTTTCCAATTCCACATTGAATTAGACTTGAGCGATCCACACAATTCTACCAATCAATTAGCATAGTCATACACTAGCATGAAATAAAGGCCAATCCTACTAACTATCCCAGAAACCATCGCACTTTATCACTTTAATGACAAACCATGCTATGATACCATTAAATGGGGATGTCACGCCCCGATCCTCCGAGCACGTGCCCATCCCACTCTAGTCGATTAAAGAGTGACATCCCTAGGATGCATCGCCGACCCATTCATTTTAATATGTGCATGTGGAAGCAATTATATATTCACCAGACAACAACAAGAAGATGGGATAGAAACGTAGGATTACAATTCACAGCCAAAACAAGCCTTTTATAAACAAACATATTTATTTACAATACCAAGTTCTTCACAAAATATCGGCTTAACAAAAACGGATTTGTTTTATGACCCACTAGTCAGACACGTTTGCTGATTCTTTATTCTCCACCTTCCAAACTCCAAGGCTTGTGGTCCTCCATAACCATCATCTAGGGACCTAAAAATGTTATCTCACAACAGGGTGAGACAACATCTCAACAAGTTCAACCCCTTAAGCCCTGACTAGGAAGAAAATACACCCCAAGGGTTGTCTAAGCACAAACATAGGTTAGAGGACTTACTTTTGCCGTAGTTTCCTCCTACAAGTTAGTACAATTCAAAATCTCACAATTCACATCATTCAATCAAATCATCAAATTGATCAAAATATCAATCTATTGAACAAGTCCATTACATGTCATCACGATCTGTGGGTTGTTGGCCCACTCAAAACTATCTAGAAAGTCCAATCATGTTAGGATTGCTCACTATAAACCACAATCAATCACTCAACCCAAATATTAATCACGGCCACTCACAATACAGCTTAATCCATACTCGGCGGTCTCCTAATGTAACTAGGTTAAATCACAGCCCAATGGACATAGCCTAAGTTAGGCAATAATCATAGCCCAATGGGCATAGCTAGTTCCAAGTTCGGCGGTAAATCATGGCTCAACAAGCACGACTTAGGTTAGGTGGTAATCATGGCCCAATGGGCACAACCACTTTGAGGTGGTTAATCACGGCTCAACGATGAAACATTTTTGGTGCTATAAACCAACACCTAGTGATTTTCTAATTAAATAATAAATTTTAGGATGAATACCCAAAATAACAAAACACGCTCAATTTGCACAAAATAACAGTCAATTAATTAAAAAGATCACACCACTACAATCAGCACGAAATTACGATCACCGACTATCCTAGTCTCATTTACAGAAAATAAATAAATAAATAAATACGGAAAATGATTATTAAATGCAAATAAAAGCAACTTATGCCTGAAAAGCCTAATTAAAAGTCGAGATGGTCCCGGAAAATTTTTGAACCGCTCTAGATAAATACTAGAGCTTGTCTAGGCTCTAATTACACTACTCTAACCACCTAACATGCGATAATGGTTAATTAAATCGCTAATCTAATCTAACTATCCACATAATCCATACTTAGTCTAAACTAAACAACCCTTAAACAACATTAACTTACTAGGTAGGGATTAGTGAGTTAAACTCACTTGACTAATGATTCGCTCGGATCAAAACGATGGGGACATGGCGAGGTTTGAGAAGCTCCAAAGCGGGATTGCTAAACGGAGTCGAGTTGAATAGTGGCTAGAATACCCACTGATTTCTGCTTCAGATCAAAGGCTAGCAAAGTTGCTTTGATGGCTAGTTGGGGCTGAAACAACCAAGGAAGACCAGCAAGGCTGCAGAAGGGCTTCATGGCAGCAGGTGGGTGGTAAAGCGGCTCCGGCAACAGTGTGGGAGCTGCGACTGGCTCCAGGATTGTCCTGCACTCACGGTTAAGGTGGAACAATAGCTTGGGAGGCACTGGTCTGGCGTGCGAGCAGGTGAGGCGCGATAGCATTACGGTGAAGCTCTGGTGGCGTGCAATGGTTCAAATGAAGAAGGAAGACTGCAGCTCGGTTTTCTAGGGAATTTTGAAGCTTCAAGGCTACAATGGAGGGGGTTGGTCAACGGTGGGAGGAGGAAGAGAGGGAGGGGGGGACAAGTTCTCATGGAGGTGGCCACCTTGGTCCATCTCCACCTTCTTGTCCCCTAGGTAAGGCCCACCACTCCTAATTGGAAACCACAGCCCAAATGTAGCCACAAAATCCCTTCTAAAAGCCTTTGAAGTGCTCCACAAGTTGTGTCCATGGGGGGGCATGCGAATTTGCATTAGTTTCCCTCAATTTTGACATCAATTCCTCCTTGGATCAATCCAATTCGGCTTCTAAAAATTCCATTATTGAGACCTCAATCAAACTAGTATATTTCCTCACCAATTGATCTCACTTGCATCCCAATTTCATCATAAAAAACGGTCCTCTAAAATTCCCGGTCAAAAATGGTCCTATCTTGACTTTTTGCCAAAAAGTCTCGGTTCGCAATTGGAGACTGAGTTGATATTCCTAAAATGACTTGTGACATGACAGAACTTTCAATTTCTGAAATTGGATTCAAATTCAGAGTTAATTTCAGTCTGGTGCGATTTTAGCGTAACCTAGACTACCAGGTAGGTTTCAAAAAATTTTAGTGCAAATGACCCGTGGTCAATTTTCCATGAGCCACAATGAACCTCTTCAACACATTGGTGACTCTCGGTGGTCGTGAAAATCTCAAGGTTTTGATTATGGACACAAGGTATCAAAACGACAAAAAATTAGTCTAATGCCGATTGACGATAATTTTGTAATTTAGTGAAATCACCCACGCTTAGCCACATGTCTCAGTCGAACTGACCTATCCTTGATCGACGAGAATTTCGTAATTTAGTGGAATCACCCACGCCTAACTGTGCTATAATGATCTCTACAGATGAGCACGGTCGAATAGTTGATTCCTGGTCGAATCATCAAGTCTATTGCACTATCCCTTAATAACTTTCTCATATAGTCTAGTTATCACAAAAGTGATCAGTTATGAGAATAACACTATAGGTGCGCCGATGAAAAGCTCGATTAATTTAATTGAAAGCAGAATGAAATTTCAGAATGTCATGCTATTTATGCGAAGAAAGTTCCGCAGATCTTTACGGACCACTAGAGCTTAAAGTACCTATTTTCTTAAAAGGAGTTGAACATGAGATATTGTCGTTGGATGGAACTTCTCAAGGACTACGACTACAACATCATGTATCATCCTGAAAAAGCCAACAAGGTCACAGATGTGTTGAGTCGAAAGTCTTCGATTGCGTAAATGGTGATTCAGGAGTGGATTCTACTCAAGGAACTCGAGATTTGAATTTCAAGTTTGAGGTAGGCCACATTTCAAGTCTTATGGCCACCCTCATAATTTAACCGGAAGTGCAGATAAGGATCAAGAGATTGTAGTTGATAGATCATAAGATCCAAAAAATTCTGTAAGAAGATATAAAAAAGAGGACAAATGTTCAAGTTACTCTGGATGGAACATTGAAGTTTTGTGGACAAATGTTTGTACCTAACAATGTGGAGCTTAAAGAGGAGATCTTGTCAAAATCTATTGTAGTAGTTATAGCATTCATCTAGGGAGTACAAAGATGTCTTCGAATTTGCATCAACATCATTGGTGGATCGGTATGAAGGTGGATATCGCCAGACATGTTGCTAAGTGTTTGATGTGCTAGCAAGTGAAAGCACAGCATTGCAAGCTTGGAGGACTTTTGCAACCGCTTAAGATTCTTGAGTGGAAGTGGGAACACACCACGATGGATTTTGTTATGAGATTACCAAGAAGTCAGTGAGGTAATGATTCCATATGGGTTGTAATTGACAAATTGACAAAGTTTGCTCACTTCGTCATTGTACGAAAAGATTTTGCTTTGGAGAGATATGCTGAGTTGTACGTGCAACAAATAGCTCATCTTCATGGAGTTCTAGTGATGATCACATCAAATCAAGACCCAAAGTTAACAGCAGCTTTTGGGAAAAGTTTACAAACTGCCTTGGAATAAAGTTGCAATACACTACGGCCTATCGTCCACATAAGAATGGCCCATCTGAGAGGACGATTCAAACCTTCGAGGACATGTTGTGAGCTTGCATGTTGGATTTCAAAGGAAGCTAGGAGGAATTGCTTCATCTAGTTGAGTTTGCCTACAATAACAATTATCAGCAAAGCATCCAAATGGCACCGTTTGAAGCGTTGTATGGCAGAGTGTGTAGAACTCCAATTTGTTGGGATGAAGTTGGAGAGCGGAAGAATACTGGCTCAAAGTTAGTTTAGCGGTTAGTCGACGCCATCAAAGTTATTCAAGAGAGACTCAAGACTACTCAAAGTCACCAGAAGAGCTATGCACACAAGTCACAAAGACCATTGGAGTTCCAAGTTAGTGGACACATATTCCTTAAAGTCTCACCGATGAGGGGTACTTTGCACTTTGGCAAGAAAAGGAAATTAAGTCCAAGGTACATCATTCCCTTTAAAATTCTAGAGCAAATTGGGACTTTAGCATATCATCTTGCATTGCCGCTGAGATTTACTCAAGTGCATGACGTCTTTCATGTGTCGACGTTGAGGAAGTATGAACCTGTCCCGACCCACGTGCTAAATTTTGAAGAATTAGACGTGGACAAGAGAGTGTCGTGCATGAAGAAACCATTTCAAATTGTGGATCAAAACGAGCAAGCACTACGCAAAAAGACGATCCCCTTGGTCAAAGTGGTCTAGCAACACCACGAAATAAAAGAAGCTACATGGGAAAGCAAAGAATCGATGAGACATTAATACCCCCACCTTTTTGAAGAAGAATTGTAATAGTTTAAATTTTGAGGACAAAATTTTTATAAGAGGAGAAGAGTTGTGACATCCTGAAATTTGACCCCATCTTGATAATATGAAATGGTTGTTTCGTCGACGTGCGTATGGTCATTTTACTCTGAGTTGGCCACTCACGAGTTAACTAATCTATTAGATGAGGCCGTTAAGGGATATAAACATGGCAGACTTGAGAATTCGATTGGAAATCGATCGCTCGACCGTAATAATTGGTAAGGGTCAATACCACACTGTTATAATCGATTAATGATCAGATATAGGTTGATTTGACGGAAACATGTAATTGAATTGTGGGTGATTCCGCATGATTACGAAATTCACGTCGAATGGCACTAAGCCGATTTTCTGTCAATTTTATACTTGGTACACGTAATTGAAACCTTACGATTTTTACGACAATCGAGAGTCGTCTATGAGTCAGAAATGCACAAATGTGAATAAAAAATTATCGACCATGAGTCAAACGCGCTAATATCCCTAAGAGCTACTCGATAGATTATGTTGTATTAAAATCATGTTCAGTCGATTTTAACTACAAAATTGAATTTAGTTTTGGGAATTGGACGTTCAAGCGTGTCACAATTTTTTTTTTAGGATGTCGTCTTGTCTTTCGAAGAAATTCCGTTGAGCCCATAATTTTGTGAAAAAATTGATTTCAGCAAAAAGAAAAGAAAGGAAATTCGTATGGGCTATTTTCATGGGATTTTTTGCCACCAAATTGGTTTGTTTTGTCAAAAAATAAAAGGAAATTAGCCATTGGAGGGTCCCTTGACATTATGGGCTGAAGACTTTTGGGGCTTAGCACTTGAGTGGCTTGATATTTCCCTTGAATTCCTTGTGGCTGTAGCCTTAACCTTCTTGGTTGTATTCTCTCTCTCCGATTCTCCTCTCTTCTTCCTTGCGTGTGCCAACCTGCTCAACCGAAACCCCCATCTGCTCCATTTTCATTTTCTTCATTCAACTGCTCCTAACTGCTTAGCCCGTACCACCTCACCGCTCACCACCTCCAACAACCGCCTAGTCCACCCGCTCCAACTGTCCTCACCTCAATCACCTATTTTAGGCTCTTTCCCCACGCCATCTAGCCACCAGCACCTGTAGTTAGCCCCAACTAGTCTCAAAGCAAAACTGAGCAGAACCATGACCAGCTTTGGTCATGAGCTTCACATGGCCTTTTCCTCCGCCGTTTGAGCTCCGTTAAAGATGGAGTAGTCTCGAGTCTTCACCGCCTTCACATCGCCGTTGCCGTGAGCCCGCCACCATTGAATTCCAGTGAGTTAACTCTCTAATCCCGGATTAGGTTGTTAATTACACTTAAGTGGTTAGTTTAGTGTTAATTAGGATTAAGGGTTAATCCTAGTTAGTGTAACTAGAATGATTAGGTAGTTAGTTTGGTTAGTTAGATTAGTTTCTTTAGTGTAATTAGTTTAGTTAGGCTAGTTAGTTAGTTAGGTTAGCCTACCCTAGGTTAGGTTAGTTAACTTGGGTTAGTTAGTTAACCATGGTTTGATTATTTAAGAATGGTTAGGTTAATTAAATAGGATTAAATTAATTTATTTAATTAATCGTAATTAGTGTAAATTGTGACGGAATAGCCGTCTTTCAAAATTTTATGTTGATTCTTATGGTTGAATTTATATGTGAATTTGATGGCTTATTTGTGCAATTGAGTGCTTGGTGATCATTATGGATTATTATTGCAAAATTTGATTTTATGGTATTTAAATAGAAAAATACAGAGTGTCAATTTTTAATGCCAAAATATTTTTAGGTACTATATAAAATCGTGGAATTTTGAAATGGGAGCATACCACGTTTAATGGTTTGATTTAAATACGTAACCATGCACGATTATTTTACCGAGATTTTTAATATGAAGAAAATGGGCCAAGTTCATTTTTAAAAATTTTTAAATACAAGGTATTTGGATGCAAAGCAAGGTCTTCTTGGTCATACGTTAGATAATTCAGCTCATGAGGTTTTAACTGGCAAGACACGTATATGACAACCCTACCATGTTGCACCAGCACGCAACCCAATCCTCTAAACGACGTATCACTATAGATCTCATATCCTTCGGGACCGGATGGAATGGTCAGCACAAGTGTAGTGGTTAGCTTCTACTTAAGCACTTGTTTATCCGCACAAACTTCTCTTCCTTCTTTAATAGTCAAGTCATCGGCAACGCCAATGTTAAAAGCCCTTCTTCAAACCTGCTATAGTAACCTACTAAACCCAAAAAGCTTTTGATCTCTGACATGGTTGTCGATCTTGGCTAGTTGATAACTACTTCCATCTTAGTTGAGTCCAGGGAGATTCCTTCGCCAGAAATCACGTGACCTAGAAACGCTACACGAGTCAACCAAAACTCATACTTACTAACCTTGGCGTACATATCATGATTCCTCAGGGTCTAAAGTACCATCCTTAGATGCCTCTTGCGCTTTTAGCACTTCTCGAAAATACCAGGGTAGCATCGATGAACATGATCATGAACTAATCAAGATATTCTTTGAACACTCGGTTCATCATATCCATAAAAGTAGCTGGAGCATTCGTCAATCCAAACGGCATTATCGTGAACTCATAATGGCTGTATCAAGTATGAAACACTAACTTCAGTATGTCCTCATTTCCGATCCTCAACTAATGATACCCTATCCTCAAGTCGATCTTTGAAAATATTGACGCTCCTTATAATTGGTCAAATAAGTCGTCGATCCTCGAGAGTGAATACCTATTCTTGATCGTTGATTGAGTTGACGATAGTCAATGCACAAATGCAACAAATCATCTTTTTTCTTCACAAACAAAACGGGTGCTCCCTAAGGAGATGCATTGGGACGTATAAATCTCTTATCAACAATTCCTGCATCTGCACCTTTAGTTCCTTCAACTCAGACAATGACATCCAGTAAGGAGCCTTAGAAATTGGCTTTGTCCTGGGTGTTACCTCGATTACAAACTTAATCTCTCTCTCTAGCGACAGGCCTAGTAATTCTCTTAGAAACACGTTTGGAAATTCATGGACTATTGAGATATCTTCAATCTTCAGCTCCTTAACTGTCGTATTCACAACAGTCGCCAGGTAACCTTGGCAACCCCTGTCTAACAAACAGGTTACCTCAAGCGACGAGATTAAGGAAATCGAGGTCCTCCTTCATTCCTAGTAAACTTGAAACTTTAACTTCCTAATGGTTTAAACTGAATTGCTTTATGATAGCAATCCACCTTAGCTCATTGCTTGGTGAGTCAATATATGCCAAGACATCTTTTGAGCTTTAAATGGACTGGAAATGGAGAATGGTGGTCTATTGAAGAGGATGAAGACAACTGCTAATGAGAAGGGGCCACTAAACCTTCTAGATGGCTTTACTTGTCGTGAAAATATCGTGATTTCAAAAACGAACACAAGGTACCAAAACGATAGAAAAATTGGTCTAGTGCCGATCGACAAGAATTTTGCAATTAAGTGGAATCACCCATACACTAATCACATACCTTTGTCAAATCGACTTATCTCTGGTCTCTAATCGACTTTTAATTGTGCCGTAATGATCTTTGCAAAATAGCACGATCGAGCAGTCAATTCTTGATCGAATTCTCAAGTCTAATGCATTGAAATCCCTTAACAGCTTCACCTGATAAGCTAGTTATCTCGTGATTGATCAGTTTAGAGAATAATGAACTTGGCACATTTTCTTCATATTAAAATTTCTTGTAAAATAATTGTGCGTGGTCACATTTAAATCGAACGAGTAAGCATGGTACACTTCTCTTTTATGATTCCATGATTTCATATAGTACATAAAATATTTTGGCGTCAAAAATTGACACCCGGTATTTTTCTATTTAAATACCATAAAATCATATTTTGAAATAATAATCCATAACAATCATCAACCACTCAATTGCACATATAATCAATCAATTTCACATATAAATTCAACCACGAGAATCATTGTAAAATTTCACTAAATGGCTAATCCGTCACAATTTATGCTAATTATACTTAATTAAATAAATTGCAATTTATTAAATAAATCCAACTTAATTCAACCATTGAAGCATCTTGAGTCAGGTGGGGTCAAACGGTGGCTCTAGTGATCACGGTTGTGACGAATAGCAGCCTTGTATACCAGCTGGGTGAGAACGATATAGCTTTGGATGGTGGAACAAGGACGGCCTGCGCGGGACTCGCGGTGAGCATGGATGCGCGACGGCTACTGCTCGGGTACTGGTGGTGGTGTGTAGTGGCTGTGACGGTGGAGGAGAGCAATTGGTTCGACTCTCTACAACTTCCTAAGCTGAAACGTGAAGAAGGAGGAGAGAGGGTGTCGACGGAAGTAAGGGTGAGGGAAAGGGAGAGGGAGGAGAGGGAACCGGCAAGTCTTGAGGGGGCCACCAATGACCTCATATCTATCTCCTTTGTCCCCATGGGGGTTCCACCACAATAGCTAGTGTCCACACAAGCTTTTCAAGCCAAGAATACCCCTTCTATAAGGCTTTAGGTGGTCTAAAGGTTGTGGGTGATGGGGGTACACAAATTTGCAAAGGAGTTGACACACATTGGACTCCAATCCTTCTTGAATCAATTCAATTCGGCCTAAAAAAATTCAACCGTTGAGTCATCGATCAAATTGGTATTTTTCCTTGCCAATATAACCCACTTGCACCCCAATTTCATGATAAAAAAATGGTCCTTTGCATTTTCTGGTCGAGAATGGCCCTTTCACGACTTTTTCTCCAAAAGTCTTAATTTGCAGAAAAATCTTCAAAGGCTGAGTCGACATCTCTAAAATAACTTACGACATGACATAACTTTCAATTTCTGAAATCGGATTCAAATTCGCATTTAATTTCACTCTAACACATTTTTAGTGTGATCTAGGCTACTAGGTAACTTTAAAATATTTTTAGTGCAAATGACCCATGGTCAATTTTCTTTATGCCACAATGAACCTATTCGACACATTGGCAACTCTCGATTGTCGTGAAAATCTCAATGATTCAAATACGGATAGAGGGTACCGAAAATGATAGAAAAATCAGTCTAGTGTTTATCGACGAGAATTTTGCAATTATTGGAATAACCCACATTTAGCCATGCATCTCAATCCAACAGACCTATTTATAATCTCTAAGCAATTTTTAATTGTGCCGTAATGATCTTTGTAGATGAGCACGGTCGAGTAGTCAATTCCTAGTCGAACCCTCAAGTCTAATGCATTAAAATCTCTGAATGGCTTCCCTAGATAGTCTAGTTATCTCACGAGTGATTTGCTTTGAGAATAATATTATAGGTGCATCGATGAAAAGCCTGGTTAATTTAATTGAAAGCAGAACTATAAAATCTAGGATGTCACCACTCTTCCTCTTTTATAAAAATTTCGTCCTCGAAATTTATACCATTACAATATTTAAGCAAAAAGGTGGGAGTACAATTGCCTCATCGACTCTTTGCTCTCCCGGTTGCTCCTTCAGTGCCGTGGTGTTGCTAGACCACTTTGACCAACGAGATGGTCTTTTTACAAAATCTGCTCCTTTCGATCCACACTCTGAATCAATCTTTCAACGCACGACACTCAATTGTCCATGTCTAATTCCTCAAAATTAAGCACGTGGGTCAGTTAGGCTCATACTTTCTTAACATTGACACGTGAAAGACATTATGCACTTGCGCCAACCTTGGTGGCAACACAAGAAGATACACTAGGGTCCCAATCTCTCAAGAATTTCAAACGGACCTACGTACCTCGGAGTCAGTTTTCCTTTCTTGCTAAAGCGCGAAATTCCCCTCATTGGCGACACTTTTAGAAAAACGTAATCACCAACTTGGAATTCTAATGACCTTCGGTGCTTATCTGCGTAACTCTTCTGTCTACTCTAAGCAGTCTTTAATTTGCCTCTGATCACTACAACTGCATCTATTGACTTTTGAACCAGCTTTAGGCTTGTGATCTTTCTTTCCCGACTTGATCCCAACACACTCTCGTTCTGCACATTCTTCCATACAATGCTTCGAAAGGTGTCATCTGAATAGTTGTCGATAGCTATTGTTGTAGGTAAATTTCGATCAGATGAATCTATTCTTTGCAATTTCCCTTAAAATCTAGTATGCAAGCCCGCAACATGTTCTCAAGGGTTTGAATTGTCCTCTCAAACTGGCCATCCATCTGTGAATGATATGCCATACTGTAATACAGCTTCATCCCTAAAACACTCAGCAAGCTTTTCCAAAAAGCGGCTGCAAACCTCAGGTCTCGGTCTGAAGTAATCATCATTGGTACTCCATGCAGTTGAACTATTTGGCGCACATACAATTCTACGTGCCTGTCCAAATGGAGGTCCTTTCACACTACAATGAAGTGAGCCAACTTCGTCAATTTGTCGACCACTACCCAAATAGAATCGTTACCTCTTTGACTCCTCGGTAATCTAGTCATGAAATCCATCGTGAAGTGCTCCCATTTCCACTGTGGGATCTCGAAAGGTTGTAGAAGTCCTCCCGGCTTACAATGTTTTTGACTTGCTGACACGTCAAACACTTGGCAACATGCTTAATGATGTTCGGCTTTATACTAGAGAACCAATAATATTGACGCAGATTCAGATACATCTTGGTATAGCCAGGATGATTACTATAATTGCTACGATGAGCTTCTGATAAGATGTCCTCTCTAAGCTTCACATTGTCAAGTACATCACACCGTCCTCGGAACCTTAGCGTTTCATCCGTAGAAATCTGAAAGTCAACATTTCTTTTATCTATATCTTCTTGCAGAATATTCTACACATTCGGGTCTGTCGGTTGGAGTAACTTGATCCTAATCTACAAATCTAATTCAATTCTGAGGGTGGCCATAAGATGCTAAACATGGCCTACCTTCAATTTGAACACCGAATCTCGCGCTCTCTTGATCAAATTATACTCCTTAACCAACATATGAGCAACTGCAGATTTTCAACTCAAGGCATCGGCGACCTTATTCGCCTTTCCGAGGTGATATAGTATATCATAGTCATAATCCTTCAAAAGTTCCATCCATCGGGGCTGTCTCGTATTCAACTCCTTCTGGAGAATAAATACTTGAGACTCTGATGGTCCACAAAGATCTAGAACCTTTCTCCACACAAGTAATGTTTCCAAATCTTTAACGTGAAAATGATAGCTTGCAAGTTCCAAGTTATGCATCGGGTAATTTTGCTCATGAGATCTTAATTGACAGGAGGCGTATGCAACAACCCTACCATGTTGCATCAGTATGCAACCCAATCCTCTAAATAACACATCATTATAGATTTTGTATTCTCCGGGACCAAATGGAATTGTTAGCATTGGTGCGGTAGTCAGCTTCTACATAAGCTCTTAGAAACTATGCTCGCACTTGTCTGTCCACACGAACTTTTCTTCTTTCTTCAGGAGTCTAGTCAAAGGCGACGCTAATGATGAGAACCCTTCCATGAACCTTCTATGACAACCTGCCAAACCCTAAAACTTATGATCTCTGTCACTGTAGTTGATCTTGGCCAATTGATCATTGCTTTATCTTGGACGAGTCCACGGAGATTATCTCGCTTGAAATCACGTGACGTAAGAAAGCAACACGAGTCAACCAAAACTTGCACTTGCTGAACTTGGCATACAATTGATGAACTCTTAGGGTCTGAAGTAATAATCTCAAATGACTCTCATGCTCCTTAGCACTCCTCAAATACACCAGAATATCATCATTGAATATTATCACGAATTGATCCAGATATTCTTTAAACACCTGGTTCATCAAATCCATGAAAACAGCTAGAGCATTTGTCAACCCGAATGGCATTACAATAAACTCATAATTGCCGTACCGAGTACAAAATGCTAACTTTGGTATATCTTCTTTTCTTATCCTTAGCTAATGATACCCTATCCTCAGGTCAATCTTTGAAACTATTGACGCTCCTTGTAGCTGATCAAACAAGTCATCGATCTTCAGGAGTTGATACTTGTTCTTGATCATCACTTCATTGAGTTGTCGATAGTCGATGCATAAGCGCAACAAACCATCTTTCTTCTTTACAAATAGCATTGGTGCTCCCCAAGGAGATACACTAAGACGTATGAATCCTTTATCCAACAACTCCTGCATCTGCACCTTCAATTCCTTCAACTTCGACAATGCCATCCGGTAAGGAGCTTTAGAGATTGGCTCTATCTTGGGTGCTAACTCAATCATGAACTCGATCTCTCTCTTCGACGGCAGACCTAGCAATTCCTTCGAGAATACATCTGAAAATTCTTACACTACTGAAAATTCTTCAACTTTGAGCTCTTCAACCGTCGTATCCACGACAGTTAACAAGTAACTCTGACAACCCTTGTCTAACAAACGGGTTGCTTCAAGCGATGGGAACAAAGTAATCGAGGGTCTTCCTCGACTTCCAACAAACTCGAAACTTTCACCTCCTAATAGGTCAAATTGAATCGCTTTATGATAACAATCCATCTTAACTTGTTGCTTGGTGATCCAATCCATGCTAATTATGAAATCAAAGTCATACATGGCTAGGACTAACAAATCTATCTTCCCTCTCGCTCACCAATTGCTAACTTACAACCAGAACAACCCAAAGCAGATAACACCTTCTCCTTTAATGGTGTAGATATGCTATCCACTGACTCTAGCAACTCAGGACTTAATCCTATCAACATAATATTTTTCTTAGCAATAAAAGAATGAGTTGCTCTGGGGTCGAATAAAGCATAAGCAGCATGGCCGGTTAGCAAAATTGTACCAGTAATCACGTCATGCACGTCCTCTGCCTGACCTCTGGTGATGGCGTATACTGTTCCCTAAGCTGGGGATCTTATCTGTCCACCCTTCGGTGCATTTTGTGGTGCATACCCTCTATTATGTCCAAATGGTAGCGGCGGCAGTAACTACGGTTGTCCTCTTGGTCGCCTATGACAATTTCTAGCTGTGTGACCCTATTGGCCACACTCATAACAAATACCCGTCCTTTTAGGGCACGAAGTTGTACCGTGTCACCTTCCACAAGTATGACACACATCATTCCAACTTGGCATTATCTTGCTAACTCCACTCTTCCTATTAGGAAGGACTTGAAATCTCCTTCCTATCATGGGCCTCTTCCTATGTCGGATCCCTTCTCGACTCGATCCAAACCATGATCCAGATGTGGCAACTCTTTCATTCTGATCTCTCTCGATCATCTGGACCCGCTTATACAGTTCATTGTAATTCCTCAAATTGAGCAAAATCAATGGACCTCCTAGTTTTGGCCTAAGTCCATCTCGGAATCTCCTAACTCGATTCACTGGATTCTCCACCATTTCAGGAGCATACTACGATAGTTCAGCGAACTTTGCCTCATACTAATCTATAGTCATGGAGCCTTGGTAAAGGCACTAGAACTCTACCATCTTCATCTCCCTAGTAGTCTCAGAAAAACATTTACCATTAAAGGCCTCAACGAAGGCATTCCACTCCAGGGCTACACCTTCAAGAAATATTGCTCCTTGGGTGGTTCTCCACCAAATACTTGCAACTCCCTCCAATTGGTAGGTTGCAAGGACCACCTTCTCAGTCTCGGTGCACATCAATAGTGTAAAGGCTTTTTCAAGTCCTTGAATCCATAGAGCAGTAGCTTCAGGGTCTCTTGCCCCAGTAAACTTTAGTGGGCTTAATTTCAAAAATTGTTCCACCAGCTTATGAATCGGTCTTCTAGCGACCACGTTCCCTAGCGGAACTTCAACAGGTGTGATGGCAGCAACAACATTGGTAGCGACTTGAGCGGCGACTGTAACGACGGTAGTAAAAGTGGCAACTTGATTTTGGGCCTGTTGCCCTATCATTTCTCTCATATCATCCAACGCTTGCATGATCCCAATGGTTCCTGGATCACCTGGGCTGCTACCCGAACACCAATGGGAGGTGACTCCACAGACGCTAGCCTAAGTTAGCGCTTTACCACAGCCTCCTCGAGTACCGATCTTCATCAGCGTCCTACCCCGAGCTACAGGCCTGATGGTACTCTTCCTAAGAGTCTTTTGCTCTTGATCGCTCATGGCTTAGTTTCTACTAAACCTGTCTTCTAAATCCAAACTGGATTAGAAGCTAAGTGATCCACATAAACAAACAATTCTACCAAACAACTATCACACACATGCACCAATATGAATTAAAGGCCTTTCCTACTAACTATCACAAATCCCAATGCACCTTAACACTCCAATCACTAACCTTGGCTCTGATACCACTCAAATAGGGATGTTACACCCTGATCCTTCAAGCACGTGCCCATCCCTCCTTGGTCGATCAATAATGACATCCTAGGACACGTCACCGACCCATTCATTTTAAATATGCATGCTGAAGTAGATATATATATTCCCCAAACAGCAATAAGATGGGATAGAAAAGTAGGGCCATAATTTTGAAAACCAACATCACACTTATATGTACATATCACAACTAGTTATAAACATTACAAACTGATACATATGTATATATGTATTAGTCTTACAAAATAGGGGGCTTGGGGTTTCACAACACTATGGGTCCTCGTTCTCCTCGTCATCTCCCTCCACACTCCAATTGGAGCCTTTGTAGATTGCATCGAGAACACTGGAACTTCAAGGGCGGGTCCACCACGTCTACTACTGAACCTCAGGGAGGATTTGTTGTGCCCTTACCAAAAGCAACCTCCAATACATATAGAGGTATCTCAGATTCCGGATAGGACCCTCTCTATGGTCATCCTAAGCCTAACGGTACCATGATCGGTATTGGTGGGGTACTTTATGGGTGAGACTCACATCAACCCAAACTATGGACCTTATCATCTCATAAGTCTAGCCCCTAAGGCTCCCATGCAACGGAATATAAGAATTCTGTTATGTAACCTTCTTAGGCTGTCCAAAATGCTTAGGAGGAGCGGCCATCTATGGACTTGAAATGTTATCTCACAACGGGGTGAGATGACGTATCTTAGTTCAACCCCTAAGACTCAACTAGGAAGAAAATTTTCCCCAAGGGCTGCCTAAACACAAACATGAGACAAATGACTTACCTTAGCCTTAGTTCCTCCCTACAAGTAAATACAATTCAAATAACCCCTTTAATTCAATTAATCGGATTGAGCCATTGATCAATTGACTCAATTGACTACATGTCATCAAGACCCTTCCTCGGTCCTCTCAATCGATACCATCTATAAGTCCGATTATACTCAAGATTGCTCACTTTAAGCGGATAATAAATAGTATAGCTCACCAGAAGCTGCTTCAAATACTGATATAATATACTATTATGCTCACTAGAAGCTACCTCAAATACTAATATCACATACTATTTATGCTTACTAGAAGCTGCCTCAAATACTAATATAGTATACTATTATGCTCGCCAGAAGCTGCCTCAAATACTGATATTGTATACTATTTATGCTCACTAGAAGTTGCCTCAAATATTGATATAGTATACTATTATGCTCGCCAAAAGCTGCCTCAAATACACATATAGTATACTATTATGCTTGCCAGAAGTTGCCTCAAATTCTAATTCGATCATCTAATCAAATCACTAATTTTATGATTCCTGATAAAAACAATCGTGTGTGGGTACACGGTCAACTTTAGCCAAAAATACAATTTTCTGCCACTTGAAAATCCCACCAAATTTGATGGTCCACAAATACATTTTTGGCGCTATAAACCGACGCCTGGTAATTTCCAAATTAATTACTGAAGTTAAATAAATTTAGGAATAAATTCCCAAAATCACAATCACTCACAATCAATACCAATTAGAACTCAATTAAATAAACAAATTACTTTACTGTAATCAGCATGAAATTCCGGTCACTGACTATCCCCATCTAATTTCCAGAAAATAAACAATTAATTAAATAATTACACAAAATAATAAATAAATGCAAATAAATAGAAATTAGACCCGAAAAGCCTAATTGGAAGCTGAGACAAGTCTAGAAAATTTTTGAACCACTCTAGATAAATACTTGGAGCTTGTCTTGGCTCTAACTACAATACTCTAACCACCTAACAAGCAATATCATATCGGCTAATTAAATCACTAATCTAATCTAACCAACCATCTAATCCATGCTTAACTTAAACTAAACAATCCTCAAGTGTCATTAACATACTAAGTAAGGATTAGTGAGTTAAACTCACTTGATTTACAATCGGCTTGGATTAAATTGACAGGAACGCCGAGAGGAACCAAAACTCCAAAGCAAGCCTAACAACCGAGGTCCGGAAGGCACCGAAGTAGGCCAAAACAACAGCTATGATAACCACAACCTCCGGTTCTGATTTGGGCCAAGAAAGATGGATCAGTGGTTGTTGCTTGCTCGAAATCGGTGAGGAAAGGCCGGTGGTGGCAGCAGCGAGTCAGGTGGGGGCAAACGGTGGCTCCAACAATAACGGCGGTGATAAACAGTAGCCTCATGACTGGTTGGGCAAGAATGATGTAGCTCTGGACGATGGAATAAGGACGGCCTACGTGGGACTCGCGGTGAGTGCGGATGCGCGACGGCTACTGCTCGAGTACCGGCAGTGGTGTGTGGTGGCTACGATGGTGGAGGGAAGCAACTGGTTCAACTCTATGCAACTTACTGAGCTGAAACGTGAAGAAGGAGGAGAGAGGGTGCTAACAGAAGCAGGGGAGAGGGAGAGGGAGGAGAAGGAACCAGTTGGTCTTGAGGGGGCCACCAATGACCTCATCTCTATCTCCTTTGGCCCCTTGAGGGCTCCACCACAATAGCTGGTGTCCACACAAGCCTTTCAAGCCAAGAATACCCCTTCTAGAAGACTTTAGGTGGTCCAAAGGTTGTGGGTGATGGGGTCATAAGAATTTTTAAAGGAGTTGGCACAAATTGGACTCCAATCCTTCTTGAGTCAACTCAATTCAGCCTCAAAAAAATTCAACCGTCGAGTCCTCAATCAAGTTGGTATTTTTCCTCACCAATATAACCCACTTGCATCTCAATTTTGCAATAAAAATGGTCATTTGCATTTTCCAGTCGAAAACGGCCTAATGACGACTTTTTCCCAAAAAGTCTCGATTTCCAAAAAAATATTCAGAGGTGAGTCGACATCCCTAAAATAACTTGTAACTTGACAGAACATTCAATTTTTGTAATCGAATTCAAATTTGTGGTTAATTTCACTCTAGCACATTTTTAGCGTGACTTAGATATTGGGTAGCTTTCAGAAATTTTTAGTGCAAATAACTTGTGGTCGATTTTCTTCGAGCCACAATGAACCTATTCGACACATTGGTGACTCTCGGTTGTCATGAAAATCTCGAGAATTCAAATATAGACACGGGGTACCAAAACGGCAGAAAAAACAATCTAGTGCCGATTAACGGGAATTTTGCAATTTAGTGGAATCACCAATGTTTAGCCAAACATCTCTGTCAAACCGACATATTTCTGATCTCTAAGTGATTTTTAACTATGTTGTAATGATCTCTACAAATGAGTATGGTCGAGTAGTCAATTCCTAGTCGAATCCTCAAGTCTAATGCATTAAAATCCGTTAATGGCTTCCCCAGATAGTCTAGTTATCTCACAAGTGATCAGCTTTGAGAATAACACTATAAGCATGTTGATGAAAAGTCTGATTAATTTAATTGAAAGCAAAACTGTAAAATCTAGGATATCGCAAGTGTGAGTTTTGGTTGACTCGTGTGTCATTCCTAGGTCATGTGATTTCAGGTGAAGGAATTTCCGTGGACCCGACCAAGATTGAAGCAGTGATCAGAAGTTTCCTTGGTTTAATAAGATATTACAGATGGTTTGTGGAAATATTTTCAGTGTTATCTTTGCCGTTGACTTGATTACTAAAGAATGAAGAGAAATTTGTGTAGACAAACAAGTGCGAGCATAGTTTCCAAGAGCTTAAGCAAAAGCTGATGACCACACTTGTGCTGACCATTCTATCTAGTCCTAGAGTAGACGAGATCTACAGTGATGCGCCGTTTAAAGGATTGAGTTGTGTGCTAATGTAACATGGTAGGGTTATTACATATGTGTCCCATCAGTTGAGACATCACGAGTTGAATTACTCGACGTGTGACTTAGAACTCGCAATAATTATTTTCACTTTGAAGATTTGGAGACATTATTTGTGTGGAGAAAGATTCAAGATCTTCATAGATCATCAAAGTTGCAAGTACCTATTCTCTCAGAAGGAATTGAATATGAGGCAGTGTTGATGGATGGAACTTCTACAGGACTATGACTATGATATTTTGTATCACCCTAGAAAAGTGAATAAGGTCGCAAATGCATTGAGAAGGCTCGAGATTCGATTTTCAAGTTTGAGGTAGGCCACCCTTTAAGTGTTATGGCCACCCTTAAAATTGAGCTGGAGGTGCAAATCAGAATTAAGACGCTTTAACCAACAGATCCAGAGATTCAGAAGATCTTGTAAAAGGATATCGATAAGAGAAAGGCTGACTTTCAGATTTCTAAAGACGAAACACTAAGGTTTTGAGGACGATTGTGTGTACCTGACGATGTAGCACTTAAGGAAGAGATCTTATCAGAAGCTCATTGAGCAGTTACAGCATTCATCCAGGCAGTACAAAGATGTATCATAATCTAGGTCAACATTATTGGTTGTTTGCTATGAAGGCGGCTATCACCAAGCATGTCACCAAGTAGCTGACGTGTCGGCAAGTGAAGGCATAACATTGTAAGCCGGGAGGACTTATGCAACCTCTCGAGATTCCCAAATGGAAATGGGAGCACATCATAATGGACTTTATGACAGGCTTACCAATGAGTCAAAGGGGTAATGATTTTATTTGGATAATGGTCAATAGATTGACGAAGTCGTTTGACTTCATCATAGTACGAAAGGACCTTGATTTGGATAGGCATGCATAATTGTGCATGCATCAGATTGTTCGTGTACGTGGAGTGCCGGTGACGATTACATCAGACCGAGACCCTAGATTCACAGCTACCTTTTGTAAAAGTTTACAAACCGCTTTAGGAATGAAGCTGCAGTATAGTATGGCCTATCATCCTCAGACGGATGGCTAGTCTGAGAGGACGATTCAAACCCTCGAAGACATGTTACAAGTTTGCATGTTGGATTTTAAGGGAAGTTAGGAGGAACGGTTTCATCTTGTCGAGTTCGCCCACAACAAAAGCTACTAGCAGATCATTTAGATGGCTCATTTTGTGTTGTATGGCAGAGCATGCATAACGCCAGTTTGTTGGGATGAGGTCGAAGAACGAAAGATCACAGGCCCAAAGTTGGTTCCACAGTCAGTGGATGCAGTTGTCATTATCATAGACAGATTAAAGACCACTCAAAGCCGCCAGAAAAGCTACGTTGATAAGCATCGAAGGTCATTGGAATTCCAAGTTGGTGAACACGCGTTTCTGAAGGTTTTATCAATTAGAGATACTTCATGCTTTGACAAAAAGGGAAAGCGGAGTCCGAGGTATGTATGTCCCCTTGAGATTTTGAAAGAAATCAAGATCCTAACATATCGTCTTGCATTGCCGCCAAGGTTGGCGCAAGTACATGACATCTTTCACATGTCGATGTTAAAGATGTATGAGCCTAACTCGACCAATGTGCTAAATCTTGAAAAGTTAAGCGTGAACGACAGAGTGTCGTACGTGGAAAGCCCAGTTCAAATTGTAAATCAAAAAGCACAGATTTTGCGCATCAAGATGATCCATTTGATTAAAGTAGTTTGGCAACACTACGGCATAGAAAGAGCAACCTCGGAAAGTGAAGATTCGATGAAACGAATGTACCCCACCTTTTTGTTTAAAGATTTGTATGGTTTAAATTTCATGGACGAAATTTTCATAAGAGGGGAAGAGTTGTGACATCCTGAATTTCAAGTTCTGTCTTTGATTGAATGAGTTGGGCTTTTCATTGACACGCCAATAGTTTTTTTCCCTGAGCTGATAACTCACAGGATAACTAGCCTATCGGGTGAAGCCATTAAGGAATCTAAATGCAATTGACTCAAGAATTCGATCAGGAATCGACTACTCAACCGTGCTAATCTGCAAGGGTCATTACAGTACTATCAAAATTGATGAGAGACCAGAGATAGGTCGATTCGATAGAGGTATGTGATTAGTGTGTGGGTGATTCCACTTAATTGTAAAATTTCTGTTGAACGACACTAGACCGATTTTTTCGTCATTTTGGTATCTTGTGTCTGTATTTGAAATCTTGAGATTTTCATGACAACCGAGAGTTGCCAATGAGTTGAAGATGTATGTTGTGGCTCAAAAATAATCGACCACAGGTCAATTACACTAAAATTCCTAAAAGCTACCTAGTAGGTTAGGTCACGCTAAAATCGTGCCAAATTGAAATAAATCGCAAATTTAAACTCGATTTTAGAAATTGAAAGTTCTGTCACGTCACAATTTATTTTAGGAAAGTCAACTCATTCTCCAAAGAATTTTCAGTGAACTCAAGATTTTTACGGGAAATCAGTTCGGACGATTCGAAAAAGAACATAAATTCAAACTGACCAAATTGAAGGGATTTTTGGCCTCCTCAGTGAGCTATTTGGTGAGGGGAAATGGTAGAAATTGTGTGGGCTTCCTCCATAGCAAACTTGGACATCAAATTAAGGAAGTTAGAGAAGAAATTGAAGTCTAAGGTGAGGAAATTTGGAGCCTTGGATGGGGGCTGCAACATTGGCACCAAAATTGTGCTATTTAGGGAATTATCTTTCAAGAAAGTATTAGGGGGAATCAAGCATTTAATTGAGGGGATAATTTTGTTGACTTTTGCCCCCCTCTCTAATCTTCTCTCGTACGTTTCTCTAGCCCTCATCCGTTCTTTCTCTCCCTCCCTTCTTCGAGTGTCCCTCTCCCCCAATTTCCCTTCTATTTATGCTTTCCTTCATTCCTTTCACTGAAGCCAGCCTCTGTAGCTACCCCATCTTTGCTTGTCTCCTCTACCGCTTGCTCCTCCACCAACCCTTATCTCCCTCCACCGACTCTCCTTCGCGTTGCCACGAAGCTACCGAGTCAACCTAGCAAATTCTCCAGGTGGAGCCACATTGTTGACTCCGCAAGCCACACACTCGTCCCTACCGATCCTTCACATTGCCATGAAGCTAGCTTGTTGCTTCCACCGCCTACCAGCTCACATTTCCTCTTCATGAGCTAGCCACTCCACCGAGTCAACTATAGTCCCCAGCCCCTTGAAGCTTCTCCGTGTGCCAACTACCAACCCCACCCATTCCCCTCCATCTTCGTTGCTTTCCACCAAGTCGAACTTCCATCTTCATTTCATCCATTGTCGTCGACCGCAAATCAGCCATGCAAGTTGCTACCTGCAACTCATCCAAACCATGCCGAGTCCAGCCCTTGACCATGACTTGCAAGGCCGTTTTCAGCTTTGGTTTGTCTCCCATTGGCGCCACCACAAGCTTAAGTTTCAGCTGCCGTCACACCACCATCGTTTGGATATTCTTCTGGAAATGCGTGGCCAAATCTATGCTCTGGACTGTGAAATTCAAGCCTTGAAGAATGCTGGACAAGCATCTTCAGTTACCCTGGAGGATAAAATGAAAGACCTCGCTCTGCAACTTCAAGCCAATGCAAAGGGAGAAGAGGTAGCTCAACGAGGGAAGACTTGAAGAAGCTAGAAGGAGTAGTCCAGTCCATGGGAGATTTCCAGATTGTGCGCATTCCCAGCGGACATGACATCTTTCTCACCTTTTTAATGTTGACAAAAAGGGGAGAAAAGCAATTTGAACCAAACCAACAACCAACTTTCTTCAAATTTCTTTGACTTTAAGTTTTTTATGTTTGTTTATGACTTGAGCAATCTTGGGTGTGAACTTGAACTTGACTGAATTGGCTGTGGATTTTAATGCTTGACTGTTTGCATTCATATCAAGTGTTGTTATATGGTATTACTCATGAAAGACTAACCAATTTTCTCGTGGATGCGAGTCTGGTTGCTTTGTTAATCTTTATGAGATTGCCATATTGCTTGAAAAATGTTTTTGCAGGTCAAAGTGGTTCAAATCTACAAGAAAGTTTTGTCACCATCAAAAAGGGGGAGATTGTTGGAGAAATCGTTCCGAATATTTTGAAGCCGACAAAACATTTCCTTCGATCTAGTCTCGGGTATCTCGAGATCGTCTAGTCTAAAGTCTCGAAGACTTTCTAACTACCAAACTCAAGATTTGAGACTCAAGATTCAAGACTCAAGACTATTCTCATTGACAGTCTTTCGATCCAAAGTGATGAAGGAAATCCAGAGCCGAAGTATATGGTTGAGGATTTAATCCTATCGTCTAGAGAATATCTCTTTTGTTGGATAAATATAACGGATTCTTTTGGTCGACGAAGTATTCTTGGAATGTTCTATTCTTGGAAACCAAGATCCTGATTGTATGGGCGAACATGATTGATGGGCTATCGTCAGGTTCCTTTTATAGCTCGAATGATCTTCCTGATTGATTTCGTCCAACGGGTAGATTGGAGGAATTCCTTTGGTAAGTGTCAACGGTATGATGGCATAAAGGAGTATAAAAAGGAGGACGTTCTAGTTGTTTGAGACGTGATTGATAGAAAAATTCCAGAGTCTGAAGCACCTTGATTATTAGTCGATACAGTCTGAGCGAAATTGTATACACAGAGAGTGTCTATACTTGGTGATACCTTGAGCGAGTGTGGTAGATCATTTACACCGAGAAATCAAGGAAGATCAACACTGTAACATCTCTTTGTTCATAGTGGAATCCAGCCAAATTGGCTGTCAGTGCAGAAGAGTGGACGTAAGCCTGAATCAAGCTGAACCACTATAAACCGCGTGTTTAATTCTCTCTTTCCTTACTTAGTCTTACGTTGATTATTACTCTTCGCAAATCTTTCAACTGTCTAAGTATTGCGCAAGTATACAGAAATTATCAAGAAAAATCTTTGTATACCTATTCACCCCCCTCTAGGTACTCGTACTAGCAATATCACGAACATCATTAAAGGTCATCTACCTCTTAGGTTCTAGTTGCTCTCTTACTAACTCTTGCTCCACCAACTGTGCCCTCTCATAAATCTCATTATATTCCCTTATATTCAAAGGCACCAGTTGTTTTCTAATATCAGTCCTTAATCCTTTCAGGAATCTCTTAGCCTTTTCCTCTCGATCCTCAACCAACCTAGGAGCATATCTAGACAATTCAGAAAATTTTGCCTCATACTGGTCTACTGTCAGCTCCCTTTGTTCTAACTGAACAAATTCAGTGATCTTTCTATTGTTGGCACAATCAGAGAAATGCTTCCTATTGAAAGCCCTAACAAACTCATCCCAGTTCACATCAGTACCTGGTGGAAAGATCGTATCCTTCGAGGCTCTCCACCAAAACTTTGCATTTCCCTCCAGCTGGTACTCTGCTAAAACTATTTTCTCAGCCTCACTACAGTCCAACAACCGGAAAATTCATTCCATTCTATCAATCCAATGTTCCGCCTCCTCTGGACTTCCCATCCCACTAAACTTAAGTGGTTTCAACTTTAGGAATTGCTCCACCAGTCCCTGAGGGCGACGTTCCACTCCGAGTTGTTGCTGCACTTGCCTTTCCATCAGATTTCCAATATTGGCCAATGCTTGCAGGATATCTTCCATTCGGGGTTCAGCCCTCGATGGATGAGCACTTCCAGCTCGTACCATGACTTTCCTGAAATTTCCAAGCATTGCCTCAGGAATAATCTGAGACTCACTATCTCCATTCAAAGCAACTACTACTACTACATAAGTAACATATGCATGTTACTGGTACCTAAAGACAACTCAAAACTAATTACTAGGGATCTACGAGTGAATTCTCGTCACCCGTTATTCAATTATTCCGTTTTATTTCCTATAGTGTGCATCATTCTATCCTCATTTCCATTTGAGGCTCCTTATCACTCCAAATGGACCATAGCTCTGATACTAACAAAGGCTGTGGCACCCCTCGACGGCCCCCGATCCATTAGGGTCGCCACAGTTCGCTCTACCTTTCTCTTTCCCTATTAACATGTTACTCTGATACCATTTCAATTGCAGCGGGTCCATACAACCATGGGGGATTACATCTTTTATTAACGGTCCCTTGCGCAATTTACATAACGGAAGCATATCCAACAATTCCCTTCCCTACATTCAGAAATCGATGCACACCTACTAAACATCTTATATAAGTTAAAGCCGGACACGTTTATTTACATAAAGCATATGGACATCTTTAGTCAGTACATCGAAATGCCAATGTTTCTATACTCGGCTATACTTTAAAAGATGACCGACATCTCCTCCCACAATCGTATGCTTAAGGTCCATCAACCAGTGTCGGCGTCCAAAGGTTCCCTCCTTTGCTATCCTTCTCCTCACGGTCATATCCAACCGTTCAAACCATCTACTAATCTGAAATGTTGGTCCCCAAAAGGGGTGAGTACAACCACTCAGCAGATAGGGAAATCCAATAACAACTCAATGCATCAAGCAAATCATACATGCATTGCAGGCGTTACTCACCTTGAAGCCATGCGCATACTATCATGCATCATCATAACAGTTTATAACACATACATGTGTATCATCATCATATCATACATGTCATCATCATCATGACATCATCACATTACACATGTCATATTATATATCATCATCATCATTATCATCACCATGCATATCATCATGCATGTCATATCATCATCATTATCATGTATATCATCATGCATATCATATCATGATCATCATGCATATCATCATGCATATCATCATCATCATCATCATGCATATCATCATGCATATCATATTATCATGGGTGATCATCGTTATTTCACATCACATATCATTACCATCATCATGCATATCATCATGCATATCATACCATGGGTGATCATCATATCACATCACATATCATCATCTCCATCATCATGCATATCATCATGCATATCATAGCATGGGTTAATTTTCATATTTATCTTTAAATTTGATCACCACATCACCCTTCCTCGATTCATCAATTTTATCTCATATTTTACACTCGCATCTCATGCGAGAAAAACCTCTGGGCATGTATCCAAGATACAACCGGGCATCTGGCCCCCCACATTCCGGGCATCTCGCATCCCAACTAGCATCACGAGGAACCTCCGGCATGTATCCAAGATACAACCGGGCATCCGGCCCCCCCACATTCCTGGCATCTCACACCCAAATCCTGGCATCGCGAGGCATTCCCTTCGGGCAAAGACCTCCGACAGGGCTTTCGGAATTATGTACCGACATACCAGCAGGCCTCCCTTGGAATTACGTGCCGTATACCACCGGGCGTCCCGACACTCCCGGGGAAATCCGGCAATGTATCTCTATACATTCCGGCCATCATCCTCCACCACAACCATTTTCTCATTTCCCATCATTCACCATCATTTTAATCTCATTATTACATGACATATGATTCACACATGCATCACAATTTATGATCATATATACACCAATGTCATATAACAATGCATAATAAATTCAAATGGAATTCATGGCCAATAAAATAATTCCTTTTTATTTTATTATTATATTTATTTATTTTCATAAATAAATATTAAATTTAATATCTATGATTTTCCCAAAATCATAATATTCAAACAATCATTAAACAAACCAATAAGATGACAATTTCATACAAAATTCATGGCCAAATTGAATTTCACATAATTTCACAATTTTCACAAAATAGGACATGATATTCGGATAATGACCAGAATTGCACAGTTTCCAAATAAATTCGATTAAAATACTCATATGGTCTTCAAAAATTACGAAATTTTACAGGGTGATAGCAAAGACATTTTCGTGCATTTTTCATGCAGAACTCTAAGCAAAATTATTTTTATATTAATTTATACAACCCCACGAAACTTCTGGAACCACTACCGTGTCGTCCAGAATACACATCTCCGAAATATTAAGATTTCACCCATCTATTCTCTTTCGTTTCCTCTGAAATTTGAATATGTTATGTACCAAGGTGTCCTTTACATGTTTCATGAAGAGATCTAGTCAAATAACCAAAGTATGGTCACCATTTAAGTCCATGAAGTCTCGCGTGTCTCGGAATACTTCACCAGAATCATTGTCTCCAAGATCTAGCCGATTTACCAAGTGATACTTGTTCTTTTTGCTTCAAATTTGAGTATGTTGTAGTTTAAGGTGTTACCTACAACTTTCATGATGACATCGAAGTCAAATCTTCAACAAAAATGAACATGCAAACAATAATCCAACAAGAAGTCAGTGAAAACTTCACAGATCTGGGGTCTCCGAAAAATAGAACTTTAACCCCTCATATCTCCATCCTTTTCCACGAAATTTCAGTATGTTATAGCACAAGATGTTAGCTACAACTTCCATGAAGACATCAAAGCCAAAATCGGACTCCAAAGACACATGCAAGCTCAAACAAGCTACTGACTCCTACAACCGAGCAAGAACAGTCACACGGTTTGAAAACAACCAACCCTTACCTCGGTTTTTCGCACAAATAACACCTAAAATCGAACATGCAACCAACACTACAACAAGCAAGAGAAGTGAAGGACTCCACTTGCCTCTAAGATGAGCAAATGACGACGAACGGACGGCGGGACACAGCGATTCCTCCTCGGCTCCGCCTCCTCTCCCTCTCGGTCTCTCCCTCTCTCTCGTGATTCCTCTCTCTCTCTCTCCCTCTCTCTCGGCCGAATGGAGCAAATACCGCTCACTGACCTTTCTCTCTCTCTTTTTATATCCCCATCTTCTCATGATTAGTAATCATTGCTTGCCACCTAAATGGACCAATGCATGGCATCCTAGTCTAGGCCAATGCATGCCCTTCTTTGCGCCACTTGTCTTGATCCATGCAAGATGGGCCGGCCATCATTCTTTTGGGCCTCTAATGGGCCGGTCGAATCCCCCCCTTGGGCCGACTTGCTTGGCCCATCAAGCTTAGCCCAAATGGGCTTAAGACCCATTAGAAAATTAACCCCTTTCCCCCCCCCTTTTTTTTGAATTCCTTTCTATAATTATTTTTAAATTTCAATTTTCATCTTGGCCAAAGTCTTTGGTCATTTTTGTTCATTGAAATTTAATTTATAAATCTTATGGCCAAGCATAGATTATTAATCTATTAAATTTAAATTTCCACAATCACAAGCACAAATCATCAAATTTAAAAGACTAATGGCTAAAACATAAGCCATGGAAATTCTACCACCTAATTAAAGACTTTAACACACCTTATGGCTTGGCTTTGAATTTCGGGATGCCACACAGATTTATTAAAATAAGGTCTTTGTGCAGAAAGAATTTTTTCCAATTTCTCAGATCCTATAAAAAATCTTTTAGAAATACTTGAGATGTCATTTTTCAAGAATGCATTTTCTTTTGAAAGATTATTTGCATTTTCTTTTAAAGTAATAACACTTTTGTCTAAACTTTCAATTTTTTCTTTCCAAACAATTTCCTGTTGCTTTAGTGCAGAATTTTCCCTTTTGAGTTTGGAAATCCTTTTAAGAGAAGTTTTGAGACTAAGACACAATTCATCAATATATCTAGAGACTTTAATAGGGATTTTCAAATTACTTACCTTAAATTCACTATTTGAATCTAAGTCTATCTCGGAGTCTGAATTTGAGTCTGATTGTGCCATGAGACAAATATTGGCATAATCATCATCACTTTCTTCACATTCTGTGTCACTCCAAGTTTCTACTTTGAGTGCATTTCGATATTTCTCAGTTTTTCCTTTCTTTTTCCTCAGAAGGGGACAATTGGGTCTGATGTGTCCCTTTTTCTTACATTCAAAACAAACTACATCTCTATTGGATTCATCATCCCCAACAGACTTAGTCTGTTTCTTTTGAAAACTTTGTTTCTTTGGATTGAATCTTCTCCCCATTCTATTTAGCTTTCGGAGCTTCTTATCGTGAGAGCAAGCTCTTCATCATCCATATCATTTTCAGAATCTGTAACATTAGAATCATCATTAGATTTTAATGCAATGGATTTCTTACCGTTAGGATCATCATCTTCATTGATTCGCTCTACTTCATAAGACTGAAGAGTCCTAACCAATTCGTCAACAAAGAGTGGCATGATTCTTTGTGTCTCCCTTATTGAGGTTTTTATGTGATTCAAATCCTTGGAGAGTTCACGTAATAGCTTGTTTACTTCCATGGGATCAGAAATTGGTTGACCTTGATTTTCAAGAACATTCACGATTTCTGTAAAATGACTAAACAAGTTAGTGATAGATTCTCCTGATTTCATTTTGAATGCTTCGTATTGACCGAGCAGAATGTTGATTTTGGTTTCTTTCACTCGATCAGTTCCTTCATAGGTGATGTGTAATCTATCCCAGACTTCTTTAGTTGTAACACAAGAAGATATTCTGTTATATTCAGTAGGTGGTAATGCACAATATACAGAATAAATTGTTTTTGCATCAAGAGCTTGTCTCTTGGTTATCTCTTCTTGAGTCATTTCGTTAGACTCAACGGCTTCTTTTCCTCTTTCTGACACTGGTGCAGCTTTAGGAATGATTCCTTTCTCTACCACATCTCATTCCAAAGGATCCTTTGATCTTAGAAATGCCTTCATCTTGTTTTTCCATATGTTGTATTCATTTCCATCAAAATAAAGCGGTCTGGTATTGCTTTGCCCTTTAACCAGTCCTGGAGCCAACATACTAGCCATGGATCTTTGACTCTGAAGTAAAACACTTCAATTTAAGTGAGTACACAGGCTCTAATACCAATTGTCAATACTAGTATGAACACCTAGAGGAGGTGAATAGGTGTAAAAACAAATTTCAAAGATAAGTGTGCAGCACTATTCAATAATAGATTTTGAAAAGGAAATTTGTTTCTTGTCAACTAAACAAGTTACGATTAAAGTAAAAGAGTGTAGGGAAGAGAATTAGAACACAGAGTTTATAGTGGTTTGGCTTAATCCAAGCCTACGTGATGTGGACATCGAGCTATATCGAGGAGGAGGTGCTAAGGACCCATTATCTATTCCTACTGGTTCGATCACTCGAGCGCGGGCCAAGCAATTTAGGCAATCTGTTGGTGTCATGGTTTATGATCTTTGGCGTGAAGATGACCTTGGAACAAATCTTGAAGAATCTTGGAAATCTTGGCACAATTTAATTATCTGGTCACCAACTATTTGACAAATTCAAATAGGAATATTCTTCTTATTTAGGAATATTCTAGAATATGACGCATTAGTTTTTGTTTAGGGTTGGTTTTAGGGTTTGTGTGGTGGCTAGAAGGCACATATATATAAGATTGATTGAATTTCTTTGGGGGACAGAGATATATTTTATTTTTAAGGACACAAATTGAGAGGTTTTCTTCTATTGCTCTTTTGAGGACTTGACCTTATCAAGATTCTCTTTGGCGGTCGATTAGACTTATCGAGCGAGATAGCGAATTCTTTCGCTCGTGGCATCTATAACGATGGTTGGTTGACACGCGTTCGTCAACAGGTCACATTCATACCGAGGTTGCCAATCACAGGTTTGATTAGAGGTCGAGGTTTGCAATTCGCACCATCTGGGCCTTCGTAGAACGATCCTTTCACAATGATTCACATCACTACGTCCACTCTTCCGCATTGACAGCCCACCGGCTAGATTTCACTATGAATAAAAGAGTTGTTACAGTAAAGCTCTTCCTTGATTCCACAGTGTGGAGACTCTACTACACTTCATCAAAGTCTCTCAAAGATATAGACTCTCTTTTGTAAACAAGAATTCGCTCAACAAATGAATTGACTAAGAACAAGGAGCTTCAGACTTTGGAATTCTTCTATCGCGCATGCACTCGAACAACTGGAACGTCTTCCTTATATACTCCTTTATGCCATCATACCTGTTGGCACTTACCAAATGAATTCTTCCAATTTATCCGTTGGATAGAATCAATTAGGAAAATCTTCGAGCTATTTAAGGAACATGAAGATAGCCCATCAATCATGCTCGCCCATACAATCAGGATCTAGGTTTCCATAAATAGAACCTTCTAAGTATACTTCGCCAATCAATGGATCCAAAATACCTGAATCAATCTTGATTTGAATAAAGGATTCGGACATGCTATATCCAGCCAAGAGATCTTCTCCATAATGAAATATGCAGTTCTAGATAAGCCTTCTTCGACGGTCTAGAAACTGTCAATAATGATAGATTTTGAGTCTTGAATTTGGCAATCCGGAGGTCTTCAGACTTTGATAGAAGAGTCTGCAAGTTTTCAGACTAGACTAATGAAAACGTTTTGTCAGCTTCAAAACACCCAAGGAAGTTTTCTCCAACAGGAATGATGGTCAATAGTTAAAGAAGAAAAAAATAGCAAGAGACCATGGCAGGGAGACAATCGGATGGGGGGCAGCTGGCATGCGAGAGAGAGTGGGACCAAAGGGAGAGAAGGGAAAAGTAAATCAAAACATCCCACACTCAACAATACTTGGTCCCACAAGCTTTCATACAAATCCCTTGGGTTCTCTAAGCCATTATGCACATAAAATACCACAAATAACTAAGTTGAGGTCCATTTGTTGTAGTCACCATACCAGCCCATGAATTTCACAAATTGGACTTCCATTCAATCCAATTTGATCCCCGAAAATCCCAATGCTAAAATGTTTGGTCCTCACTTGCTTTCTTGCACCATAATTCCTCCGAATAACAAGTCCTTGGTAGCAAAAATGGCCATTTCCTTCAATTTCAAATTCTATTTCATTTTTCCCGAAATCCAATTTCTCAACAATTCTCTTCGATTGATGTACAATTTTGTTGAAGGAAAAGCCCACACAATTTCCTTTTACCAACTAACTCACACAAGAGGCCAAATTCCCCTCAAATTGACCAATATGAATTTCCGTTCGTTTTCCAAATCATCTGAATCGATTTTCCGTAGAAATCCCAAACTCGCCGAAAATTTCTCGAATGATGAGTTGATGTTCCCAAACTGACTCGTAACATGACAAGACTTTCAATTTCTAAAATTGAATTCAAATTCACGATTAATTTCAATTTGGCGTGATTTTAACGTGACCTAGCTTACCGGGTAGCTTTTATAAATTTTTTGTGCAATTGACCCGTGGTCAATTTTCTTTGAGCCACACGTACCTCTTTGACACATTGGTAACTTTCGATGGTCGTGAAAATATTGAGGTTCCAAATACAAACATAGGGTACCCAAAATGATAGAAAAACCGATCTAGTGCCGATCGACAAGACGTTTGCATTAGGTGGAATCACCCACACTTTGACCACACACTTTAGTCGAATCGACCTATCCCTAGTCTTTGATCAATTTTTAATTGTGACGTAATGTACGGTCTAGTAGTCAAATCCTAGTCAAATTCTCAAGTCTATTATGTTAAAATCCTTTAACGGCTTAACCGGATTTACTAGTTATCTCTTTAGTGGTCATTTCAGAGAAAAGCATTATAGGCATGTCGATGAAATGCCCAACTTATCCAATCGAAATTAGAACTTGAAAATCAGAATGTCACAACTCTTAACAAAAGGTGGGGATTATCATCCTCTCATTGAGTCTTCACTTTCTTTGATTGCTTCTTCAGTCCTGTGGTGTTGTCACACCAGCTTGACCAAAGGGACCATCTTGGTACATAGAATCTGTTTCAACAATCTGAACCAGGCTTTCTACGTACGTCACTTTGTCATCCACGTTTGACTATTTAAGACTCAGCACGTGGGTCGGGTCAGACTCGTATATCCTCAACATCGACACATGAAAGACGTCATGCACTTATGCCAACTTTGGCGACAACTCAATATGATACGTTAGGATCCCAATTCTTACTAGAATTTCAGAGGGACCTACGTACCTCGATTTCAAGTTTCCCTTCTTGCCAAAACGCGAAGTATCCTTCATTGGTGACACATTCAAAAAGATGCACTCACCAACTTGGAATTTCGGCCTTTGACGCTTAACAAGGCAACTTTTCTAGCGACTCTGAGCGGTCTTTAATTTGGCACTGATAACCGTAACTGTATCCATTGACTGTTGGATTAATTCTGGGCTGTGATCTTTCATCAGGTAACTTCCTTCTCACAAACTAAAGTTTTGTACACTCTACTATGCAATGCTTCAAAAGGGGACCATCTAACTGCTTCGCTAAAACTAGGAACGTTGGATCTAGATCTGGTATAAATTCGTCATTGGCACTCCATAAAGACAAAATATCTAATGCCTATATATTTTTGCATGCCTATTCAAATCAAGATCCTTTTGTATAGCGATGAAGTGAGTCGGCTTTGTCCATCTGTCGACCACTACCTCAAATGGAATCATTACCCCTCTGGTTCCTTAATAAGCACGTCTTAAGGTCCATCATGATGTGCACTCATTTCCACTCTGGGGTCTCAAGAGGTTACAAAAGACCTCCTGGCTTACAATGCTATGCCTTCATTTGTTGGCACGTCGGACACTTGGCGACATGTTTGGTGATGTCCGCCTTCATACCAGACCATCAGTAGTGTTGACACAAATTTTGATATACCTACGTATTGTTCGGACGAATGTTGTAACTACTATGACAAGCTTCTAATAACATCTCTTCCCTGAGTGCTATATTGTCAAGTACTCACCATCATCCTCGGAACTTTAGTGTTCCGACTTTAGAAATCTGAAAATCAGCTTTTCTCTTAACAAGGTCCTCATGTAAAATCTTTTGAAAATCCGGGTCTATCAACTGAATCATCATGATTCTAACCTAAACATTTGGCTCAATTCCGAGGGTGGCCATAACATTCTAAAGGTGGCCTACCTCAAATATGAAAACCTAATCTCGAACTTCCTCAAGTAAAACCCATTCTTTGACCATCATCAGCGCAACTGAAGACTCTTGACTCAGCGCATCTTTGACTTAGTCCGTCTTTCTAGGGTGATACAAGACATCCCAATCACAGTCCTTCCGAAGTTCTAATTCGCAACACTGTCTCCTACTCAACTCTTTTTGAGAGAATAAATACTTGAGACTTTCATGGTTGATGAATATTTGGAATCTTTCTCCACATAAATAGTATCTCTAAATCCTTAGAGCAAAAATTATTACTGCAAGTTCTAAATCACACATTGGGTAATTTAGCTCACGAGATCTCAACTAACAGGACGTGTATGCCACAATCCTACCATGTTACATCAGTACGCAACCTAGTCCCCTAAACAACGCATCACTATAGATCTCGTATCCTCCATGACCAAATGGAATGGTCAGCATAGTTGCAATAGTCAGATTTTGCTTAAGCTCTTGGAAACTACGCTCGCACTTATCTATTCATATGAACTTTTCTTCTTTCTTCAGGAGTCAAGTCAACAGCGACACCGATGCTGAAAATCCTTCCATGAACCTTCTGTAGTAACCTGTCCAACCCAAATGGCTCTGATTTCTAATACTGTTGCTGGTATTGGTCCACTAATAACTACCTCGATCTTGGTCGGGTCCACAAAGATTCCTTTGCGTGAAATCACGTGGTCTAGGAATGTAACACAAGTCAACCAAAACTCGTATTTGCTAAACTTAGCATACAATCATGGATCCTCAGGGTCTGAACTACCATTCTCAAATGACTCCCACACTACTTAGTACTCCTCGAATACACCAAAATATCATCAATAGACACGATCACGAACTGATCTAGATATTCTTTGGACATTCGATTTGCCAAATCCATGATAGTAGATGGAGCGATTGTCAGACCAAATGGCATTACAATACTCTCATAATAGTCTTTTTGAGTATGAAACGCTAAATTCAGTGCGTCTTCCTTTCAACTCCTCTGTTGATAATACCCTGTCCTCAAGTCAATCTTTGAAGTATCGACACTCTTTGTAACTGGTCACACAATTCATCGATCTTCAGCAATGAGTACTTGTTCTTGATCGTCACCTGATTGAGTTAACGATAGTCGATGCATAATTGCAACGAACCATCTTCTTTCTCACAAACGAAACCGGTGCTCCCCAAAGTGACGCACTGGGACATATGAATCTTTTATTCAACAATTCTTGCATCTGCATCTTCAATTTTTTTAATTCAGACAACAAGAACTAGTAAGAAGCCTTAGAGAATGGCTCCGTCCCAGGTGCTAACCAGATCGCGAATCCTGTCTCTTTCTCTGATGATAGGCCTGACAATTCTTGGGAAAATACATCTAGAAATTCTTGAACTATTGAGATATCCGCAATCTTCATTTCTTCGATCTGTCTTATCTATGACAATCACCAAGTAATCTTAGCAACCCTCGTCTAACAAATGGGTTGCCTTCTAGCGATGAGATTAAGGAAATCGAGGGTCTTTCTCGCCTCCTAATAAACTCGACACTCCCACATGCTAATGAATTAAGCTGGATTACTCTGCAACAATGATTCATTTCTACAAGATGTTCCTTGAGTCAAAACCTTTTTACACATGACGTCAAAGTTACACATTAGCCAACCAGTCAAGTACAACTATAATAAGTGATTCCCTTTCTACAACTTTAATACACCTAACTGAAGTTCCACGAACTTGACTAAAACTCTACTGCGCTACTCTGATAAAATCATCCCAAAAACATTCTTCCATCAATCGGTGTAGGGTTGGTTCCGTTCTTGTTCCTTTTCTCATCCTAGTGGCATCCTATCTACGGTAGTAGTGCTTGTGCTCCCTAGGACTCTCGCTAATAGTCCCTCACCTGATGGTTGTGCTGGCCACATCTATAGCATGCTCCCATTATACCAGGACATTGGATTGATCCACTCTTCCTTCTGCAAACTTAGCACACATCTTAGTGAATCCTCTGTCTTATGTTAGGTGATAGCATGCACCCCTTTCTAGCACCCGAGGCCTATTCCAAGTGCCCCACTGAATGTTCTGCAATGCATTCCCTCTGATCTATTCTATTGACGGTGACGGCAGCTGAGATCCCATTAACCCGTGCAGACAATCTTTGACCAGGTGGCCGTGTTGGCGGCACCCATAACAAATCTTGCCCTAGGAAAACACGAGGTTGATCCATGTCATCTCCCACAGGAAAAACATGCTCCCTTTTGACTCAGTGTTGACTTGACTAGAATAGAAAACTTTTCTCTCGACATCGGTCTTTTCCTTGACCGACTTCCATTTCTGCTTGAACTAAATCTTGACTCAGATATTGTAGTCTGTTCCTTGATCATAAATCCAGGTTGGAACTCAACAGGAGTGACAACAACAACGATTACGGCATTGGCAGCGACAGTGACAACAACAATAGCAGTAGCTTAGTCCTAAGCTTGCTGACCTAACAAGTTTCCAAGGAACACTAGTGCCTGAATGATCCCATCAAACCTAGGATCGCTCGATGTTGCTACACTAGTACTAGCCTATGGCGGTACTCTTACACTCACACTGGCTTGAGCCGACGCTCTACCTTGGGTACCAATCCATGTTAGCATTCTACCTTGAGTCACAAAGGTTACTACCCTCTTACTAGGATCTTTATAGAAACCCATTTTCTAATACCATTACCATATTAGAATTTGAGTGACCCACACAAACAAACTATCAATCAGTTACCAATCACATGCACTAGCATGAAATAAAGGTCATTCCCAGTAACTATCCCATGACTTACCGCACTTTATCACTCCAAACACAGACCTGCTTTGATACTACTAAATGGGGATGTCATGCCCGAATCCTCCGTGTGTGCCAATTGCTCGGTAGTCGATTAAATAGCAATGTCCTAGGACGTGTCCCCAATCCATTCATTTTAATGCACATGTGAGAGCAAATAAAAAAATCCCCGAGACAACCATAAAATGAGATAGAAAAGTAAGGCCACATTTTTTGGAAACCACATTACACCTTTATACATATCAGATTAATTTATATACAATACTAGCCGATATTTACAAGGTCTACAAAAAGTTCGACTCTCCAAAACAAGCTGTCTTATGACCAGCTAGTTCGACTCATTTGTCGATTCTTTAGTGTCCATAAGATCCAGGCGAGATGTCAGGTTCTCCCCTACACTATCAGGAGGGTCAACTGGATCCTCATCTAGAGCAGCATCAATCACCACAGTGGGGATATCAAAAGTCCTAAGGGGACCTAGCTTAACCCCATTGAGAGCATAGCAGAAACATGCTCTAAATCGATTAGGTATTTCTTGATGTGGAATCTCTTCGACCCATTTAGTGGTTACAACTAGCTCGTAGACCCAAAAACTTCCGGGATCAAGGAAATTGGAAACTCGCTCTATAACCCTCATGGGATGACCATGACGGTCAAGGGTATTCGCCATATAAGAACCTGAAAATACTATTCCACAACAGGGTGAGACTACGTCTCAGTAAGTTCATTCCCTAAGACCCAACTAGGAAGAAAATACACCCCGAGACTACCTAAGCACAAACACGAGTTAGAGGACTTACCTTCGCCTCAGTTCCTTCCTGCAAGTCAATATAATTCAATTATACATTCAATCATTTCAACCAATCAGATCGAACCATCAATTAATCGATTCAGTCGATTCCATGTCATCAAGACCGTCCCCCAGTCACCTCAATCAATATTATCTATAAAGTCCAACCATATCCAAGACTGCTCACCTTAAGTTGATAATAGATAGTATAGCTCGCTCTAAGTTGATAAGGTTAAGGTATACCGCTCGTGCTAAGCTAATATATCGAGACCCTTAGGCTGATATAGTATACCGGTATACTACTCTCGTTAAGCTGACATATCACCTGCAGGCTGATATAGTATACCCCGATGCTTACTCTAAATTAATAATGTGTACTTGTTCACACTAAGCTGACATATCAAAGCCCTCAAGTTGATATAATACATTGTTCTCACCAATTGAGAATTTCACCATTTTTATCATACCGATAAAAATAATCGTGTGTGGGTACATGACCGGCCTTAGCCAAAATACAATATTTTTCCCTCTTGAAAATCCCACTAATTTCAACAGTCCACAAATTCATTTTTTGTGCTGTAAACCGACGCTTAGTGATTTTCTAATTAATTATTGAAATTATTAAATTTTGGAATAAATCCCCAAAATTACCAATCGCGTTCAATTTGAACAAAATAATGGCCAATTAAATAATCCAACCACACTATTGCAATTAGCACAAAATTTCGATCACTGACTATCCCAGTATAATTTCCAAAAATTAATTAATTAATTAATTAATTACGAAAATTAATTAATAAAATCCAATAAATAGCACTTAGGCCGGAAAAGCCTAATTAAATACTAAAACGGTCCTAGAAAAATCTTGAACCTCTGTAGGTAAATACTAGAGCTTATCTACTCTCTAATTGTACAGTTCTAATGACATAACATGCATCAATGAACGATTAAATCACTAATCTATTCTAACTAACCACCTAATCCTAGCTTAGCTTAAACTAATTAGCCCTTAAGCTTCATTAACTTACTAAGCATGGATTAGTGAGTAAACTCACTTGATTAACAAATTGATTGAACCACGACGATGGCAATGACAAGACGAGCCAAAAACTTCAAAGCGAGGGCACCAAGCAGGGCCAGGACGGGCCTTAAGACGGGCCTTGATGCCCACAAACACTTGCTGGTTTTGGTTCCTGATCTTGGGCTGAAGGAGCTGTAACGGCAGCTGGTTCCGGCACGTCTTGGAGCTGGACTCGGCGGCTGCGGATGGTGGTGCGGGCTCAGCTTGATGGGCTGAGCAACGGGGCTTGCTGCTTTGATGGGCTAGAGATAGACTGGCCATCAAAGACACAGGCGGAGGAGAGAGCTCGATGGGTGTTGGGCCTTTCGGTGAGTGGATCACGATCATGGGCTGATGGAGTCAGTACCAAGAGAGGAGCTACGTTGGTTTGACTGTGGGGACGCACGGCTGCTGGGGAAAATGAAATCGAAAGCAACGTAGAACTCCAGGGATTGGGCAGCTAGCATGCCAGATTAGTGGGGTTCGGTAATGTGGGGGGCGTTGCTAGCGTAAGTGAAGCAGACGGAGAGAGAGAGAACGTGGAGGGGCTGGGTCCGCAGAAGTCAAGGGAAAAAAGGATGTCGGTTGAGGGGGAATGTGTGGTATGAGAAGGAGAGAGAGAGAGAGAGAGAGGGACGTGTACGAGATAAATGGATGAGGAAGGAGGTTCAACGGTCAAAGAAGAAAAAAATAGCAGGAGACAATGGTAGGGAAACGGTTGGATTGGGGGGGGGGGCGTGTGAGAGAGAGTGGAACCGAAGGGAGAGAAGGGAAAAGTAAATCAAAACATCTCACACTCAACAATACTTGGTCCCACAAGCTTTCATACAAATCCCTTTGGTCCTCCAAGTCATTATGCACATAAAATACCACAAATAACTAAGCTGAGGTCCATTTGTTGTAGTCACCATACCAGCCCACGAATTTCACAAATTGGACTTCCATTCAATCTATTTTGGTCCACAAAAATCCCCATGCTAAAATTTTTGGTCCTCTCTTGCTTTCTTGCACCATAATTCCTTTGAATAACATGTCCTAGGTCGCAAAAATGGCCATTTCCTTCAATTCCGAATTCTATTTCCTTTTTCCCAAAATCCGATTTCTCAACAATTCTCTCCGATTGATGTACAATTTTTTTGAAGGAAAGCCCACACCATTTCCTTTTACCAACTAACTCACACAAGAAGCCAAAATCCCCTCAAATTGATGAATCCGAATTACCGTTCGTTTTCCGAATCGTTTGAATCGATTTTCCGTAAAAATCTAGAACTCACCGAAAATTCCTCGAAAGATAAGTTGACGTTCCTAAAATGACTTGTGACATGAAAAATTATCAATTTCTAAAATCAAATTCAAATTCACGATTAATTTCAATTTGGTGTGATTTTAGCATGACCTAGCTTACTGGGTAACTTTTAGAAATTTTTGGTACAATTGATGTGGCATCCTAAAATTCCTTGCCAGTCATTAGGGGTGCTCAAATTAATGTCTTGCAATAAGACTTTGGCCAAGCCTATGGTGAATAATTATTTGATAAAAATTTCTATTTTGGCCATGTAGGATTATGGATTTGGAATTTATTAAGATAGGTCGCAGAGTTTTGTGATTTATGAATTTCAATTAGGAGTTTATATAATTAAGGATTAGGTAAATTAATAGGATGAGATATGGGCCAAGGTATTTGCTTAAAACCAGCCCATGACCTCACCTTATTTTCGGCCATTTGGGCCTAGCCGCACAGCCCAAGAAGAGGAGCTGTCACCGGCCCATTTGCTGGCCCATTGAAGCCCACGGATGGGGCTGTCGTCGGCCACAAGGGGGAGAGGCCGGCCCACTTCTTCCCAAGCCCATCTTGCATGTGTCTTGCCAAGTAGCAAAAAGAAGACTCCATGCATTGGCTATTGGGGGAGGCTTCTCATCATTGTAAATGATGGCTTTGTGGGGAATTAAAGAAAAGAGAGTGGCCGGCGGAGGGGCTGTCGCCCAAGCCGAGAGAGAGAGAGAGAGAGAGAGAGAGAGAGAGAGAGAGAGAGAGAGAGAGAGAGAGAGAGAGAGAGTTGTGAGAGAAAGAGAGGAACCGAGAGAGGAGGAAGAAGCCACTCGCCCGCCCGCTGTTCGTCCGACCGTCGCCGTCCGTGTGCCGTGTTTGCTTGATTTTGGAGGCAAGTTGGGATCCATTTTCTGCTCTTGCATGTGTGTCTTGCATATATGTTTGGAATGGTGTTGAGTCTTGGGTGCTTAGGGTCGAAGAAACCGAAGCTAGAATGTGTTGCTCTTGAAAATGTGTTCTGTTTCTGAGTGTGCCGCCTGACCCCGAACGTGGTAGAGGCTTGCATGCTTGTTTTGAATTGTAATTTCACTTACGATATCCAAAGTTGTAGCAAACATCTCAAAGTATAACATACTAAAATTTGAGACAAAATGGCTGAGTTTTAAGAGGTGAAACCCTTCTCCTACGAAGACACTAGATCTGGAACTGCTTTGTTGACCTCTTGGTGGTTTCGTGTGTTGCATGTTACTTTTTACCGAGAATTTCACTTTGATCTCTTCATGAAAGTTGTAGAGAACATCCTAAATACTAACATACTCAAATTTTAGGTAAAATGAGCAAGTGTAGCCTAGTGAAACGATTTTCTTTTGAAGACGGCAAATCTGGAAGTACCGAGACTTCTTAGACTATATGGTGACTATTCGTTGGGAATATCACTTAGATACCTTAACAAAAGTTGTAGGGGACCTCTTGAGGCAAGACATATAAAAAATTCAGAGGAAATGAATGAATATAGGTATGCGAAACCTCGATTTTTCGGAAGATAGCTAAACTGGACTGTTAGGTACTAGGAACAGTAGCTTCGTCCGTCTATAGTTAATTATCTAGAGCGAATCTGGTCTAGATATCTTCATGAAAAATATACCTCAGGGTCTTGAATATAACCTGGTAAATTTTCATAATTTTTGGAGGTCATTCGGGTATTTTAATCGAAATACTTCAAGAACTGCGCAATCTGACTTTGTCCGAATTTTGCATGTTGTAATGTGTGAGCTATATCTTTTTGTGTGAAGTACTTTTGGGCAAGTATTCTTCATGAAATTGTTACCTTTATGCCTTTTCTATTACATGCTCTGATTTTGTGATTTTTGAGGATCATATGAATATTTAATTTAAATTTTTTCCAAAATTGTGCAAACTGGAATTTAGTAAATTTCAAAAAGGCATGATATATGGACTATTCTAAGTTGTATGGACCCCATGGATTGTATTGTCATTAGTGGTTGTATCTTGATGCAAGTATGATGATGATTGGAAATGCATATATGAATTAAAATGATGAAAGTGATCTTGTTTGCCATTACATCATGTGTCATGCTGACTTTGAGGCATAAATTGGTGAATATGAATTATGATAAATCGGAAACCGTTGGAGGTGGTTGATAATGCCCTGGGAGTGTCAAGATGCCCGGGATGGGGGGTGCCGGATGCCCAGATTGTATTGAGATACATGCCCGGACGTCCTCAAGAGTTTCAAGATGCCCATAATGGTTGGGTGCCGGAAGCCTCGAGGGTTTGTGCTCGAGCGGATGCCTCGTGATGCTAGTTGGGATGTGAGATGCCTGGAATGTGGGGGTGCTGGATGCTCGGTGGTGTGTACCGAAGGTTTTCTCGCAATGCCAGATTGGGGTGCGAGTGATAAAGTGTGGGATGCAATTACCGATCCCGGGAAAAAGAGATGTGGTGATCAAATTGAAAGATAAAAGTGGAAATTGAATCATGCATATATGACATGATGATGATCACCTATGGCATGATGATATGTGTGACATGATAGTGATGAGTATATGAGGATGTAGGTACATATGGTATGATGACATACGCATGGCTGCAAGATGAATTATGCTTGGATGCATAAATGGCATGTACTATGCTATGATTGTTATGATTGACTTGTGTGATGCATTGAGTGGTTTATAGGATCTTTTATCTATTGAGTGGTTGTACTCACCCCTTTGGGGACCAACATTTCAGATTAGAAAGATGTTGCTCCCTACCACCACACAGGGCACCTTCTATGGTCTCCCATCTGATGTAGATGTAGAGTGTACGGAGATCGACTGCGTTACCATCCCTGGATTGATATATGTGCGAGTGCGAGTGCGAGTGCTAGTTATGTACGATGTGGGCTTGGCTAGGGGGCCGGTTATTCAGGAGTTTTTGTCGGTTCACGTCCGTCGAGATGGAGTGATTCGGGGGATGTTGCCGCCACCAACACCCGACGCACCAGGATGGGTGTGATGACCCCGTGAGGGGTAGAGAGCTGATGTCTCTTTTTGGGAGTAGCCGCCACTGTTAGATGGAGAGTGTCACGTGATCACCATAGGGGTCGAAATATCCTTTTGGGATGTGGCCAAGTGTAGCTAAAAATCTTGGCTTTCTTTTGTTGTATCGGCCCGAGAAAATCCATCTTGAAAATATGTAAATAAAAGTGGCTCGGCTTTATCTTTTCCTATGGTACTTAGTGGTGTGCATTGTATCATCATCGTTGGAGGGAGAGATGGCGATATTGAATTATGTTTCCACTAATACATTGCGTTGGGACTGTTTAAAAAAAAAATGTGTGCCTATGAACTACAATGCTCCTACTAAGAGATGTAACTAGTGTTCATTAGGTGTAGCGATAGGTAACTATGGCGACCTTAGGTGGTTTAAGGGTGCCACAATTGACCTGTGGTCGATTTTTTTCGAGCCACATGTACCTCTTCGACACATTGGCAGCTCTCGGTGGTCGTGAAAATCTCGAGGTTTCAAATACGGACACAGATACCCAAAATAATGGAAAAATCGGTCTAGTGCCGATCGACAAGACTTTTGCAATCAGGTGGAATCACCCACACTTTGACCACACACCTCAGTGCAATTGACCTATCCCCGGTCTCTGATTGATTTTTAATTGTGCTCTAATGACCCTTACCGACTAGCACAGTCGATTAATCGATTTCTAGTCGAATTCTCAAGTCTATTGCGTTAAAATTCCTTAACGGCTTAACCGGATAGGCCAGTTATCTCATGAGTGGCCATCTCTAAGAAAAGCACATTAGGCACATTGGTGAAAGGCCCAACTTATCCAATCGAAATTAGAACCTGAAAATCAAGATGTCACAATGGTCATGGTCCTAAACTCCTAAAATGGACACATAAGCCCATGGCTCAACACTTGCATTCAAGGACTACCTTCGAAAAGACTTAATGGCAATCCTATCTTCAAGATAATTTGTCCTCCAATTGTTCTCCTCCTTTGAGTGTGTGAGTCTTCTCTGGCCTCCAATAATTTGCTCTTCAACAAGACTCATTTGAAGTAATGATGGTCCCAAGTCTAGAGGGACACTTAAGCATGTGAATCATCCCCTTTGATTGATAGTTTTTTGACTTTACTCTTCCAGAAACCTAAACTGTTCTTCAAGTTCTTCCCCTTAGGCATGTTTTTCTTCTTGCCCTAATGTCTATCCACTTCTAAGGCTCAACTAGGCAATTTGAGATCCTAAATTTTACCGACACATAAGCTTACATTGAATGGCTAGATTCCAAGAAGAATTATGGCAACTTGTCTTCTAAGAAGTCTCATAGGAGTGAGTTATCTTCTTGCATCAATGGTTTATGGATTCTGGTTCATTGACTTGGAGTAGACTTATCTTAAAGAAGGCTTAGGCGTGTGGCCTTATCTTGACTTGGGTGGACTTGTTCTTTTCTAGAATGCTTATCATTAAGAAGCCTTGACTTGGGGTAGACTTGATCTTCTAGAAGACTTATCCCAAGAAGACTTGAAGTTGGCTTGCTCTTTAATTAGCTAACTTCCAAAATTCAAAGTGTTCATCAGAAAGAACTAAACTGGAGCGCCATTGGATGGAAGTTTCTCATATTTGTCCATGATCAACAATCCTATTTGGATTGATGTTCATGACTAGTTAATGAGTGGACAAAGTTCGATACAACTCATCCCAATGAGCAAGACCAAGATAGTGGCTCGTTTACACTTGTGCGTGGCCATCCCGTGTTTGGATAAGGCTAGTCGCAGCCTATACCATTAGAGTTGACCAATTATGTTCCCCTCGAGTGGGTCCCCTAAGGAGGCTTCATGTCTTGCCTTGACCGTCATGGGGCCTAGCAAATTGGACCCTAGGCTAGTTCATACTAGCACCTTGCCCGACTTGACCGACTCGTGTCTAGCGTGGGGCCAAGACTGGTTGGCCTTTGGCTTTGCCTTGGCTTATCCATGGCTAGTTGCAACTCATCCATGGTCAACCTTGATTTTTATATGATTTCATGGAACTAATCGTCGTGATTCACGATAAATCGGAATCGACTCATGATTGTCCACGGTCGATACATGTTTGTGCGAAATCACTCGCGACTTGTAGAAGCTTGTGTGGAATAGATCCATCATTGTCCCAAGATCCATGATTGTGTGTTGGAGAAACATCTTCAAGTGATTTAATGATGTCAAAACTATCCCTTAATATATTACTTACTATGGTGTATGTAGATGTTTGGACCAAAAGACTATGCAACATCCATGGTGTGATTCATTGAAAAGAAGTTTGCAAATGTCCTGTTATGACAAACAACACTAGTTAACTTAAAAGATTAGTAGTTAATGATGTTTATATTGAAGCTATAAAGCTTAGGTCAATAATGATGTACTAGCCAAGTACATTTGATGATGTTTCATTCGATTAGTTACATAGCTGTTGAAAGACTTGGATTTGTATAGCAGCTTAATCCAGATAAAGCGTGTAGCAAAGTAGCCAGGTCGTTTGACAAGTTAGCTATAGACTATGGTGAAAAGATAGTAGCAATTACCATTTTTGGTTAGTCTATAAAGGTTCAAGGAAAGAAACTATATGGGCAGTACCTTGTCTAGACAACAACTCAATGGAAACTCTCTAATAGCTATCTGCATTTGTAATTCATCTTCCATGGATAGATTGAGGAAGAATATAAAAGAGAAGACCATAGAAAACAAAAGAAAGTGTGCAACACAAAAATAAAGAAGCTTAACTCTCGTTATTTTTCTTAGCTTTAAGTTCTTTGTCATACTGTTTTGATATTCATGCTGCTTAACAATTACACAAAGGATTAAGTGTACAAGTGTAAGAGTAATAGAGGAGTCCATATAGTGGCATTTATTGTGAAAAGGATCAATACTAGCCATTTGTAACTTCCTAAGTAATTTGTTAGTGGAATCTAGCCCATCGTAAGGTTGTTAGTCTAAAGAATGGACGTAAGCTTGTTGATAAAGCTGAACAACTACAGCTCCCCGTGTCCCACTATTTTCATTCTTTTCGCATGCATTGGCATACGGCTAGTTGATGTTTTCTCAAAAGTTGAGTTGATCTTTACTTAGCAATCGGCTAATTTCCAAGAAAGATCATCAAAGCTGTAAACCAACCTATTCATCCCCTTCTAGGTTGTATTGTTAGCCACCAACATGGTGTGTGACCATTCCATGACCAACCTTCGTGGTTGAGGGGCTAATTCATGGCCCGGTGTAAAGCACAATTCCCTTGTGCATAGGCACAAGGCAAGGCACGGTGCCTTAGTGCCTTAGCTTGGGATCGGGCACAATGCCCTCACCCATAGGCACATGGCAAAGCATGATGCTTTCGCATGTATGCTTGGAACAAGGCATAATGCCCTTGTTCGAAGCCAATCCCCACCATGAACTTTTCGACTTAGCAGTCCTATTCTCATGGCCTGAAACTGAGGATGTTAAAATCGCAACACCATAACATGGAGAAAGCAACATGGGAAAATGGGGAGGAAATGAAACGTCGCTATCCACATCTCTTCAAATGAACGGGTATAATTCCAAATTTCGAGAACGAAATCTTTTAAAGAGGGAAATGGTTCTGAGAACTTGAATTTTCAAACCAATTTGGTTAGTGAGCTGAGTAACAATAATTAGATTATCTTAACTAGCACTATTTAGGGGGTGTGTCAACTATAAGTTTTCGAAACAATGGTACTTGGCCGATATATGAACGAAGAAATTTTTGTGCTAATTTTATGAACTGTAATTATTGTTCTCAGTCCTTAGGATCTAATGAACGTGAAAAACTAGACACAATTAGTGTCGTCTGCCCATTGATCGACCACACACTCTTTCTCCTTTTCTTCCGCTCCTTTCTTCTCTCTCTTAGTCTCTTTCCTTTGCCATTTGGCGGAGTACACGCCACTTGTCCTTCCCCTTGCACCACTTGGCGTCAATGCCCCATGCAACCCATCAAATTTCATGCAAGGAGACCCAAGCTTGAATATGAGGCATTTCTTTTTCTTTCTCCTCTCATTTCTCTCTCTCTCACTTGTCTCTTTCGACCTAACCATCTCTCATCTCTCACCGATCACTCTCTCTCACCCTCTCGATCAATCAATGCCTCAATCTGCATGACTTGCTCACGAATTCAGCTACGCAGAGCTTCAAGGAGCCTTACCATGCAAGCCAAGGGGATTGAGGATCGTTGCTCAGTTTCGTAGTCGTCAATGCGTTATAGGCAAGAGAAATTCCAACTCTCTATGCTATGTTGATTTGCTTGTCATGTAGATCGATAAATTTGTTGTTGATTTACTGTAATATTTGGGTTGCATTGTCTTAATTCGGTTTAGGTGATTTCGGTCGAATTTTGTCGTTGCCATAGATCAATTGAGGTATTGATGTCATTCAATGTAGCATGAGGCATCGTGGAACCATTAGGACTACAATTTGATTGTTTGAGCTAAATTGTGATTTGCATGTCATGTTGAGGTCTGATTGAGGTTCAGTTATAGTTTGGTTGGGGGTTGATGGTTCGATTGTTGGGTCGAGTTGAGGTTCAGTGATCTTAAGATGGTGATGGTTCGATGATGGTGTAGATCTTTATGGGTTCAATACTGGCTTATAGACCTAAGCTGTCAATGGTTTGATTTACAAGGTTTGGCAATTGTGGATTGTCAGAGCTTTAAGCTTGTGGTTCGGTGGGTATTGGTCGAGCCGTGAGGCTTAGTGTGACATTCTGAATTTCGACCCTATCTCGATAATATGAAAGGGCATTTCGTTGACGTGCCTATGGTTCTTTTTCACTGAGTTGGCCACTCACGAGTTAACTAACATGTTAGGTGAAGCCATTAAGGGATATAAACGCAACAGACTTGAGAATTCAATTGGAAATCGATTGCTCAACCATTATAATCGACAAGGGTCAATACGACACCGTTATAACTAAAATGTGATTGGATATAGGTCGATTCGATGAAAGCACATAATTGAATCACGGGTAATTCCGCATGATTGCGAAATTCGTGTCGAATGGCACTAACCCGATTTTCTATCAAAATTGTACTTCGTACCCATAATTGAAACCTTGCAATTTTTATGACAACTGAATGTCGCCCACGAGTCGAAGATGCACAAATGTGGATTGAAAATTATTAACCACGGGTGCGATAAAATCCCTAAAAGATACTTGGTGGGTTAGGTTGTACTAAAATCGCGTCCGATCGATTTTAACCACGAAATTGAATTTGATTTCGGGAATCGAACGTTTGAGTGTGTTACGATTTATTTTTAGAATGTCGTCTCATCTTTCGGAAAAATTCCGTCGAGCCCAAAATTTTGCAGGAAAATCAAATTCGGTAGAAAGAAATTAGAAGAAATTCGTATGTGCTACTTCCTTAGGCTTTTTGGCCACCAAATTGGCTTAGTTGGTGAAGGATTGATAGGAAATTTGCCATTGGATGATGTCTTCACAAAGTTGGGCTGAAGACTTTGTGGCAAATGCACTTAGAGTGCATGGATATTTTAGGCTTGGCTCCCATTGGCTCTTGCATTGACTTCCTTCTCCTCTTGTTCCCCCTCATGCGCTTCCTCCTCGCCACCTCAGCCGAACCCATTACTTCTTCTTCTTACTTTCTTCTCTTATTTAATTCTACCCTTAAGCTCATGCCATTCTCCTCCATTTTTCCTTGCTGCCACTGCTCCATCTTCCATCCCCACAGTCACATGCCCAACACAGCCATGCCAACTCTAGTCAACCAGCACTACTTGACCACCTTCACCTTGCTGTCCGCCAACCATCCAACTGTTTAGCCTGTCGTCCAAGCACCGCCTCAGCCAGTCACTCAACCACCGACTGCCTCAACTCCAATCACTCGCCCCTCACGTCGTCCTCGCGTCATCACTGCTGCGAACTCCGCCTAGCCGCCCACCTGCCATGTCTAGCCAAGCCTAACTAGCCCACCTTAGCCCCTCGATCTAGCCCTTCCACAGAACCAAAACTAGTCTAAGCCGTAAGCCTTGTTGGGCTTTTTTGCCGCTAGTTAGGCCTCCGTTGGCGAAACGATTGGCTCAGGTCTTCACCATCTTCGCATCACTGTCGCCGTGAGCCCACCGCCATTGAATTCCGGTGAGTTAATGCCCTAATCTCAAATTAGGAAGTTAATTGCATTTAGTAGGTTAGTTTAGCCTTTATTAGGATTATCGTTAATCCAGTTAGAGTAACTAAGTTAGTTAGGTTGTTTAGTTACCTAGACTAGTTTAGTTAGTTAGGTTACTACCCTAGGTTAGTTGGTTAACTTAGGTTAGTTAGTTAACCATGGTTAGTTAACCATGGTTATTTTAATAAACCATGGTTAGTACACTTAAATTAGATTAATTTAATTTAATTGCAATTTACTTAATTAATTATAATTAGCATAAATTGTGCCAAAATAGCCAATTTGCAGAATTTTACATTGATTGTTGTGGATAAATTTATATGTGAAATTGATTGCTTATTTGTGCAATTGAGTACTTAGTTTTTGCTATGGATTATTATTGCAAAAATTGATTTTATGAGTATTTAATTAGAAAAATACCAAGTGTCAATTTTTCACGCTAAAATATTTTATATACTATATAAAATCACTTAATTTTGAAATGGGAGAGTATCATGTTTAATGGTTCGATTTAAATGTGTGTGCACGCACAATTATTTATCGAGAATTTTTTATATGAAGAAAATTGGTCAAGTCCATTAGTTGAAATTGAGGCATTTGAGTGCAAAGGACAATGTTCTTGGCCAAGTATCGATGTGCATGTGGTCACTATCGGAACCCATCCTGATGCGTATGAATATGCGGGGTGATGCTTAATTAAGTTCAAATGCCCCACGTCAACGAATGCCAGTTGTAGTAAAAGCTGGGCCAATGCTCCTTTATGAAATGTCATCTAGATGTAAACGTTGTCATGCCTGACGGAGTGGGATGATGCCCGATTATGCTGGATGACCGCTGACAATTGAGTTGGTTGTAGCCAATGGGTAATAATAATTGGGACACATCTGAGTGATTGAGGTAGCCGCGCCTGATTATGAGACAAAATTGTGAGGCACGGAATGGGACATGTCATAACGGTTTGGCCTTATAATTGAGACCCATGTGATTGTTTGAAAGTTGAATGATGTGTTCCAGTTATTAAATTATGCTTACTGTGTTTATAAGTACATATGTGATGAGCTAATGTGCAGAGATGTCTCGAGGCGAGGTAAGTTGTGTGTGACGCCTGTTTAGGCTACCTCTAAGTGAATTTGTGTGTTAATCGAGGTTTAGGGTTTTAACTCACTGAGATTTACCTCACCTGTCATGGTTAAATATTTTCAGGCACTTAGTATTGTGACATCCTGATTTTCAACCCTGTTTTCGATGAAATAAAATGGGTTTTTCATTGACATGCCTATAGTCTTTTTCTCTTAGCTGATCACTCATGGGATAACTAATTTATCAGGTGAAGCCGTTAAGGAATATAAATGCAATCGACTTGAAAATTTGATAATAAATCAACTCCTCAATCGTGCTAATTTGTAAGAGTCAATATGGCACGGTTAAAAGCGATTATAGACTAGAGATAGGTTGATTTGACAGAGGCATATAATTAAGGTGGAGATGATTCCACCTAATTGCAAAATACACATCGAATGGTACTAAACTGATTTTCCTATTGATTCTATACCTTGTGCTCGTATCTGAAACCTCGAGATTTTCACAACAACTAAGAGTCGCCGATGAGTCAAAGATGCAAAATGTGGCTTGAAAATAATCAACCACAAGTCAAATGAGTTAAAAATTCTTAAAAGCTACCCCGTATGTTAGGTCACGATAAAATTAACCATGAAATTGAACTTGATTTTAGAAATTGAAAGTTCTATCATGTCATGATTTATTTTAAGAACGTAACTCATCCTTTGAAGAATTTTCGGCGAGCATGAATTTTTGGTGAAAATTCAAATTTGGGCAATTTTGGACCGGGAAATTTGGATGGCCATTTTGGAGTGCGCTTTTGGCATCCAAGATGGACCAATTGGTGAGGAAAATTGTAGAATTTAGTGTGGGCATCCTCCATGGAATTTTGGCCATTTAATTTGAGGCCAATTGAAGAGAATTTAATTGAAATTTGAAGGGAATTGCATGAAATTCAAAGGCCTTGGTGGGGTGCAACATTTCAACTTCAATCTTGGCTTGTTGAGGAAGATTTAGAGGGAATAAGGTAGCTGGGCATGGCTTTGGACTTTGGTGGCCATTTGTCCCCCCTTCAGTTGTAGCACCCACCTTCTTCTTCTTTGCTCCTTGGTGATCCATTGTTGCTATTTTAGAACCAGAGAACTAGCCAAGACTAGCAACAGCCGAGCCAATCCCTGCCATCGACCGCCCAAGCCCGCCAAAGTCGAGCAGCCCCCGCAAGTCTGCGCCTGCAAGCCTGTCCACCGCATCTCGTGCATCCCCCACCATCCTGAGCCCTCTGTCTACCCACGTCATAGCCCATCGAGCCACCTCAGCCACCTGTCCAAGCTGTCGTCGCATCCCCGAGCTACCAGCAGCTCCACCTAGCCTCGCTGTGCCGTTCCTATGCCAACCAAGCCCCCGGCTAGCTCATTTGGTTCAGCTAGAGAACGAAGGCCGCTTGGGACCATGAGGCTTTGTGGGCCTTTTCCCAGTGCCCTTTCGGACCTCCTCGGTGTCAACGTAGGCTCAAGTCTCGCTCGCGTCTGCATCACCGTCTCTGTGAACTCATCGACTAACCAATCCGGTGAGTTTACTTGCTAAACTTTGCTTAGAGGCTTAATTATGCTTAGACAAGGATTAGATTAGTGTAAGTAGTGGTTTAGTTAGTTAATTAGGCTAATTAGGTGGTTAGATTAGTTTAGTTAGGGGTTAATTAGATTGTGTGATTTATTTAACTTAGTGCATTATTTGTTTAAGTCCAATTAGGTGGTTAGATTAGTGTATATAGCTTAATTAGTCATTTATTTAATTATTTTGTAATTTATTTAATTATTTATTATTTTCTAGAAATTATATCGGGATAGCTGGTTGTCGAATTCCATACTAATTGTCATGGTGTAATTAGTTTGTGCAATTGATTGTTAGATTGTGCAATTGAGTGATGATTTTGATTTTTGATTTATTATTTTAAAATTGTGGAATTTTGGTATTTAATTAAAAAATATAGTTTGTTGGTTTTTTGATGCAAAAAATGTTTTTAAATACTATATCAAATAGTGAGATTTTTAAAAGGAAAGATATCACTTTTCGTGGTTCGATCCGATTTGTACTCACACACAATGATTTTACCGAGCGTTTTAATATGAAGAAAATAGGCCAATTTCATTATTTAAATTGAGACATTTTAGTGCAAAGCACAATATCGTTGGTCGATTGGGTGATGGTTATGAGAGCCTGTCACCCAAAGAAGGTCAAGTGGATGATGCTCTTATATGGAATGCCCTTGTCAATGGATGACGGCCGCAATAGAGGCTAGACTGATGCTCCTTCAGGAATGCCATCTAGAGGTAGATGTTGTCATGCTCGATGGGGTGAGACGACGCTCGGCTATGCCGGAAGACTGTTGACTATTGAGTCGGCTGTGCCTGTGGGGCCATAATTAATTGGAATGCATGATTGAGTGAGATAATTGTGCTTGATTATGGGACAAAATCGTGTGGCATAGAATGAGACGTGTCATAACAATTTGGCTTAATAATTGGGACCCTCGTGATTGTTTAAGACGTAAGTTCAGGTGTTCCAATTGTTGAGTGCTGCTATTGCATATATTTGTTATATGAATTGTATTGACGCACAGGAAGGAACTGAGGTGAGATAAGTCTCATTAGTTGTATGGTTAGGCTGTCTCTAGGTGTATTACCTTCACAATCGGAGTTTAGGGCGTGAACTTGCTGAGACATTGTCTTACCCCATTGTGGTTTAACTTTTTATAGGTCTCTAGATAGAAGTTCATCTAGTTCATTTTGGGCAGCCGTGAGGGTATAGCAAACAAAGCACTGTCTTCCCTATCCTCGAGAGTCCCTGGACCCATGAGGTTGTCATGACCACGATCTTCATCTACGAGGGCTTACCCCAGTTGGTACCTCATCGATTCAAGGCGTGGTTTCGTCACGGGCCTAATGGGGAACGAGAAGGTCCCGTAGATGGTTTCAATAGATCCGACATTGAGGGTGAGGAGGTAGCTCACCCACTTGACATTGACATCCCTTATGGTGTCGTGATAGATTCGGGTCCCAAGTAGATGGGGTTTAGGATAGGATTAGCTAGGTGGTCCTTTTTGGGGCCTTGACTTTTGTATATAACCTTATAGGCTTATGTGGTTTGCTATAAAGTATGTTTGGTTTGATTTGATTGCCTTGCTTTTCTATTCCATGTTTATTGTTGTTAGGAGGTTGTTTAATTCACTTCCGCATGTGCATAATCGATTGGGTCAGCGACGCGTCTTGGGAATGTCACAATTTTTTCGACCACTGAGAGATGTGTGCACGCTCGAGGTTTGGGGCATGACAAGTATGGAGAGGTGACCGGTCTGTTTTGGGGTTCCATTGGATATGGACTACAAGTCTACCTTTTCCCCATCCCTGGGACCACCCAGAGTCATGAGCTAGTTGTGACCACGGTTTGGGTCGATGAGCTCTCCTTCACTTGGTGCCTCATCGCTTCAAGGTGTGGATCATTAACACATGTAATGGGGCTTGAGAGGGTCCCTTACAAGGTTTTGACAGACTGCCTATGGGGATGGAGGATGGGGAGGTAGGACACCTCATGGACATCGACATCCCGGATGGTGTCATGGAGGATCTGGAGCTAGATTCGATGGGATCTAAGGCTTAGGTTGCCAATGACTTTCTTTTTAAGATAGACCTTTTGTATATAATTCCGTAAGGCTAACTTGGTTTGTTTTTAAAGTATGGCTTGTGTTAATTGGCTGTCCTGCTTGTACTATCCCTATGTTGATTGTTGTTTGAGGTTTGTTTGATTCGCTTCCGCATGTGCATAAAACAAATGGGTCAGCGACGCAGCTTGGGACATCGCATTTTTAGTCAACCGCTGAGGGATGTGCATGTGCCCGGAGTTCGAGGCATGACGCTTATTACCGAATTTGTTATATGTCTAGCTCGGATAGGTTATGTGGAATGGTGTAAGTTACAATCAGCAAGTACTGATAAATTCAAAATAATTAATAAGATAGCATGAATACACTTCACTAAGAATCAGTTGAAGGAGAGCATATCACTTGGAACACAACAACTAGCTAATTTTTAGATCTTAATATGTGTTGCTCTCTAACATATGGCATCTGAGGTCTTCCCTTTTATAACCATCTTCAATCTCTCCGTTGAAGATGGATTTGAGAAGCAAAGAGTAGTTAGAGTTATAGTTGAGCTGCTGTCCAGATATAGAATTGCCTATATAGTCCTTTTTACTGAACATTTGTAGGCTATCTATAAATAGTATCAATTGCTATCCTTTCGCCATAGTCTCTGACAAATCTGTTAGACGATCAACTTCTCGATTACTGATTTCATTTGGATTATACTACTATAGGATTCCATTGCCACCATGGCTACTTTTTTGATCTAATGACACCATGGCTACTTTTTTGATCTAATGAACATTATCAGCTATATGTTGTTGCCATAGCACCAATGACCCGATATTCACAGTATTGACACAGGCATTGTCACTAGCTGATCTTTTAGGTCCATTGGTACTGTTTACAAGAAATCCATATTAGGACATATTGCATTCTCTTATCCACTAGATCACACCATGGATATTACGTAGTCATTTGTTACAAACATCTGCACATATCATAGTAAACATTATACTACAAATAGTTTGGACGACATCAAAATCACTTGGAGATGTTTCTCTAACAGGTTCATGTTTGATCTTTGCGGCTATGAAGAGGCAAGAACGGACTTTATCACGCATTGAATTGGGAGAGTATCACTAGGCAGTACAGCAAAGGCTAACAAGGATGTCATTAATTTAAGTAGGGCAAGTTGTGATATGCAAGTTTCACATTGTGATCATAACATCGAATTTGTGAGGAGAAACTCAACAAGTTAATGAATGCATGGGAAACAGTGACATCCAACAATTTCTTTCACATTAAAAATTGGTAACGGAACACATACGAAAATGTTGTCCTAGTGCATAATCAGCTCAGCTATAGTAGGGGCATGTGGAATCTGGAAGTGATCAGTCAAGCCAAAATGGGCCATCATGAGCCAGACATGAGTCAGAAGCTCTCCTCCTCTCCTCAGTTGCTGTGCATGATAACTCGCTTTACACTTAATCGCTGCATCACACAATATCTTAACCCACATCTTACTTACTACGTCCCCACGATGCATTTTATCGTGGATCCCGCAGAGCTGCGAAGCGAGCCGACAACCGTGAAACAGCACGTACTTGCTTTTTTCTCCTCTTGCGACCATCACATTCAGCTTTGTGTTCACCTGCTCCTGCAGCTGGTTGAAGGCATTAGTTATGTCAAGTTTGCCCTTCTTCCTCTTCTTGATATGTTGCCAAGCTTTCACGCAGATTCTAGCACATTTCATCACAAACTTCCTATAACCTCGAATGTCTTCTTCGTTGTCAAAAGAAGGAGCGTTGTCATCTGTGTCTTCGCCTGCTTTGATGGACTTGAGCCTATTGAAAAATTTCATGGCTTCGATATAGGTTTCTTGAAATTTGATGCGTCCAATCCCGGTCGGCAGCATCTCAGGGTGCACGACAAGGATATACAACATGTATCTAGACAAGTATTTACCAGGCTTGGCTCGATCTTGCAAGTCTTGCTCGTTTGTCGGACCGTACAATAATTCAGTTGCTATATGCCAAATGAGGATAATTTGGTCGAACTCCAACTCCATGGTCCATTTCAATTGCTTTTTGTAATTTGAAATGCCAAGTTGCCAGCTACTTCTGGTGGTCGACGGGGATTGCATTTCTTTGATATGATTCATTATACGTTCCTTTATATCAACAGACACTTTCCTGTGATGCTTGTAAAGGGGCTTCTCGACCATCTCGTCAATGTGCAGAAATTCAAGGAGTCGATGGCAAGCATGGTGCTTCTCTTTGAACGCAAAGCTCAATAGGCTGAATTGAGCCATGTGATCCGACCATCGGCGCCGTTTAGTCAGTGGTTCAAACCAATTGATAAGATCCAAAATGGCGAAGTTCTTTTCCTTAATCAACCAACAAGCGGTCCTGTCCGAGAAAAGTACAACGGCCAAAGCATAAATGTCCAGGAATATGGCCACCGCTAGCAGTATAAAGCTCATACAATAATCAGCTCTTGAGGATTGCTGATCCACGATCAGGATGAAGAGTACCAGTACGATACAGGTCAAAAACAATCCAACTATGCGACGAGCGAAGCCCCAACTAGTATAGATTGCCATGGCCTTCGTGTAGAGCAAATCGTACATGATTCCCAATTCAATCTCGATGATCTTGAAGGCGGAGAGGCAATTGTTATCCTTGAGAACTGTCAGACTTGTGTGGCTATCCTCGAAACTTAGCAGGAGATCCGCAAAAAGACGTTGGAATATGTTCACCAAGCCTTGGGCTGCAAGCAATTCTCCTTGCTTACGCTTATAAAGTTGCTTTGGATCAAGATGTTCTTCTGAAGATGAAAGATCAGCACCATCCACACTGTTCTTCACATCGTGGACCTCAATCACTTCGTGTGGAATGACAGCATAGCCCTCAAGCTCCATCAGCTTATGTTGCTCCATTATCTTGGAATATTTAGGAGGCCGGTCAGGGATGCTGTTCCTGAACTGCTCACTGCTGGCAGCCCAGAGCACATAAACCCTTTCACCATACTTGAAGAGCCCAGCTATAATCATCACGATAGTGAGTGTGGATATCTTTAGGCTAGTCCATGCCATCGGAAAGATATAAAACGTTACTCCTGCTTGCATGACTAGTTGCAACAAGTGCCTCAACCAGAGTTGATTGTCTTCTAGGGCATAGGCTGTGATGGTATCAGGACCTCCTAGATGTAACAAAAGGAATGGCGACCAGAACACGTTCAGTTGGGTGTTCACGTCCACACTTTGGCTGTCAATCTTCCTTAGCTTGTTCGTTACTATGCCAAGCGCGTAAATCGCAACGGGATCAGCCATTAGATAGGCCAGCCAAACGATCCCCCTCAACCAGGCAAAGTGGATGTATTTGCGGCGATTGCCCATACAAATGAGCAGGATTTGGAGGGTGAGGCTGAGGAAGACGGCACCGCGGAGCTCCCATTCTTCCCACAGCTCTCTGAGTTGTGGAGAGAAGACCTGCATCACCTTCACCTCAGTGACAATGGTGCTGCTGCGTAGAGCAGCTGAGATGCAAGAATTATATTAGAAAAAGAATGATGAAAGTACATTGCTCATTAAAATAAAATGATCTGAGAATCACATTAATGAATGTGCATTTGGCAAAAATGATTGACAATTTAAGCTATAGAGATATATTTAGCTGTGCAGATAACTAAACATTCACTCACTAATATTTAAGTAGCCTAATGAACAGCGATTTGATTTTTTCTTGCTTATTTAGAAAATTCACCTCCTTACAAGTTACTTATATGGTTTCTTAAGCCAATACGTTGGAGCACCGGCGGAAGTTCCCGCATTCTTTTTATTTCCAGTTGTTTGTTTTTCCCCTTCTATCTGCTTTTGCTCAGTGTGTAAGTCTACTATGTCCAAGAATACTTCGACATCCATAACCATAACAAGCGAAATGCAGTTCAAAGTTCACTGAAGCATAGATGAAATGAATGTCTTCTACTTACTGATAACTGGCAATATCATGACTCGTTGTGAAAATGTTGCTCCAACCGTTGAAAAAACACCAGTCTTCTGTTGAATAAGAATCCTATGAACAACAATTTGATCTTTCCTTGCTGCTATAGAAAATTCCCCTCCTTAGAAATTACTTCAATGGTTTCTTAAGCTGCTATGTTTGTGAACCAAAGGAAGTTCCTGCATTCTTTTCATTTCCAGTGGCTTTTGTTTTTCCCCTTCTTTTGGAAATCTGCTTTTGCTCAGTGTATAAGTCTACTATGTCCAAGAATACTTCGACAACAAGCTAAATGTAGTTCAAAGCTCACTGAGGCATAGATGAAATGAATGTCTTTTACTTACCGATAACTGGATATATCATGACTTGTTGGGTGAAAATGTTGCTCCACTGGTTCAAAGAAACATCAGTCTTCTGTCGAATGAGAATCTGTTGTATGTTTGAGAGAGAGAGAGAGAGAGAGAGAGATTATGGAGGTGCGTAAAAGAGGACTGATATAGAGGTAATGAGCAAAAAGGTTTAAGTATTACAGCTAAGAAAGCTCCATAAAGAGACAGCATAAATCATTTTTAATGATTAATATTTATAATGTGACTTCTGCAGAGTGTGAGGTAGTCATACAACAACGTCCACCTAGGGCCGTATATCATGTCTTTAGATGTTGCTTCGTGTCCTTAACAATCTATTGTTTCAGCATATTTCTTATGACTACATCCACACGGACTCAAAAGGGCACCATTTGAATTTGACTAACAACAAAACAACCAAGAGGTGGGTGAATTGGTTGTTTCAAGGAAATTAAAATATTTTCAAGAAAAATGTGTATAATGTGCTTCTGTAGAGGGCAAACAGCTACGAAGATGCAAAAATTCTGTTAAAAAAAATAATAAAAGAGTATATGCAGGATGGATTTTTAGTGTGGCATTTCACTTGGCCTACTCTATCATCCAGCACCAACAGTCATAAACAAGTTGTAATCTACGAGTAATCCTCAAAATTTATGGTTTGTAGAGAATAGTGCTTCTATACAAAGCTCAATAGATGATTCTACAAGCACAAGTAGCTCAGATGACATCATGTCTTCCTCTCTTCCTAGATTACAAGAACTTGACCCTCACAACGAATTATAATAAAAAGCACTCAGTTTTACTCAAAGAAGCAGACAACTCAGTGTGACAGAGTAAGAATGGAAGTTCTAAATTTCTAACAATCTCATAGCCACCTTTGATCTGTCTAAAAAGACCTTCAATCTTCAAAGTTTTCGTTGGAAACCAGATCAGAATCAAAGGAGCCATTGAATTATCTTCTCTGGCCATTAGACCTTTGTTCTGCAGAATCAAAACATAGTCTGAAGACAAAGCATAGTTTTTTTTTTTTTTTTTGAAATAACGCCTTTTGCTCATGCATTCTGGCACCTGATCTGCCTTCACAAAAATAGTAAATGTCCTATGATATTCTCCAAGCTACTTTCTGTGGATTCTTGCTACATAGAGCGTAGCAGGAGTTACCTCTGCAAAGGGTTCTTCTAGTCTTTTTTGCTTCTTGCTGAATCAACTCTTCGCCTTCTACACGCCTGTCCTTCAAAACATGTTGACGTCCTCATGTTCTATAGATCTATTCACATTCTACTAGTCTACCCAAGGCTTAATGAACTCTTGTTGTACAGCTTATTCACCTTGCACAAAGGTCCTTCCAGCCTTAGACACATTTTTGGTCTAATATTTGGTTCTGCTCCTACAATAGCAACGCACTATTATGCCTTTAGACATCCTGTTCGAAATCCACTTGCATATTAATCTATGCATCTACAAACTGTTCTACACAATTCGATTTATATATCATTAGACCCTGGTTATTTTGTGATCTTCAAAATACCATAAGGTTTTTCTCAACACCCCGTGCAGAGACAAACATTTTGATAATGCGTTACCCACAAACTAAATTGTAGATTGAGATTTCAAAAGTAAGGAATGAAGTCATGGTTTTTACCAAAGGAAGTCAAAGTTGCCAAGACAATTTAATCGAATTTATAATGTAGTTTTGTAAATTTTTTAAATGCCTTATCTGATTAAGCCATAATTACTCCGGACCACTCACAGTCCAAAAACATATGATTTGCAAGCCCATCATGCCTTGCCAATAAGCTAGCACTGAGGAAGTCTATCCATATGAGTTATATAGTAGCTAGGCAATATAGCACAAGTTAAAAAAAATTTAAGTTACGTTCGGTCATCTAAATTTCTATCTAAGATATGACTAGTTAGGATAAGATATGAAATCTAACGATTTTATTATATATCATCCACTATTTTCCGAATTACAATAATAAAGTCAAATATTCTCAGACTCTATCATATTAATTACTATGTATGAATAACATATTTGTGACATCCTCATTCTGACCCGATTTTCAGAATAGAATTATTTTGGCTAGCAATTGTTGAAAGGGATTACCTTGATAATCAATAAACCATAAAGGTATCAGAAATGCCACTTTGGGGCAAAAACTTGGTTTTTCATTGGTGAGACTTTAAAAGTTTGGAAAGGAGGAAACGAGCCATAAGCAAACACCCAAGTGGACCCAAGCCCAAGTGGGCAACCCAAGGCCACACACCCAACGGTGGGATGGCCAAGAAAGGCTCATGGGCACTTCAAGCCCCTCAAGCCATCTTTTCTCAAATCTTGGCATGTAATGCACCCAAGTAGGTGAATAGTGCGTGAATAGTGCGAGATCCTGGTGACTTGACCGAAATGCCCTTTCATCATTCTAAGGACTAGAGGGCAAAATTGGAAATTGGCAAGGAGGGCCCGGCACATGCATGGGATGGCCATTTGAAGGAGTTGAAGCCCAAGCTAGCTAGTCTAGTCTAAGCCTAGGCACTCAAGTGCCTAAATCCCCTCATTAATGCATGGATTTTTGTTTCTTAAAGAAGCCACCCTTACATCAAATGGACTCTAGATTTAGTAGGTTGAGAGATATAGGATGGGATGGACATTTACGAAAATTGGATGTTTCTCTCTCCTTTCTCTTCCCCCAAATTGTCGGCCATCTTCTTCCCCTTCACTCTTATCTTTTTCTCTTGTTTCCCTCATTTGCAACTCTCAAACACACACACACTCTCTCTCCCCTCACAACTAGCTGAACACCACCCCCATTGTTGACATTTTTGCAAGCTTGTTCTTCAATTTTTCCTCTTGTTTTCCTTCGCAAAAGATCATGCATCAACCCCCTGACGTCGGACCACTCTTCACACTGCTAGACTACTGCTCAAGTCAATTGACTAGCCATACTGAAGAGTTGTTCTGTGTTGTTCAACCCTTGCTAGCGCTCCCTCTCCCTAATCTCTTCTCCAATTTGGTCCCCGCAAAGCCTAGACGTTGAACCGCCACTGAATTGCCACTATGCCACTGTCAAACTGCCGACCAACCACCGTTTATCTCCCCCGCACCTTGTAGACATGCGACTAGTAGCCCGTAGCTACTATCCAGTCTTGTCGCTCCTTCCCCCGACGTGTTTTGAAGCTTGGATCGTGTGTGAGTGGCTTTCTAGCCCTTGATTAGGGTTATCGTTGCACTTAGGGAGTTGTTTAGGGCTTGTTTATGGTTAAATGGTGATTTATTAGTGTGTTAAGTGGATGTTGTGTGATAAGTGATTGTTGGATTTAGATAGGCTATTGAATTTTTATTGATAAGTTATTGAGGTTAAATTGATAGGTTATCAGACTTTTAGTGGTAAGTTATCGGACCTTTTGGCGATAGATTATCAAACTTTAGATGATAAGCTATCGGGCCTTAGATGATAAGTTATCATGTTTAAGGCGATAGGTTGTCAGATTTTCAATGAAAGTTATTGGGTTTTGATGATATGTTATCATTGTTAGGATGATAAGCTATCGAGCTATATTAAAGGAAGTTGATATGTTATCTTAAAATGCCCTAATAGGAGGATAGACTATTATGTGATGCATGTCTTATATGGGGTATTGATTATATATTAAATGTGTTATATGGGTTATGTGATGTACGTGCTAAATGGGTTATATGTGTTATGTGTTGTATGTATTTGAGGTATTATACATGAAATGTACGTTATATTAATTGAAGGATGAATTATGTGATGGGGTATGATGGCGGGGGATTAATGATTTGGACATATCACAGGCTATGATGGCACGTGATAAATGATTTTAAAATTTTATGACGACTTTATTCTATTATGATAAGTGGCCTACATGCCATGGGTTTATGAATTAAATGGTGCATTTACATATGATATAGTACGATGCACATGTGTAACATGATGACATTTGGCAAGTGATGTGGCACATCACATGCATATCATGTGGATTAATAAGAAAGATATGACAAGAATTGTGTGATGGTATGCTTGTGTGATCACCTAAGACCTTGATGTGTTTTATGTGGGTATGAACTCATCCCGATATGTTTTATGTGGGATGATACTCAATTAAGTTCGGATGCCCCTAAGTCAACAAGATGCCAATTACAGATAGATTTATGAGTGAAACTCATGCAGGAATGACCGCCTTGATGCATTCACGCAAGATGATGCCATGCTCGACAGGGCAAGATGATGCCCGGTTACGCCAGATGACTACAAACCTTCGGGTTAGCCTTGAGTCCTGTGTGGCCATAATAATCTAGACATATTTGTATAGAAAGTACATAAGATTCGTATGTGTTCAGATCCAAATTATAGAATGGCATGAGCGCATGATTTAAACCATAGTGTGCATTTGTGTGTTTGGCATAAGAGCATGGACTATATGATGGAATTTGCCTATGTGTTTTTTTTATTGATGGCCTTGAGTAATAGATTCGCTTTTTTGTGAATAGTTAGTGTAAAGTGAGATGAGCATTGCAATGTTTTGTCATTGATAGATAATTGCATTTATGGGACATTTTTTAGGTGAATGACTTCCCTATGCAAGGTCTAAGAAGTTCACTCATTGAGTTTATTTCATGGTTGTTTGTTAAATGTTTACAGGCTCTAAGAATGGCTAAGCCATTTTGCCAGATCTGGTTCGGCCTCCCCATATAGCATAGCCAGGAGGTGACATAGTATCTCGCAAAAAGAGGGGTTTATGCGCATTGCACGCACTACGTCACAACTATCTGGGTCAATAAGGGTCTATCTAAACTTGTACCTCACCGATTCATGGTAAGGTACTTTTGGGTGGGCAATGAGAGCCATGGTCGCATCCGTGGCTTTGATGGTCCACTAGGCATTGGAGGTTCAAGGGGAGTCATCATTAGGATGCCAAGGACAAGGACATTCCTAATGGTGAAGTGTTCGACCTTGAGCTTGACCCTGAGTTGATCGCCTAGCCAGAGCCATGGATCCTAGAGCCTATAAAGGCTTAGGTTGTAGTGGGGTTGTGATACTTTTTGAGCCGCCCTCATAGTATTAGAGGTGTAGGTGTACCCTGAGCCTCTATTTGTTGAAGGATATCGTAGAGCAGTCGGGCCTATTGAATGTGGCGAAAGTTTTGTTTAACTTATGAACATGACGTGTATGTGACATTGAATTATGATGCATATATATGAGTATGCTTGGTTTTAACTATCCATGTTTTATGATGGAATGGATATTTGTTTATGTTTCTGCTTGTGCATTTTAGGGCCACTATAAATTAGGTTGGTGATGTGACATCCTGATTTTCTGATTTTGTTTTCAGTTGAGTGAGTTGGGCTTTTCATTGATGTGCCTATAGTTTCTTTCTCTAAGCTAATCACTCACAAGATAACTAATCTATCATGTGAAGTCGTTAAGGAATCTAAATGCAATAGACTTGAGAATTCGATTAGAAATCGATTACTCGACTGTGCTAATCTGCAAGGGTCAATACAACACAATCAAAATCAATCAGAGACTGGAGATAACTCATTTCGACTAAGGCATGTAATTAAAGTGTGGTTGATTCCACCTAATTGCAAAATTATTGTTGAACGGCACTAAACCAATTTTTCTGTCATTTCTATACCTTGTACCCCTATTTGAAACCTCAAGATTTTCACAACAACCAAGAGTCACCAATGAGTCGAAGATGTACAATGTGGCTCGAAAATAATCGACCACAAGTCAAATGCGCTAAAAATTCCTAAAAGCCAGCTGGTAGGTTAGGTCACGCTAAAATCACGCTCGATTCAAATTAATTGCGAAATTGAACCTGATTTCAGAAATTGAAAGTTTTGTTATGTCACAATTTATTTTACGAACGTCGACTCATCCTTTGAAAATTTTTCGACGAGCCTGAATTTTTGCGAAAATTCAAAGTTAGGCAATTTTAGACTGGGAAATTAAGAGGACCACTTGTGGATGGAGTTTTGGTGTTCAAGTTGGATTCATTGGTGAGGAAAATAATGGATTTGATGTGGACACGTTGGCTAGAATTTTTGGGCACCAATTGGATTAATTTGGTGAGAACTTGGATTGAAATTGGAGGAGATGTGTTCAAATTGGTAGGTCCATGGGGTAGCAACATTTTGGACCCCTTGGGTGGCTTATAGGGGAACATTGAGGGAGGAATTTGGGCTGTGGATATGGTTGAGCAAGGTGGGGCAACCACTTGAGTGTATTGGATATTTTGGGGAGACTTTAGAGGCCTTTGGTTCCCCCTCAACCAGTAGACCACTTCTTCTTCCTCATTGCCTCCTTCTTTCTCCATTGTTATTGTGTATGAGAGATCAAAGAACCAGAGAAAGCAGCAGCCTGGTCGTCCCATGCCAGCCCCCTCCATCGCCATTCCAACCGCTCGAAGCCTCACCCGGTCCCACTGCAACCGCCACCATCCCTCCTTGCCATTTACAACCAAAGTTGACTGCTTGACCAGCTTCTTTCGGCCTTGGACAGAAGCCGAAATCTCAGCCCACAACTAAGACTCCGTGGCCATTTTCAGCCCTTTCCATGCTAATCCAATGAGTTTACTTGCTAAATCTTAATTCAGAAGTTAATTATGCTTAGTAGGTAATTAGACTAGCTTAAGAATGGCTTAGGTGGTTAGTTTAGATTAATTAGTGATTTAGTTGCTTAATTAGGCTAATTAGGTGGTTAGATTAGATTAGTTAAGGGTTAATTAGATTGTAGTATTTAATTACTATAGTGCATTATTTTTCCTGGTCCGGTTAAATTAGTGTATTAGGCTTAACTATGTATTTATTGAATTAATTTGCATTTATTTAATTAATTGTGCAATTTATTTAATTATTTAATATTTTCCGAAAATTATACCAGGATAACCAATAGCCGGAATTTCATGCTAATTGTCGTGGTGAAATTAGTTTATGCAATTGAGTGCTAATTTGTGCAATTGAGTGATAATTGTTAATTTTGAGTATTTATTTCAAGATTGTGAAATTTCAGCATTTAATTAGAAAATGTTGGGTGTTGGGTTTTGACGCCAAAAATGGGTTTTAATACTATATCAAATAGTGAAATCTTAAAAGGAAGGATATCAATTTTTATGGTTCAATCTAACCGTGTACCCATACACGACTATTTTATCGGGTGTTTTTAATATGAAGAAAATAGACTAAGTACATTATTTAAATTGAGGCATTTGAGTGCAAAGCACGATGTCCTTGGCCGGGATCAGATGTACGTGTGAACACCTAATACCCTAACGCGTTTACACGGGGTAGTGAACCCGTCCTGACGCGTTTATGCAGGACATTACTCCAATATGGAATGCCCTTGACAATGAATGCTGGTCGTAGTGAATGCTGGACCAATGCTCATTTGTGGAATGTCGCCTAGATGTTGACGTTGCTGTGTTCAATGGTGCGAGATGATGCCCGACTACGCTGATTGTTGAGTTATCTATGGCTGTTAGATTGTAATCAATTGGGACGTGTGATTGACTGAAATTGACAAACCTGATTATGGGACAAAATTGTGTGACATGGAATGGGGCGTGTCATAATAATTTGGCCTTATAATCGGGACCCCTATGATTGATTGAAATATGAATGACGCGTTCCAATTGATATGTGCACGTATTATATGCATCTGTTATATGAAATGTACTGACGTGCAGGGAAGTATTAAGGTGAGGTGACTCTTGTTTGATGTATGATTAGACTACCTCTAGGCGTATTTACTTCTTAATCGGGATTTAGGGCGTGAACTTGCTGAGACATTGTCTCACCCCATTGTGGGCTTAACTATTTAGGTCTGTAGATGGAGGCTCCTTCTATACGTTTTGGACAACCGAAAGGATATACAAAGCAAAGTACCGATGTCCCTATCCCTAGGAGTCTTTGGCTCCGTAAGCTCATCATGACCACTATATTGGTTGATGAGGGCTGTGTCAAGCCCCGAAGCTTGAGCACGTGCCCATCCCTCAGTGGTCGATAAAATTTGCAACGTCCCAAGACGCATCGCCGATCCATTCATTTTAATGCGCATGCGGAAGTGAATTACTAATGCCCTGACAGAAACATACATGGGATAGAAAAACAGGATAACAAATTTCAAATCAAACACATTATTAAAAGCACACTCTTGTTTACAAACAAAGGCCAAGTCTAAGGTCTAAGTTTAGGAGGCCTATCTCTAAGCATAATTTCTGAGCCACCCATGCTCTTGACCTTAACCACAATCAGTTATAGCATGAGATACTAGAGGTGGCTCTCACGAATTCACACTATCGTGTAGCACTTAGTTCTCGACTATACTAAACAATAGCTCAAGGTATTAGAGATGGCTCCCACGAAGTCACGTTGCCGTATAACACTTAGTTCTTAACTATAAAAAGCACTAGCACAAGGTTTTAGAGGTAACTCACACAAAGTCTTGCTATCGTGTAGCACTTAGTTCTTGACTATGTAGGATAGTATTGCAAGACTTCTAGAGGTGGCTCATACGTGACTCAAGTCACCATGTAGCACTTAGACCTTTACTACAATTAAGCTACGGTACAAGGTACAAGAGGTGGCTCACACGAAATCTTACTATCGTGTAGCACTTAGTTCTTTACCGGCTCACAACCCATTAGGTTTCCTCAACACAACACATGTCACCTCAACTTTCAATAGTCATCTTGCCATGACTATAAACCATCACATGATCACTTGATCATTTAATACCGGCCAAGAACATCGTGCTTTGCACACAAATTCCTCCATCTAAAATAATGTTGCCTATTTTCATCATGTTAAATATACCTAATAAAAATAATCATGTGTAGGTACATGGTCGGCCTAAGCCAAAATGCAATATCTTTCTTTTAAAAAATCCCACTATTTAATATAGTGTCTAAAAACATTTTCGGCACTAAAAACTGACGGCCTAGTATTTTCTACAATTTCTCACACAATTTCTACAATTTCCCTTCACCAAGTAGCTCACTTTGGAGGCCAAAAATTCATTCAATTTGGCCCATCCGAATTTCCTTTCGTTTCCACATAATTCTAATTGACTTTCCATAAAAATCCTAGGCTCGCCGGAAATTTTTTGAAGGATGAGTTGACATTCTTAAAATAAATCGTGATATGAAAAAACTTTCAATTTCTAAAATTGGGTTCAAATTTGCAGTTAACTTTAATCTAATGCGATTTTTGCATGACCTAACCTACCGGGTAGTTTTTATAAATTTTCAGTGCAATTAACCCGTGGTTGATTATTTTCGAGACACATCGTACATTTTTGGCACATTGACGACCCTCGGTTATCATGAAAATCTCGAAGTATCAAATATGGACACGAGTACCAAAACGACAAAAAAATTATTTTAGTGCCAATCGACAAGAATTTTAGAATTAGGTGGAATCACCCACACTTAATTACACACCTCTGTCGAATTGACCTATCTCTAGTCTTCGATCGATTTTTAACTGTGCCGTAATAACCTTTGCAGACTAACACAGTCGAACAGTCGATTCCTGATTGAATTCTCAAATCTATTGCGTTAAAATCCCTTAACGGCTTCACCTGATAGATTAGTTATCTCGTGAGTGGCCAAATAAGAGAAAATAACTATAGGCGCATCAATGAAAAGCCCAACTTATTCAATTGAAAACAAAACCTGAAAATGAGGATATCACAACGCTTCCCCTCTAATAAAAACTTCATCATCAAAATTTAAACCATTATAAATCTTAAACAAAAGGTGAGTGTACAGTCATCTCATCGCGTCTTCACTTTCCCAGGTTGCTCCTTCTATGTCGTGGTATTGCCAAACCACTTTAACCAACGAGATCGTCTTGGTGCGTAGAATCTATTCTCTCGATCCACAATTTGAATCGGGCTTTCCATATATGACACTTTGTCGTCCATATCCAATTTCTCAAAATTAAGCACGTGTGTCATGCCCCGATCCTCGAGCATGTGAACATCCCTCTATAGTCAATATAAATGTGATGTTTCCAATTTGCGTCGCCGACCCATTCATTATTAATACACATGCGGAAGCAAAACAATAAACCCCTAACAACAAATAGCATAGGATAGGAAAGCAGGGCAACATTTCACAAAAGTCAACTTTTATAAACAACACAGTTTAGTTACAAAATGAGTCTAGTCAAAAGTCTACAAAAGGTCGACTCCCAAAAAAGCTGTCCTACGACATACTAGTCGGACACACATGCCGATCCTTCAGACTCCACCTCCACAGACTTTGGGGCTTTGGGTCCTCCACAACCACCACCTAAGGACCTGAAAAGATAAGCCCACGATGGGGTGAGACATTGTCTCAACGAGTTCACCCCCTAAACCCCTATTAGGAAGGAAATACACGCAAGGGTGGCTTAGCCACACACCACACAAAGGACATACCTTGCCTCAGTCCTTCTTGCACGTTAGCACAATTCATATCTGATATACATGCAATCATCACCGAACAATTGGAATGCATCATACTAAATCTCAATCAATCACTCATTCCAATTATTAATCCCGACCACACACACGGGCACAACCTACTCTGGGTTAGGCGGTCTTCTGGTGTAACCAAGTTAATCACGGCCCAATGGGCACGGTCTACTCAATGTTAAGTGGTAATCACGGCCTAATAGGTACAGCCTACTTTCAAGTTCGGTGGTAAATCAAGGCCCGATGGGCACAACCATACTTTGGTAGTTAATCACGGTCCAATGGGCATAGCCTATTCCAAGTTAGGCGGTTCTCTAGCTTAGCTAGGTGTCGAAACCAAAGGCTTACAATTCACAATTACTACAAAATTTCTAAAATCATCATTCAATTGACCAAACTAGCACTCAATTACACATTCTAACCATATCACAGCTACCATAGAATTGCACAAATCATCACTCAATTAACCAATCCAGCAATCAATTGCATAAACTAGCCACACTACTACAATCAGCTCAGAATTCTATTAAGCGGCTCTCTCGGATAATTTCTCGAAAATATTAATTAATTAATAATTAAATAAATTTCGAATCTTAATTTAATTTAAATAATAAATAATATAATTTAAATAATATTTACAAATATTTAATTTAAATAAATAATGAAATTAATAAAATAATTAATAAAAAGTCTAATCATGATTACACTAATCTAATTGCATAATTAGACTAATTAATCCATCAACTAAACTGATCAAGTACTTAATCTAATCAATATTTAAATAAACTAATCTAACCATTTAAACATACTTAGCATAATCTAAACACTCATTAAGCATCATTAACTCCCTAAGTGGAGATTAGTGAGTAAACTCACCGGTTTAGTGTTCCTGTGAGTCCACGGCGACAGCGACGCCAAGGCAGGCGACAATTCTCCTAGCAGCGACACCAATGGATGCTAGGAAGGGCTTGAAAATGGGCCACGAAGCTTTTAGACCCTTGCTAGCTTTTGCTTTTGTTCTTGGTTGAACCGAAAGAGAGAACTAGGGGCTACAACAACAAGGACAAGCTTATCAAAGCTCCAACAAATGGGTGGCCGGCAACCGGAGGCACCTAGGGGTCAAGGGGGACTTACTGGTGGTTGGTATGAGTGGAGGTAGGGTCAAAATGGGAAGAAAATGGTTGAAAATCGTGAAACAGGCGAAATAGTGCACTTGGGTGGCTTCTAAGCGGTCTGGCGAGCCGTTTCTTCTCAGCAGCGTGCTCCCATACGATTTGGATGTGCTGAAGACGATGGTGGGTGGAACAAGAGCTAATTCTCATAGTAAGACAACTTTTAACTCAGGTTTTTTGAGAAAGGTCAGCTAGAGTAGAAACTAGAAGAAGAGAAAATGGAGGAGGAAAATGCCACGAACTTGCTTGGGCTTAAGAGGGGAGAGAGAGATGTGAGGCTTGGTTTCTTTGATCTCACAAGCTCTCAAATGCCTCAATAATAGATAAAGTAAGGCTTGGGAGGACCACCAAACCTTCTAGATGGCTTTCTTGTCCACTTTGAGCTCAACCAACATGCCCCACTTGCTTAGCCATCATCCTTAGCCCTTATCCACTCCCAAGCTTCCTCAAGAAGTCTCCTAAATGGTCCAAAAGGTTGCTCCCTTGGCCTCCAAATTCAATTCAATTCTCCTTCAATTCTCCTCCAACTGAGTTCAATTCAAACCCTATAAATTCAGGCAATGTGTCATCGTCCCTCTCATGAATTTTTCTCCTCAATTGAACTAACTTAACCGCCATGGGTGCACTCAAAATGGCCCCTCGATCCAATTCTGTCAATTCTTTATTTTTTCGCCAAAAATTCTCGATTTGTAGAAAAATCTTCGCAAGATGAGTTGACGTTCCCAAATGATTTGTTACATGACAGAACTTTCAATTTCTGAATTCGGATTCCAATTCGCAGTTAATTTCAATCTATCATGATTTTAGCGCATCTAATCTACCGGGTAGCTTTTAGGAATTTTTTGTGCAATTAACCCGTGATTGATTACTTTCAAGCCACAAAATACATCTTCAACACATTGACGACTCTCGGTTGTCATGGAAATCTCAAGGTTTCAAATATAGACATAAGGCACGAAGAACATAGAGAAATCGGACTAGTGTCGATCGATAGGAATTGTGCAATTAGATGGAATCACCCACACAAAGTACCAAAACGACAGAGAAATCAGTCTAGTATGGAGTCAACCTTTCTCCAGTCTTTAATCGGTTTGTGCTGTAATTACCCTTGTAGATTAGCATGGTCGAGCAGTCGATTCCTATTTGAATTCTCAAGTCTATTGTGTTAAAATCCCTTAACGGCTTCACCTAATAGACTAGTTATCTTGTGAGTGATCAACTCAAGGAAAAGAACTGTAGGCACGTCGATGAAAAGTCAAACTTATTCAATCGAAATCATAACAAAATTCAGGATGTCACAATGTGGGTCAGGTTAGGTTCATACGTCCTCAACATTGACATGTGAAAGACATAATGCACTTGCGCCAACCTTGGCGGCAATTCAAGACGATACGATCGGATCCCGATTTTTTCCAAAATCCCAAAGGGACCTATGTACCTCGGACTCAACTTTTCCTTCCTGCTGAAGCGCAAAGTACCTCTCATTATGACACCCTTAGAAATACGTGATCACCAACTTAGAATTCTAATGGCCTTCGACGCTTATCAGCATAGCTTTTCTGGTGACTCTAAGTGGTCTTTAATTTGTCCCTGATAAGGGTAACTGCATCTACTGACCATTGGACTAACTCTGGCTTGAAATCTTTTGTTCTCCAACCGCATCCCAACAGGTTGGAGTTTTACACGCTCAGCCATACAACGCTTCAAACGGAGCCATCTGAATGCTCTGCTAGTAGTTGTTATTGTAGGCGAACTCAACGAGATGAAGCTATTCATCCCAGCTTCCCTTGAAATCTAGCACATAAACTCATAGTATGCCTTCGAGGGTTCAAATCGTCCTCTTAGATTGGCCATCTGTCTATGGATGATAGGCCGTGCTATATTGCAGCTTCATTCCTAAGGCAACCTGCAAACTTTTTCTGAAGGATGTCGTAAACTTCGAGTCTTGGTCTAAAGTAATCGTCATTGGAACTCCATGCAGACAAATTATCTAACGCACATACAATTCTACATGCCTGTCCAAATCAAGGTCTTTTCGTACTGTGATGAAGTGAGCTAACTTCGTCAGTCTGTCAAGCACTATCCAAATGGAATCATTACCCCTCAACTCCTTGGCAAGCCTATCACAAAATCCATTGTGATGTGCTCCCATTTCCACTCAGAAATCTCGAGAGGTTGCAGAATTCCTCCCTACTCACAATGTTATGCCTTTACTTGCTAACATGTCAAACATTTGGCAAATGCTGTAACTGTTACGGTGAGCTTTTGACAAAATCTCTTCTTTAAGGCTTCGCATCATCTCATACGCATAATCATCCTTGGAACCTTAGTGTTCCGTCATAAAATATCTAAAAATCAGTCTCCTTCTTTTCCATATCTTCCTACATAATCTTCTAGATCCCTAGATTTGCCAACTGTAACGTCTTGATTCTTATTTATACATCAATTCAATTCTAAGGATGGCCATAAGACTTGAAAGGTGGCCTACCTCAAATTTGAAAATTGAATCTCAAGTTCCCTCGAGTAAGATCCACGCTTGAATCATAATCTGCGCTATCGATGACTTTTCACTCAACACATTTGTAACTTCCGTTCCTTGAATTCTGAGAGCGGCATACAGTAAGGGGCCTTAGAGATTGCCTCCGTCGTAGGGGCCAACTCAAGCATGAACTCGCTCTCCCTTCTTTAGGGCAGACTGGGTAATTCTTCATGAAACATCTCAGAAAACTCCTGTACCATAGCTATGTTTTCCATCTTCCATTCCTCAACTGTCATATTCACTACAGTTGCCAAATAATCTTGGCAACCTACATCTAGAAACTGATTACGTTAAGTGACGAATTAAATTAATTGAAGGTCCTTCTCGGTTCCTTATAAACTCAAAACTTCCACACATTAATGGGTTAAATTGGAGTACTTCACAATAACCATCCATTTCGGCAAGATGCTCCTTAAACCAACTCTTTTCATAAATGACATGAAAGTTATACATAAGCAAAATAGTCAAGTACAACTCTAGCTAATGATTCTCCTTTTTACAACTTCATTTCAACAAACTAAAATTCTACAAAGTTAACCAAAATTTCACTGCGCCACTCTGATAAAATTACCTCGAAAGCATCCTTCTCCCGATCGACACGTGGCTCGGCTCATTCTTGTCCCCTTTGCGATCCTAGTGGCGTCCTATCTACGGTGCATTCCCTCTGTTCTATCCCATCAGTGGCGCGGTAGCAGCTGTTATGATCCCAATTACTTGCGCGGACAATTCTTAAACAAGTGGCCTTGCTAGCCACATTTAAAACAGGCTCCCATTCTGAGATGACATGGAACTGAACCATGTCTTTTGGTACAGAAACGACACACATCGTTCGAGTTGGGCATTGACTTTCCAATCCCATCCTTTTTGTTGAGCAGAATGAGATATCTTCCTTCAGATATTGGCTTTTTCTAGAACTTATTACAATTTCTATTGGACCTGAACCGCAACTCAGTTGGGTTGCTTGTTCGATTAGGTTCATTTCTATCAACTGGGCCCAACCATATAGCTTGTTGTAATCTTTCAAATCGAATGGCACCAGTGGACTCTTTAGCTCCGGTTAGAGGCCGTTTGTGAACCTCCTAGCTTTGTCTTCCGGATCTTCCACCAATCTTCAAGCGTATGGAGACAACTCTGCAAACTTGGCTTCATACTGATCCATGATCAGCATGACTTGACGGAGGAGCTGAAATTCCTCCGTCTTATGCTCTCAGGCGCTACCGAAAAAATACTTACCATTGGAGACTCTGAGAAAGGCATTCCACACCAGAACTACGGCTTTAGGGAAAACAATGCCTCTAGTGGCTCTCCACCATGTAATTGTGTTACCCTGTAGCTAGTATATTACTAGGACAACATTTTCCTCTTCCGTACACATCAACAATGCAAAAGCTTTCTCTAGGTCTTGTACCTAAAGTGATGCGGCTTCAAAATCTCTTGCAGTTGTGAACCTCAGTGGTTTCAACTTCAAGAACTAATCCACAAGCTTATGAATAGGCCTATCTCTCTGTACAACCATATTCCTTGGTGGAACCTCGGCATGTGCGACAGCGGTTGTGGCCTCAGCAGCGACTGTGGCCTCAGGAACGGTGGCAATGACAGCGGTAGTGGCGCGGTAGTGGCAGCGGCTTTATTTTGGGCCTACTGCCCCATCAAGTCTCTCATCGCCTCAAGCATCTGCATGATCCCTTCGATCCTGGGATCACCAAAGGTTGCTACCCCAACACCAATAGGAGGCGGTGCACTAGCATTAGCCTAAGCTGGCGCTCTAGCACGACCACCTTAGGTATCGACCCTGGTTGGCGTCCTACCCCGAGATGCTAACGTAACGCTCCTCTTCTGAGGGGTCCTCGGCTCTGAATCGCTCATCTTACGGGATCTCTATAGAACCTGCTTTCCAATTCCACATTGAATTAAGAAAGCTGAGTGACCTACACCAAACAATCTACCAATCAGCTATCAAACACATGCATTTGCATGATATAAGGGCATTTCCTACTAACTATCTCATAAACTTATCGCACCTTATCACTCCATACACTGACTTGCTCTGATACCACTTCAGACGAGGATGTCACGCCCCGAACCTCAAGCGCGTGCCCATCCCTTACTGGTCGATAAAATTTGCAACGTCCCAGGACGCATCACCGACTCATTCATTTTAATGCGTATGTAGAAGCGAATTACTAATCGCTTGACAAAAACATACATAGGATAGAAAAGCAAGACAACAAATTTCAAATTAAACACATTATTAAAAACCACACTTTGGTTTACAAACAGAGGTCAACTCTAAAGTCTAAGTATGGGAGGTCTATCTCCAAAGTGAATTTATGAGCCACCCATCCTCTTTACCCTTCCACCTCAAGCTCCAGATTCTTCACACTTAGGACTTGAAAAGTTAAGCCCATGACGGGGTGAGACAATATCTCAGTAAGTTCACCTCGTAAACCCCAACTAGGAAGAAAATACACCTAGAGGCAGTCTAGGCACATGATATGGAAAACTTACCTCGCCTCAGTTCCCTCATTTATGTTAGCACAATTCATATATCACATAAGTGCATTAACAACACTCAAGCATTTGGAACATCTCATTCAACCTTAGTCAATCAATCAATCAATTGAATCAACACAATTGATCCATCGTTCAATCAAACAATCGCTCACAGGGGTCCCGATATTCACTCTCAATATTCAAATTCCCAATCCAACCTCAACTTCCCAACTCAATAATCAATACCAAACTCAAAGTTCTAGAGGTGTCCTCTCCCTATGAAGTTACAACATTGCGTGGCACTTAGTCCTTAAAAGTTTAAGCCCACAATGGGGTGAGATATAAATCTTAGCAAGTTCACGCTCTAAACCGTAATTAAGAAGGAAATACCCCCAAGAAGTGTCTTAACCACACAACCACACAACCATAGAGACTTACCTCGTCTCAGATCCTCCATGCATGTCAACATAATTCATATCATAGACAACCATGAAAACATGACTAGCAAATAAGCTCAACGACTGGAACGCCACACTCAAATTTCAAACAAGCACAGGGGTCCTAATTATAGGGCCACATCGTGATAATACGTCCCATACCATGCCACACAATTTTGTCCCTTAATCTAGTACATCTATATCAATCAATCACAAGGGCTCCAATTATAAGGCCAAACCATTATGACATGTCCCATACTATGTCATACAGTTTTGTTTCATAATCCAGCGCATCTAACTCAATCAATCATGCGTTCCAATTGTTAATTTCGTGTGGCACCCTGAAACACCTTAGGTCGCCTCAGGTACCTATCGCTCCACTAGTTACATCTCTTAGTAGAAGCATTGTAGTTCGTAGGCTTTTTTTTTTGAAAACGATCCCAGCGCAACTTATTAGTGGAAGCATAATTAAGTCTCACCATCTCTCCCTCCAATAACCATAATGCAATGCACACCACTAAGCACCATAAGAAAAGATAAAGCCAATACAGTTTTATGTATATATTTTCATGATGGATTGCTTGGGTCGGTACAACCAAAAAGAAAGGCCAAGACTTTTAACTACACTTGGCCACAACCCAAAAGATACCTTGACCCTATAATGATCACGTGTCATCCTCCATCTATCAGTGTCGACTACTCTCCAAAAAGAAATGTCAGCTCTCTACTCCTCACGCGGCCATCACACCTATCCTAGCTCGTCGGGCGGTGGTGGTGGCAACATCCCCCGAATCACTCCATTTCGGCGGATGTGGACCGACAAAAACTCCTGTATGACCGGGTCCCCAGCTAGGCCCACATCGTACATGACCAACACACGAACTCACACAAACGTCAGACCAGGAATGGTAACACAATCAATGTTCGAACACTGTACCTCCACGTCAGATGGGAGGCCATAGAAGGTACCCCGCGTGACAGTAGGGAGCAGCATCTTTCTAATCTAAAATGTTGGTCACTGAAGGGATGAGTACATCCACTCAGTAGGTAAAAGATCCAATAAACCACTAAATGCATCATACAATACAATCATAACAATCATAGCATAGTGCATGTCATTCATGTATCCAAGCATAACTTACCTTGCAACCATGCATATGTCATCCTACCATATGTGCATACATCCTCATGTACTCATCACCATCATGTCATACACGTACCATGCCATAGGTGCACATACAACCATGCACTCATCATCATCATGTCACACATATACCATTATGCCATAGGTGCACATACAACCATGCACTCATCATCATCATGTCACACATATAATAACATCAAAATCATACATAGCCATTACGACCAAGTCTATTTCCATACCCTTTCCTCCCATTGTTATCTTACAATTTCCACACACCAGCGTAGACAATACCATATTCTTTAAAGACGTGGAATCACAAAGAGGCGTCTCAAGAGGCATAACTTCTATTTTATTCAAATGCCTATATCTTTCAGAGATAAATGAATGCGTAGCACCCGTATCAAGCAATGCATATGCCTTTTTGCCATTGATGAGGATCGTACCTAAGATAACATTTTTGGAAGCTTCCGCTTCCTCTTGGGTGACCGCATACACCCTTCCTTATGCTGGTGGCCTCTGAGGATTCCTTAGTAGGTTTAGTCTAACAGCACTCTGTTGTCCTTGTCGCACTGAGCCAATACTCATTTGCGACCTTTCTTGTGGGCAACTTCTCCTAAGGTGGCCCACTTGTCCACAACTAAAAATCGTTTCACTAGGCTACACTTGTTCGTTTTACCTCAAATTTGAGTATGTTTGGGTCGAAGTGAAATTCTCAGTAAAAAGTTACATGCAACACACAAAATCACCAAGAGGTCAACAAAACAGCTTCAGATCTAACATTTTCGTAGAGGGAGGGTTTCACCCCTCAAAACTCATCCATTTTGCCTCAAATTTTAGTATGTTATACTTTAAGATATTATCTACAACTTTCTTGAAGAAGTCGAAGCCAAAATCTGACTCAAACATCACATGCAAGCCCCTACAACATTTTGGGTCAGATTGTTTACTCGAGAACAGCTTACTACTTCAAAACAACACTCTTAAAACTTCGGTTTTTTCATACCCTAGACATCCGAAATTCATCACCATTCAATAACACATTTTAGACACAACTTGCAAGAGCAGATCAAAGGATCTAACTTGCCTCTAAATCAAGCTACGGCGAGCATGACGGCGACAGGACACGGCGGCAACGGTCACGGCTCCTCCTCCTTCTTCTCTTCTTCCTTTCCTTCCCTTTCCTTTCTCTCTTCCTCTTCTCTCTCTCTCTTACAGTCGACACACCTCCTCCCTAAACTGGCCACCTTTCTTTTTATTTCTCTCCTACTCATCATTAGCAATGATTGATTCTTGCATGGATGATACTTGGTCATCAACTTGGAACAAATGGGGGAGGACATGAAAAAACCGGTTCCCCCCCCTCACAATTGACAGACCCTCATGGCTCTAATGGGCCAGCCAATTGGCCCATCTTAGGCCCACACTCTTGGGCCTAAGACCCAAGCTTAATTAAATACAATTTTACTTTTAATAATTCATCTTAATTCCCTCTTTTATAAATTCCAAATTTACAATTTCATATGGCCATAAAACTTGTATCATTAAACTATAAGAATCAAATCTATGAGGTGCATAGCCAAGAACAAATTCTTCTTATCAAATTATCCCATGATACTAATTTTAATAACCCATGAACACAAGATACATTTCCATCCACATAACACTCGGTCTTAAAAGAAAATCAATAGCTAAAGCATAAACCAAAGGCAATTTCATTACCTAATCATAGACTTTAATACATCTAGAGGTTGCCTTGAATTTTGGGATGCCACATTTCGCCCCTCAAGGGCACGGCCTACTCCCAAGTTTGCCAATCTACAAGCGTTGCCAAGCATCCTTTCATCCCCATTGACCATGGCTACTTTTCTCAAAGACAGCTTTCCCAAAGGAGTTTAGGTCTAGATTCTACTTCAACCCGATACCCGTTAAGTGAGTAACCCATATAGGGATTTATAACGTCCGACGTAATCACTCAAGATGGGTTCTCTTAACCAACACACTACCATTCAATCTTGGCCTAGGGTACCATGCATTGCACTCAAATGCGTCAATTAAAAGAGTGATTTTGGCCTATTTTTTCGTATTAAAAACATCTAGAAAATAGTCATGTGTGGGTACACGGTCAATTCAAACTAGAAAAATTCATAACATTCTCTTTTAATATCCCATTGTTTAATATAGTATATAAAATCTTTTAATATCCCATTCGGAATTTTCTGAATACATATCGAAATTCACAATTTTTGGAATAATTGACCAAATTTCAAATCAGCACTCAATTTGCACAAATTAACATCCAATTGCATAGACTGAACACACCATTGCAATTAGCACGAAATTCCAATCACCAGCTATCCCGGTCTTATTTCTAGAAAATATTAAATAATTAAATAATTACCAAAATTAATTAAACAATTCAATTTGAATGCAAGAAATACTAACTTAGGCCATAATTGCTAAATTAACCACCTAAATGGGCCGGGAAAATTTGCAAACTTTTCTAGATAAATATCACATCCTATCTAGGCCTTACTTAATCTAATCTAACCACCTAACATGCATAATTGAATAATTAAATCACAAATCTAATCTAACTAGCCACATAATCCCTAATTAACTTAAACTAAACACCTCTTAAATGTCATTACAATCCAAATAATAGTTTAGTGCATAGACTCACCGATTTAGCGTGAAAACTGGTTCACTGTGACGGCGACCAAAACTTGAGCTTACGGTGGTGCCAATGGAGGCTTGGACTAGGCTGAAAAAGCCCTGCAAGCCCACAAAAAAACTGCTGGGCTTGGTCCAGAATTGAAGAAGCTGCTGGTCGGGCCGAGTTATAGGCTGTTGAGTTCAATTGACGAGCTGGCTTCGATGCGAGAAAGAGAAGACGAGATAGGGCTGAATTCGCTGGTGTTGAAGAAACTGCTGAGCTCATGGGGTTTCGGACGAAGGATAGTGAGGTGGCAACTGGATTCGGTGGAATGCCAGCAAGAGACTAGCTTCGTGACTGCTGGCAATGAGGATGAAAATTCGGTGGAGAGGAGTCAACGATGGGGCTTCGCTTGGAAGGAAGTTTGACTTGGTGGGTGCTGGGCAGTGAAAGGAAGACGGACATGTTGTAGCCCCCATGCTAACCTCCGAATTTCCTCATTCTTAGACTTTAATTTCTTGATGAATCTCTCCAATTTGGTGATCAATTTTGCTACGGAGAAAGCCTACACAATTTCCACACTTTCCCCTTCACCAAGTAGCTCACTAAGGAGGCCAAACATCCCTTCAATTTCACCAATCCAAATTTTCGTTCTTTTCTGAATCGTTCGAATTGATTTTTTGTAAAAATCCCGAACTCGATAAAATTTCGCCAAAAGATGAGAAAATATATAATAAATGAATCATGACACGCTAGAACGTTCGATTCCCGAAACTGAATTCAATTCCGTGGTTAAAATCGACCGAATGCGATTTTAGTGCGACCAAACCTACCAAGTATCTTTTAGAGATTTTAGCACGTTTGACCTGTGGTCGATGATTTCAATCCACATTTATGCATATCCAACTCAAAGGCGAATCTCAGTTGTCATAATAAAATTGCAAGGTTTCAATTACGGGCACTAGGTACCGAATCGACAGAAAATTGGGTTAGTGTCATTTGACGTGAATTTTGTAATAAGGTGGAATCCCTACACTTCAATTGCATGCTTCTGTTGAATCGACCTATATCCAATCACTAATCACTTATAACAGTGTTGTATTGACCATTGCCAATTATCACGGTTGAGCAATCGATTTCCGATCGAATTGTCAAGTCTGTCGTGTTTATATCCCTCAACTACTTCACCGATAGATCAATTAACTCGAGAGAGATCAGCTTTGAGAAAAAAGAGCCATAGGCGGGTCGACGAAATGCCCATTTTATAGTATCTAGACAGGGTCGAAATTCAAAATATCACTGCTCTTCCATTCTTATAAAAATTTCGTTCTCAAAATTTAAACAATTACCAATCTTTAAACAAAAAGGTGAGGGTACAGTTGTCTCATCGAATCTTCACTATCCTAGGTTGCTATTTCCGTGTTGTGGTGTTACCAGACCATTTTAACCAACGTGATTTTCTTGGTACAAAGAATCTATCATTTTCGATCCACAATCTGAATCGAGCTTTTTACGTATGACACTCCGTTGTCCACTTCTAACTCTTCAAGATTTAGCATGTGAGTTAGGTCAGGTCATACGTCCTCAACATCGACACGTGAAAGACGTCATGCACTTGCGTCAACCTCGACAGCAATGCAAGATGCTACGTTAGGATCCCAATTCTTTCTAGAATCTCAAAAGGACCTATGTACCTCGAACTCAGCTTTGGCTTCTTGCCGAAGCGCAAAGTACCTCTCATTGGTGACACCGTAAAAAAGATGTGATCACCAATTTGGAACTCTAAAGGCCTTTGACACTTATCTCGTGTGGCTTTTCTGGTGGCTTTGAACGGTCTTTAATCTGTCTTTGATAACAGTAACTGCATACACTGACTGCTGAACTAACTCTGGGCTAGTGATTTTTCATTCTATGACTTCATCCTAACAAACTAAAGCTCTGCTCACTCTGCCATACAATGCTTCAAAATGAGCCATCTAAATGCTCTGCTGGTAGCTGTGAACCTCGGTCTCGATCTGATGTGATTGTCACTGGCACTCCATGTAGACGAAGAATCTAATGCACGTACAATTTTGCATATCTATCTAAATCAAGGTCCTTTCGTATGGCGATGAAGTGAGCCGACTTCATCAGTTTGTCAACCACTACTCAAATGGAATTATTTTCTCTCCTACTTCTCGATAAACCTATCACAAAATCCATTGTGATGTGCTGCCATTTCCATTCAGGAATCTCAAGAGGTAGCAGAAGTCCTCCCGACTTACAATGTTCTGCCTTCACTTGCTAACACATCAAACACCTGGCAACATGCTTGTCGATATCTATCTTCATACCAGACCACCAATAGCGTTGACACAGATTCTGATACATCTTTGTACTACTAGGATGAATGTTGTAACTGCTACGATGAGCTTCTGAAAAGATTTCCTCCCTAAGCACCGCATCGTTAGGTACACACAATCGTCCTTGGAACCTTAGTGTTTCGTTCTCAGAAATTTGAAAGTCAGCCTTTCTCTTTTTAGTATCCTCTTACGCAATCTTCTGAATCTCTGGATCTATTAACTGAAGCATCTTGATTCTTATTTGAACTTCCGGCTCAATTCTGAGGGTGGCCATGAGATTTGAAAGGTGGCCTACCTAAAGCTTGAAAACTAAATCTCGAGCTTTCTCAAGTAAGGTCCATTCCTTGACCATCAACTGTGCAACTAAAGACTTTTGACTCAGTGCATTTGTGACCTTGTTAACCTTCCTAGGGTGGTACAATATATCACAATCATAGTCCTTTAGAAATTCCATCTAGTGACGTTGTCTCATATTCAACTCCTTATAAGAGAATAGGTATTTGAGACTTTGATAATCTGTGAAGATCTGGAATCTTTCTCTGCACAAATAATGTCTCCAAATCTTTAGAGCAAAAATAATTGCTGCGAGTTATAAGTCATGCGTCAAGTAATTCAGCTCATGAGGTTTCAACTGACGGGACGCGTATATAACAACCCTACCATGTTGCATCAACATGCAACCTAATCCTGTAAACGACGCATCACTATAGATCTCATATCCTCCAGGGCCAGATGGAATCGTCAACACAGGTGTGGTAGTCAGCTTTAGCGTAAGCTCTTGAAAACTACCCTCATAATTACTTGTCCACACAAACTTCTTTTCTTTCTTTAGTAGTCATGTCAAAGGCGAGGCTAACGCAGAAAATCCTTCCATAAACCATCTATAATACCTTGCTAAACCCTAAAAACTTATGATCTCTATCACGGTAGGTTGTCTTGGCCAGTTGATTACTGCTCCAATCTTGGTTGGGTTCGGGAGATTCCTTCGCCCGAAATCACGTGACCTAGAAAAGTAACATGAGTCAACCAAAACTCGCACTTGTTGAACTTTAGCATACAACTCGTGGTTCCTCAAAGTCTGAAGCACTATCCTTAAGTGCCTTTCATGCTCCTCAAGACTACTAGAGTACACTAGAATATTTTCGATGAACGCAATCACAAACTAATCTAGGTAGTCCTTGAATACACGGTTCATAAGATCGATAAAAGCAGCTAAAGCGTTTGTCAAACCAAACAGCATTACCGTAAATTCATTATGGCCATATCGAGTACAAAACACTGACTTCAATATGTCCTCAAGTGATATCCTAACTTCAAAAGCAGCTGGAGCGTTCCCTTCTGATTCTCAGCAAATGATATCATGTCCTCAAGTAGATCATAGAAAATATTAACACTCCTTGCAACTAATCAAACAAGTCATCAATCATCAGCAAGGGATACTTTTTTTTATCATCACCTGATTAAGTTGATGATAATCGATGCACAGACGCAACAAATCATCATTCTTCTTCACGAACAGTAACCGTGCTCCCCAAGGTGATGCACTAGGGTATATGAATCTCTTATCCAATAATTCTTGCATTTGGACTTTCAATTCTTTTAGCTCTGACAAGGCCATTTGGTAAGGAGCCTTAGAAATTAGCTCTGTCCCAGGGCTAATGCAATCATGAACTCTCTCCTTCTGGTGGTAAACCTTACAATTCCTTTGAAAACACATCGGAAAACTCTTGCACTAAAATGATGTCCTCGATCTCCTGCTCCTCTACTATCGTATCCATGACAGTCACCAAGTAACATTAGCAACCCCCATCTAACAAATGAGTTGCCTCAAGCGACGCGATTAAAAGGGATCAAGGGTCCTCCTCAACTTTCGATAAATTCGAAAGTTTCATCTGTCAACAAGTCAAACTATATTACATTACGACGACAATTTATTACAACAAAAAGCTCCTTGAGCCAAACCTTTTCAGATATGAAAACAAGGTTATACATAAGCAAGCTAGTCAAGTACAACTCTAGTTAGTGATTCTCCTTTCTACGACTTTATTACAACAACCTAAGTTCTATAACTTTAACCAAAACTTCGCTGCGCTACTTCAATAAAATCACCCCAAAAACATTCTTCATTTGATCGGTGCATGGTTTGGTTCATTCTTGCCCCTTTTGCCATCCTAGTGGTGCCCTATCTATAGTAGTGGTGCCTGTGCTCCCCTGGACCTGCGCGGACAATTCCTCACCTGATGGTCGTGCTGGCCACATCTATAGCACACCCGTTATACTAGGACACTAAATTGATCTATGCTTTTCTTCTACAAACTTGGCACACATTTGGTGAGTCCTCTACCTCTTGTCGAGTGACAACACACACCCTTTCTTACACCGAAGGCCTGTTCCACATACCCCATTATGTGTTCTACAACGCATTCTCTCTATTCCGCACCATCGATGGTAGTGGCAGCAACTATTGATGTGGTCCCATCAGCCTTCTACGACAGTTTCTGGCTAGGTGACCTTGCTGGCTACACTCAAAACAAGCACCCATCCTAAAATGGCACGGGCCGCTAACACACCTTTCTGGTTGGGCTCTGACTTTCCAATCCCACTCTTCCTGTTGGGTGGAATGGGATACCTTCTTCTGACATTAGTCTCTTCCTAAATCGACTGCCATCTCTTTTTGAACTGAACCACAACCTAGATGCGGTGGCTCACTCCCCTATCACAATTCCAGGTTAGGCCACAGCGAGTGCGGCAACAACAACAATTCTAAAGATTAGTGGCGGTATTGACAGTGGCAATAACAGTGGCTTGATTCTATGCTTGCCAATCCAAAATGCTTCCTAAAGTCTCTAGTGCTTGAACGATCCCATCAAACCTAAGATCGCTCGGTACTGCTACACTCTTAGTACTGCCTTATGACGGTACTATTACGCTTGTGCCGGCTTGAGCCTACGTTCTACCTCAAGTACCGATCCTCGTCGGTGTCCTACCCTGAGTTACTGGTCCTACCGACCTCAACTTAGGAGTTCTCCACTCCAATAACTTATGCTACAAGATCTTTATAGAAACCTATTTTTCAATTCCAATGCTATATTAGAATTTGAGTAACCCCACAAACAAGCTACCAATCATCTATCACTCACATTCATCAGCATAATATAGAGGTCACTCCCACTAACTATCCTAAGAACCCCTCGCACCTTATCACTCCAACTATCAACCAGCTTTGATACCACTTAAATGGCAATGTCACACCCCGATCCTCGAGCTCGTGCCCATCCCTCAGTAGTCGATAAAATTTGCAACTTCCCACAATGAGTCGCCAACCCTTTCATTTTATTGCACATGCAAAAGCGAATAACAAATCTCCTGATAGTAACTATCTCGGGATAGAAAAGTAGGACAACAAATTCACAATAAAACATGCTTTTATAAACATACTGAGTCATGCACAAAAGTTTACAACCAAAAGACTTCAAAGACTGACTCTGAAAAGAAGCTGTCCTATCTGACCTACACCTCAGATCACCTCAGCTCTGCTCTAGATCCTCCATTCTACAGTCCTAAAAAGTTAAAGCCCACGATGGAGTGAGATATAAATCTCAGCGAGTTCACGCTCTAAACCCCGATTATGAAGGAAATACGCCTAAGAAGCATCATGATTATAGGGCCAAATCATCATGACACGTCTCATACCATGCCACACACTTTTGTACCATGCCACGAAAACATGAGTAGCAAATAAGCTTATCAACTAGAAAGCTATACTCAAATTTCAAACAAGTGCAAGGGTCCTAACTATATGGCCAAATCATGATGACACGTTCCATACCATGTCACACAATTTTGTCCTATAATCTTGCGCATCTATCTCAATCAATCACAGGGGTTCCAATTATAAGGCCAAACCGTTATGGCACGTCCCATACCATGTCACACAGTTTTGTCTCATAATCCGGCGCATCTAACTCAATCAATCATGTGTTCCAATTGTTAATTTTGCTAGGCATCATCTTATCCCCATTGAGCATGGCTACATCTCTCAAAGATGCCTTTCCCGAAGGAGCGTAGGTCCAAAATCTATTGTGACCCGATTCCCATTAAGTGGGTAACCCATATGGGGATTTAGTAACATCCGGCATAAATGCTCGAGATGAGTTCTCATAAAGAACACATGGCTATTCAATCTCGGCCCAGGACACCATGCATTGTACTCAAAATGCCTTAATTAAAATAGTGATCTTGACTTATTTTCTTCGTATTAAAAACATTTGGAAAATAGTCGTGTGTGGGTACATGGTCAATTCGAACCAGAAAAATTCATAACCTTCTCTTTTAAAATCCTACTATTTTATATAGTACATAAAACCATTTTCGGTGTTAAAACCCAACACTCAGAATTTTCTAAATACATATCGAAATTCACAATTTTTGGAATAATTGACCAAATTTCAAATTAGCACTCAATTTGCACAAATTAACATCCAATTGCATAAACTGAACACACCATTGCAATCAGCACGAAATTTCGATCACCAGCTATCTCGGTCTAATTTTCGGAAAATATTAAATAATTAAATAATTACCAAAATTAATTAAATAATTCAATTTGAATACCAAAAATACTAACTTAGGCTGTAATTATTAAATTAACCACCTAAATGAGTCAAGAAAATTCATGAAGTTATCTAGATAAATAGCACATCCAATCTAGGCCCTAATTGATTTAATCTAACCACCTAATATGCATAATCAAATAATTAAATCGAAAATTTAATCTAACTAACCACCTAATCCCTAATTAACTTAAACTAAACACCCATTAAACGTCATTAGCACCCTAATAAGAGTTTAGTGTATAAACTCACTAGTTTATCGCAAAATCTGGTTCACCGCGACATCGGTGTGACGGCGGCGCTAACAAAGGCTCAGACCGGGCTGAAAAAGCCCTGCAAGCCCACAACAAAACTAATGGGCTTGGTTCAAAATTGAAGAAGCTACTAGTCTGGCTGAGTTGCGGGCTGCTAAGCTTAATTGACGGGCTGGCTTCGATGTAGAAAGAGAAGATGAGATGGGGCTGAATTCACTGGGTGTTGAAGAAGCTACGGGGCTCGTGGGTTTTGCGGACGAAGGAGAGTGAGGTGGTAGCTACATTTGGTGGAACGGCAGCAAGAGACGGCTTCGTGACTCGCGGCAACAAGGATGAAAATTCGGTGGACAAGAGTCAACGATGGGGCTTCGTTTGGAAGGAAGTTTGACTTAGTGAGTGCTGGGCGGAAAGGAAAATGGACGCGTGGCAGGCCGTGATGGCTTCGATAAGGGAAACAAGTGGAGAGAGGGGTTGACGCGAGGAATTGTTTCGCTAGTGGACTCGGATGTGGCAGCAGGAGTGAAAAATTCGGTGGAGATGGGATCAAAGGTGGAGGACGTGTGGTGGCATGAAGAAAAATGGAAGGATTCGACTAGCGTTCGTTCGTGAAAGAGGGGTGTAGTATTTTAGTTGGTATGTCCATGATGAGGTGCGATTGGAACGCACCATTTCGTCTTGATGCGTTACAATGGAAAGACACTAATGAAGAGGTACGAAGGGAGATATATAAAAGCCTCCCGAACACAACTGTTGGAATGGTTGGCAAACATACGCACCAAATTTTCTCTTCATTTTCATCAAAGAAGAAAAAGGAATTCCATTTCAGTCTTGCAAGAACAATCGGCATCTATGCCGTGGAAATCGGGTGTTTTTCTTGTGATCGCATCTAGACTAACGTGAGGAAGTGTTGTTCGTGATTTCATTAGCAATTCAACGTTCGATCCGGGGCCATTTGCTATTTGCGCATCGGAATCAGGTAAGTCGTCTTCTGCCGACTTGAATTCCAACATTGGTATCAGAGCCCGGTCGTGATTTCTACCTTATTTTTCATCGAGTTTTCTCATTTACCATTTGATAATGAGATCAAGAGATTCTATTTTACATTGTTTGGATCTCTCATAGTCGGAATTGCCATATGAAAACTCGAAATTGAACCGAGCTAAGAACGGGTTCGAGGTCGCGTGCATCCGTGAGGTTTTGGCCTTTTTTGAAATAATTTTTTTGTCAAAATTAATTTTTGAATATACAGGGTGAAAGAGCTCGTCAAGACGAGTCTGGTGATGGGTTGAGCGCTGCCGGGCGACGCCGGACGCACCCACACGCGCAGCCAGAAGCCGCTGCGCATGGGCGCCACGCGCCTAAAGCGCTGGGTAAGCCAGCATGTGTGCCACATGCACCCGCCGGCGAACTAGCACATGCACGACGCGCGCCCGCCCGGTGAACCAGCATGCGCTGGTCAGCGAACCCACACGTGGTGACGTCATCGTGACATCACTACCGACGACAATTGGCCGGCTAGTCACCAGCCGGCGACCCGACGCCCGACCCTACCCATGACCCGACCCGACCCGACCGTTGACTGGTCAACTGGTCCACTTGTCAAATCGGTCGGACCGGCCAGGAGCCATTTGGCTCGCTGGTGCATGCGCCACACGCGTCGCGCACTCAGGCGGCGCGTGGGGACGCGTGCAGGCCCCGATTGGAGCATGGTCAACGGCGTTTGGTTCGTATGAATGTTCACTATATTATGGTATAATTATTTTATACTTTTGAATTTTATAAATGTATGAAAATGCTTTGGAAACCCTAGGTACACGTAATTTTTTTGGGGTTTAATGCAGCTTATTCATTTGTAGCTTGTATTTTCTTGTGATTAGGGAAATATAGTAGCTAGCTTATGTGCAAATGATGTTATATATGTTTTGTAGAGCTTGGTTCTATGATATGATGTATATATTTTAATATACTTGCAATTTTTTTATTATTAGAAAATTAGAACGATGGTAGGAAATCCATTACATGTTGAATTGCATTTTTTTATTATAGTTGAAGCATGATTGTAGTTTATACGTTGGTTATTATCATGCTATGCTTTTTGTGTTAGTGGAAAAATGTAGAAATTACATAAGATCATGTAATTACTTTTCCTAGTGGGAGTTCGTAGGTTGGTAAAATTCGAGAGAGTTCTCACCTAGAACTTAAGATTTGCGCAAATTAAATTAATTAATGATAATAGAACAATTGTACATAGAAGTTGATTGGGAACATAATGAACTTTTGCTTTTGTGTCTTTTGTTGAATTATCATTATTTTAGTTTGTTTTTGCTGCAAATCAAATATGTGTGTTACTATGTAAAGTGTGCTAGTATTGATTTTGCGTTTATTATGTCAATGTGTTATAGCAATTGATTATGACATCGGCATCCAAGACCATTGTGGCTAATCTTAATAAGGGTGAAAAGCTGAACGGTGACAATTATGATATTTGGCACCAAAAGGTTCAGTACATCCTTGAGGAGCAAGAGGTTTTGGAAACCCTCAACCATACCATGGATGAACATGAGCATAGAACTTTAGCTCAACACAGGAGAGATCTGGAAGTTTATCAAGCTTGGAAAAAGAAAAATAGCATTGCTCGCATCACGTTGCTGAGCTGTATGTAAGATGATCTCATATGTGAGTTTGAGAGTTATGATAAAACTCAAGCTATGTGGGTTTGCCTTGAAAGATAAGTTTAGGGGTACATCTGCCACTAAGCTGAGGAGACTCACCATTAAATTTGACACATTCCAAAAGTGCCCAAATGTAACGGTGAGGCAGCATCTTTGGGAGATTTCAAAGATGATCCATGAGCTGAAGTTGGCAGGTCACTCCCTTACTGATGAACATCAAGTTCAGGCTGTTATAAGGTCACTTCATGACAATTGGGAGCATATGAAGATCAATATGATGCATAATGAGAACATCGTCACTTTTTGATGATATTGTGCGTCATTTGGAATTAGAGGATGAGCACCTAGAGGCTGCGAGATCCTCTACCCATGCTTATGTTGCTGAATTGAGTTCGCGCAAAGCTTCGGGCTTCAAATGCAAGAGGAATCTTCAGTTTAACAACAAAGGGAAGATGACTGATCAGGAACCCAAGAGGGCTAAGACCTTCCGACGCAAGAAGCGTGAAAGAAGGACAAGGCCAAGATGGAGTGCCACAATTGTGGTAAGATAGGTCACTTTGCTCGTGAATGCACTAAGCCGAAAAAAGGTACCTTATTACTCCATTACTTTGAGTAATGCTTTTGTTTCTAGTACTGTAATGCTTGCTGAATCTCATCCAATGTGGACTGTAGATTCAGGAGCAACAGATCATGTAGCTAGAGACCATGAAGCATTTGTGGAGTATCGTCAGATACCGCATGGAAGAAGATGGATATATGTTGGGAATAACTCAAGAGTTGAAGTAAAGGGTATTGGTACATGTAAATTAATCTTACGTGGTGGTCGAAACCTACTCCTACATGATATCCTTTATGCTCAAGATATTCGACGAAACTTGGTCTCTGTAGTTGTTCTTATTAGCTTAGGTTATGTATTGAATTTCCATTGTGATTGTGTTAACATTTTGTATGGAACAGTTTATTATGGTTCAGGTCATGTATTGAATAGTTTTATGATGTTAGACATTGACTATGATCAGTACAATGTTAATGTTAATTGTTGTTTTTCTTTAATTGCATCTTCTAATAACATTGAGATTCATGCAAGTACTTGGCATTAGATTAGGTCACATTGGATTACAAAGAATGCAAAGATTAGCTAAAGAAGGCATTTTAGGGTCACTCACTAATGTTAGTCTATCCGTATGTGAATATTATCTAACGGGAAAAACAATTAGAAAACCATTCGGTAAAAGGACTAGAGTTGAATTTCCATTGCATCCCATACATTCTGACATTTGTGGTCCTTTGAATGTGAGGGCGAGGCATGGAGCCTCATATTTCATCACTTTCATAGATGACTTCACACGTTTCGGTTATATCTTTCTTATCTCCCATAAATCAAAAGTATTAGACTGCTTTAGATGATATATTGTGATGGTAGAGAATCAGTCGAACAAAACAATAAAGGCATTGAGAACCGATCGTGGACGTGAGTATCTATCGCAATTCAAGGCTCTTTGTGATGAAAAGGAAATTGTACAACAATTGACTATTCCCTATACTCCACAATAAAATAGGGTAGTTGAGAGAATGAATAGAATCCTATTGGAAATTGTTAAGTCTATGATGGCGCAAACAAATTTACCTATCTCCTATTAGGGAGATGCGTTATTAATTGTTGCCTATGTACTTAATTGAGTGCCCTCAAAATCGGTCACTTTCACCCCTTATAAGTTATGGATTGGTAGGAAACTAGACTTTAAGTAGTCTACATCCATGGGGATGTACAGCTTATGTTCATGATTCTTCCCATAAACATGGCAAATTAGGTCATAGAGGAAAGAAATGTATCTTTATAAGATATTCCAAACACTCCAAAGGGTACGTGTTCATAGGTGAACAAGCTGATGGAAGTGTGACTGAAATGGAGTCATGAGATGTCACGTTATTGGAGAACGATTTTCCTAGTAGATGTGAGATTGATAAGGACTTCCAATTATATGAGATGGAATACCTTGATAACACCACCATTGATGTTGTAGAGGGAAATGAAGATTTATCTCAACACACAAGACCTAGTGGGAGTGTTGCATCGCCTAATGAATTGAATTCAAGAGAAATTTAATTGCATAAAAGTAATCGTAAAAATATTCCCCGTCGTCGTTTTAAGATTGAAGGGAAAGCATTTATGATTGCTTAAAATGACGATGTCGAGTCTAAGACTATTCAAGAGGCTCTCTCATCCTCTGACAAGGAAGAATGGAGAAAAGCGTTGGAAGATGAGATGGAGTCAACGAGGGCAAATCATGTCTAGAACTTGGTTGATCTATGTCGCGACCTAATTTTTTCGGGTTCACCACCTAAAACTAGGTTAATGGACTACTAAGCTTTTAAACTTAGCTCAGGCTCTCCCAAGCCCATACCAATTCGCGACTTAAGATTCAAACATTTAACATGCAAGATGTTATTAATTAGGAGTCGCCACTAATCAGTTTAAGGTAGGTCGATTAGACACCTAAGTAAAATAAAGGGAGATTTATTTTACTCCTACGAACCAAAGACTAAGGGTACGGGACTTGGTTACACTAGAATTTTCTAATGCCCTTTCGGTACCATTTCTTCTTAATTTTTCAAAATGTTTTTGCAAGCAGCTGATTTATTTTAACCTAAGTTACTATCATGCAAATGTGGTGACCACACGGGTGCTCATCCATTATTTAAAATATTCAAGTAAATAAATTGCATCACATAAAGCAAGCATTCATTTTTTGGATTTTCTTAAAAATTAGAATTATTTTATAAAATGCATTTTAACACTAAATGACTTAATCTTATTAATGTGGAAATTCTAATTAAATGGGTCTATTATGCGAACTAGTTATTATGCACCTTATGACCTAACTTTACTAATAAATTCTAATTAAATGATCATATTATGCAACTAATTAACATGCACCTAGATTTTTGTATTTTTGTATTTTTTTTATTGAAATTCAAAACTAATAAAAACCCTACTCGAGCTATCTAAAGTAATTTTCTAATCCATTTTTGGGATTAATTTGACTTAAACCCTATTCTGTCTTAGAAAACTATTTTATTTATTTTTTTTAAATGAGCATATGAAAATGTGCCAATTATATCTAAGACTCTAAAAAAGGCTATTTAAGTTTAATCCTAACTTATTTCTTTTAAAATATCTAAAAATGCATTCCTAAAAATTTTATCTAAAAATGCAATCCTAGAAATATAATCCTAAAAATTTGATTAATTAAACTACATGTCTATTATATTAAACCCTAATGTCCTATATGCTTATGCAATTTTTGAATATTGTGATTTTTTTGATTTTTTAGTTTCTTTTTAGTTTTTTTTTAGGTTGAATAATTATTAAATTAGGGTTAAATCTAAACAATTAATATAGCCACTAAATAAAGGATCAAAATAATTGAAAAAATAACCTGTCGTCTCACAGGTTAAATTAACAATTATTTTAACCTTAATCATCACAACAACTCAAAATAATTAAATAATCTAGTCCGAAGTCTTACAGAACAAATTAAATAATTATTATGATTTAACAATTAAAATTTCACCAAGAAGCCCAAAATTAATGTAATTAAAAGAATGATCCGATGTCTCTCGGATCAAACTAATTATTACAAAAATCTTGGATAAAGTCTTAAGGATAATGTCTAAACAATACAAATAACTAACATTAATATACCATGATCTAACAATAACAAGACTTAAAATATAAGCAAATAAATAAATAAAAATAAATAAACCACCTAAGGCTCAAGAGAGGACAGTGACGTCGGAGGCGGTGCGGTGGTGCGGCGAGGTCGAGCGGCGGGCTTCGGAGCTTCGGCGAGGGTTGGGCAGCAATAGGTCGCAACGGCGTCGGGCTCCAAGCGGCGGTGTTATTAAAGCAACAGGCGTCGGAGTGGAGGGCTTCGGCTCGGTTGCGGCGAGGTAGTGTGCAGCGATGGTCCGCGCTTCGCGGCTCCCGGCCGACGGGCGGCGAACAACACCAGGCCATCGGTGTCTGCAGAAACAGAAGCTTCGTCGCGGCTGGGAGGTGAATCGACCGATAGGGGAGCTTCGGCGTCGCGCTGGGCAGCAGTAAGTCGCGATGAGGCAGGGCGCAACGGTGCTGGGTTGAAGGTTGCAGAGGCGCGGTCGTCGGGCATCAGGCACCGGGTGGTCGCGGACGGAACGATGGTGGGAGATGGTGGGAGACAGTAGCAGCGCGGTGATCAGGGGGGTTTGGGGACCGGCGTTGCTGCTGGTGCTCGGACGGAGAGAGACGAGCGGCGACGGGCGGTGCAGAGATGGTGGCGCGGCGAGGCTTGCGGGTGCTGGTGCACGGAGGCGCGGCGATGGCCGGCTGAATCACGAACCGGCGGGTTGCAGGCGAAGCAGAGGGAGTTGCTGCAGGTGTCGGTGGTGGGGCTGGAAGTTGCGGCGTGACCGGCGGGGACCTCTCGGAGAGGAAGCATAGTAATTTTTTTTTTTTTTAACTTTCTCTCACCTCAAGTCTCTCTCACGTCCTCTCACCTTTCTCTTTCCCTACGAACTCTCTGCCCCTTCTCTGTTTCTCTGCACACTTTTTCTCTTTTCAGCAAAAAGGAGGAAAACTTTTTGACTTTTCTTCTCCTTCCCTCAAGAACCGAAGTCCATTCCTCTGTTTTCTCTCTTTTCCCTTTTTCAATTTCTGACAAAAAGTAACCTCCGCTCCCCCCGAAAGGTGAAGAAGAACCCCCTATTTATAAAGCGAAAATTCGAGTTTGTTTCGCCGGTGGAGATTTTTGCTCAACCTCTCGCCGGTGTAGATTTTTGCTCAACTTCTCAACAACAAAGTGGCTCCAAAATCACACGGTTGAGTTTTTGAATTCAATTTTTCAATTTTTTTTATTATTTCCCTCTAATAAAAGATTATTTTCTATTTCTATTTTTTTTAAACTAGGTGTCAACAGCTGCCCCTCTTTGAAGGGAAGCTCGTAGAGGTTTGCTTCAAAGATAAATGACACCTAAATTTAGACCATGAAAAATGAATGCAAAATGAATATGAAATGCATATGCAAATGTTAATTGTAATGACTTTTTTTTTTTTTTTTAAAGAAATGGATTCAAATAAATGCAATGTCATGCAATAAAGAATGCCATGTAAATGCAATGATTTGGTCAAGAACATATATTTTAATGTGTCTATGCAAATGCAAAATGAATGCAAAATGAATATGGAATGTATATGCAAATGTTAATGACCTCTTTTTCAAATAAATTTAATTCCTTTTGAAATGCAAGGTCATGCAATAATGCAATGTAAATGCAATAATTTTATCGAGAGCATATATTTCTATGTCTCCATGCTTAATGAAATGCAAAATGCAAAGAAGAACACGTACTGTCATACTTATCTCGGAGATTCGAGAAAAGTATTATTAGGTGTGAAATGATTCCTATGAGACCTGACAAGCATCTGGAAATCTCTTCAGATAATTGAAAGGCTCAAGGTCTTCAGGGATCTGGAACTCTCATCAAATCCCAAGCACCTAGAATAACCTACCTTCAAGAACGATATAGTAGTTCTAGGCGGTCGGTGTTACATGTCCAGGACCCGTACTATTCTACGGTCGCCTAAAATAACAGTGTTTGGTTGTGTCTAGGACTCGTACCATTCTACGGTCGCCTAAACGGGATTCACTTTCTAGGACTCATACCATTCTACGGTCGCCTAAATAGGGAATAGGTATTGTCGAGAACCCGCACCATTCTACGGTCGCCTTGATGGAAAATTGATTTTTCAGGACTCGTACCATTCTACGGTCGCCTGAATGGGGAAACTGCTTTTCCAAGACCCGTACCATTCTACAGTCGCCTAAATCAAACTGAATCTGAAGAAAAATCTTTGGGGGATTTGAGACTCTTATCAAATCCCAAGCACCTGGAAATTCTAAACATCTAGAAATCACATCAGACGCTTGAAAAGACAAATACTTGAAAGTCACATCAAGCATTTAAAGGTTCAAATATCTCGAGTTCGGACTAGACATTTGAAAATATTTTACTAAACATTTGGAAATCATATCAGATGTTCGGAAAGACAAATGCTTGGAAGTCACATCAAGCATTTAAGGGTTCAAATATCTGGGGTTCACACGAGACATTTGAAAATATTTTACAAATGGGTACTTGGAATTCTCATCAAGCACCAAGATGACTGAACAAACTCAGGGTTTCAAAGACAATTTTTTTGGTCTTTGAGGAAAAATTCATTTCATTCAATGAAGGTCTATGCATGATGGCTTTTTCAAACTTCCACCAGGAAAAATTATCAAGACAACTTTCACTAAGCTGTGAATCTCTTGAACATGCTAAATGAGACACATTTGGTGTGAAAAAGGCTTTTTTACTTGCTCTCATTTAGGAGGGGTTATTTGTCCCGACCATTGATGCGGGAATATATCACTCAATCTTATCATCATCTTGTCGACAAGAGTTCGAATTTTCTTGCAATCAGTACGACATTACCAATCTGAGAGGTCTTTAGCAAGGATTGTAATGTGGGTTTGGTCAATGGCTTAGCAAAAGGGACTCTTTGAGTCAAGGCTATTGAAAGAACAATTCTGTAATCATCTTCGGGTTTACAAGTCAAGAACCCTACAAAATGAGAAAGAAATAATCTTGCTCGCACTTCTTCAAGCAATGCTTAAAACATGTGAATTCCTATGTTAATTCAAGTGCCATAATCTGAAGAGACTTTGTAAGGGACGTAACATAGGCTTGGTTCTTGGGTTTGAGGAATGAAAAGATCATTAGGCTCAAAGATGTGTGTAATGGGTCAGAGTTGGTGATCATCTTGACATTACCACCAATTTTCATCGCCATGGATTGTCTTCTTAACAAATTTCTTTATTGGCTCAAGAGTTTATCGCTAATGCCAATGATTATTCAACTAGAGATCTTTTCTCTACATCATTTTCTTTGATGATGGGCATCAATCAGGCACACCGCTTTTTTTATGCCCCCCAATTCATCAGTCATTTTCCTCTTCTTTTCATGGGCATTGGCCTTGCTTTTACTAGGCACACTGCTTTTTCATGCCCCTTATTTTTTGCACTTATTTTCTTTGGACTCACACAGTCTTCTTTCATCAGCATTTTAGACCATGCTATTCGAATGATCATCTTTCATTTTGCCCCAGTGTGGGGGATGATCACCAACTAGGTTTGACATGAAATGAATTCATAGGCTCAAGTGGGCTATGCAAAGGATTTAAGTGTGTAGATAGTGAAAGAAACGCTCTTCATCATGCTAAGACACTTAAATTACCACATGAATTTAATGTAATAGCATGACTTGAAGGTTGATGCAAGTGAGAGCAATAAAATTTCTATCCATTTCACTCTCCTTTAATGTCAACTTACCTCCATTTGCCCCGATGTGGGGTGGTCCTTGACAGGGGTAGTATGAAAGAAATTCTTCAAGTATTTGGGCTCAAAATGGTTAAGCAATGGATTATCTGTAGTGTTTGGGACAAACAAATGAATTGCCTCTCATCATTTCAGCTGTCGTACTTCTTGCAAGAAAACTTTTCACCTTGAAACACAAAACGTTTCCATACTCACCTCACAATGTATAAACAAGGGAATTGTGTATGGGATTAGGCTTGCCTTTCACACCTCATTTAGCATCATTTAGCATGTTCAAGTAACTCAACATCCTTCGCTAAATTATCCATTTTGATAAATTTCAAGTGGAATTGGTGAATTGCACATCATGTGAAAGCATTCTATAATGACAAAAAGGCCAAATCATAAAGTCAAAGCTGTTAAATGCCCATGTCTTGCCTCTCTTTGCAAGAGAGGTCGTAGAGGTTCCTTACAAAGATAAAAGACACCGTTGCTAATATCCATCCTTTGCCCCTGCAAAAATAGAACATGCAACATTATACACTAGAGATTTGACCAACTTTGAGTGAGGAAAAGGTTTTTTTACAAGCCCTTTTATTCATGGATAGTATTTCTTTACAGCATCAGAATTTACAGGATTTGTGAATTCATGCCCATCCATTTCTGCCAAGATTAAAGCACCTCCGGGAAGTACTTTCTTCACGATGTATGGCCCACTGTAATTTGGAGTGAACTTGCCACGGGGATCAAGGATAATTGGTAGCATCTTGCGTAGCACCAAATCATGGACCTTGAAACGCCTTGGGCGAACCTTCTGATTAAAGGACTTGGCCACCCGCTGTTGATAACATTGACCATGACATATGGCCTTCAATCGCTTTTCATCAATCAAATTGAGTTGGTCATACCTCTGTTGTGCCCATTTAGCTTCCATAAGCTTAGACTGAGACAAAACTCTTAGAGAAGGGATTTCTACTTCAATTGGCAGGACTGCTTCCATGCCATACACCAGAGAAAAAGGAGTTGCCCCAGTAGAGATACGAACTGAAGTCCTATACGCCATCAGAGCGTAAGGAAGTCTCTCATGCCAGTCACGATAGTTATCAGCTGTCTTTGACAGAATTTTCTTGATATTCTTAATCGCTGCTTCAACCGCACCATTCATCTGAGGGCGATAGGGCGATGAATTCAAATGATGAATTTTGAATTCTTTGAACAAATCATCGACAAGTTTGTTGTTCAGGTTTGTCCCGTTATCTGTGATAATGGCTTCAGGCACACCATAACGGGCAATAATATCCCATCGCACAAACTTCACGACATTCTTTGTGGTGACAACTGCATAGGATGCTGCTTCTATCCATTTTGTGAAATAATCGATAACGACAAGGATGAAACGATGACCATTGGAGGCTTTCGGATTAATTGGGCCAATTACATCGATGCCCCACATCGAAAAAGGCCATGATTCTGACAGTTGATGCAGCTCATTTGGAGGAACATTTATCTTGTCTCCATAAATCTGACAACGGTGACAACTACGGACATGTTGAATGCAATCGGTCTCCAAGGTCAACCAGAAGTAACCTAGTCTCATAATCTTTTTTGCTAACATGTGGCCACTCATGTGAGGACCACACACTCCCTCATGTATTTCTTCCATCAACTGAGTGGCTTCCTTAGCATTGACACAACTAAGTAGGACGGAGTCGAAAGACCGTTTGTATAATGTATCTCCACTAATAAAGAATTTGGAGGCAAGTTTCATGAGATGCTTTCGGTCAGCTGGATTGCTACCTTCTGGGAACTCTCGCTTTTGAATATAGGTCATGATGTCATGGTACCATGGTTTTCCATCCGGTTCCTCTGTCACTACCATGCAATAAATTGGCTTTGGCAAAACCTCTATTTTCAGAGGCTCAACCTCTAACCCATCAGTGACTTGCAACATAGAAGACAACGTCGCAAGTGCGTCTGCAAATCGATTATGAGACCTTGGCAAGTACTCGAACGAAACTTCCTCGAACTTTTCCACCAGATCTTCTAAATACTTGTGGTATGGGAGCAACTTGGCTTCCTTGGTCTTCCATTCACCTACGGTCTGCATTATGATTAGTGTGGAATCTCCGAACACTTTTAACTTGTCCACGCCTATATCAATTGCAGCCTGAAACCCGAGGATGCAAGATTCATACTCAGCCACATTGTTAGTGCATGGAAATATCAATTTTGCAGCCACTGGATGGTGTTGTTCATCTGGGGATATCAGAATTGCTCCAGTACCAGAACCAGACAAGTTTACAGCTCCATCAAAGAACATCTTCCACAAGTCTTCACTCACATTCAAGACACGGTCATCAAGGAGACTATCATTGTCATTAGAGATTCCTGAATTCTCGGCCAATAGGTTAGCCATCACTCGTCCCTTAACTGACTTTTGTGGCATGAATTGCACATCAAATTCGGAAATTAAAATTTGCCATTTGGCCAACTTACCCACCAAAGCGGGTCGACCAAGTAAGTATTTGATGGGGTTGTTCTCAGTCACGAGGAAAGTCCGGTGATTTAATGTATATTGTCGCAATCTATGCAATACCCACACCAAAGCCGCACAAGTCTTTTCGACATCGGATACTTCACTCGATATAGTGAACTTCTTGCTCAAATAATAAATGGCTCGTTCTTTTCTGTCAACGGGACTTTCTTGAGCCAACATTGCCCCTAGTGACCCACTATGAATGGTGAGGTAGAGAATTAAAGGATGCCCCGGTGATGGCGGGACAAGCATTGGTGGATTCATCAAGTAACACTTCAACTTGTCGAACGCTTCTCGACATTCATCATCCCAATTGACTCGTGCATTCTTCTTTAGAAGCTTGAAGAACGGCTTGGCGGTTTCAGAAAGTTGAGAAATGAATCGAGCAATGTAATTCAACCTCCCCAAAAGGCTCCGGACTTCTTTCACCGTCGACGGAGGTCGGAGCTCACAAATGGCCTTAGCTTTAGCCGGGTCAATTTCAATCCCTTTACTGCTCACAATGAATCCAAGTAATTTACCAGATGTTGCTTCGAACACGCACTTAGCGGGATTTAGTCGAAGCTTGAACTCACAGAGCCGATCAAACAGCTTCTTCAAGGTCTCGACGTGGCTTTTTCCAGGTCGAGTCTTTGCAATCATATCATCAACATAGACCTCAACTTCTTGATACATCATGTCATGAAACAGTGCTATCATGGCTCGCTGGTAAGTTGCCCCGGCATTTTTTAGTCCGAAGGGCATAACCTTATAATGAAAGGTTCCCCATGGGGTGATAAAGGCAGTCTTCTCCTTGTCTTCCTCCTTCATCCTTATTTGATTGTATCCGGAAAAACCATCCATAAATGAGAATAGTTCAAAACCAGCAGTACTATCCACAAGGACATCTATGTGTGGTAACGGAAAATCATCTTTCGGACTAGCCTTGTTCAGATCCCGATAATCAACACAAACTCGAACCCGACCGTCCTTCTTCATTACTGGAACAATGTTGGCCACCCATTCGGGGTATTGTGAGACTTCAATGAATCCCACCTTCAATAGCTTCATCACTTCCTCCTCTATCTTCTTTGAAAGCTCGGGCTTAGTTCTCCGCAACCTTTGCTTCTTAGGTGGCACATTCGGATTAGTAGGTAGGCAATGCTCCACAATTGACGGGTCTAAACTAGGCATATCAGCATAGATATCCTGATATTCCTTCAGTAGCTGAATTAAGTGCTTGGCCTCATCTTTGGGGAGACTTGCCCCAATTTTCAGCTCTCTGGCTTCTTCAGTGTCACCTAAATTAATAGTGACGGTTTGCTCGGATGTGAGAGCCTTGGCTTTTTCGTGCTTTGCTCCCGATTCGTTGCACCTCAATGGAATCTTTGATCGAGTCTTCGGGATCATCATTATTGGCACATGTCGCATTGGATTGGATCATTTCCATGCCTTTGCATGCTATACAATCATCCCTGAAATGGAATGTAGATGGATCAAAAAAACAAAAAGGGTCACCCAGATTTTTTTGAAATTCTTTTTACGAAATTCTTTGGCGAAAACCCCTTTTATTTTAAAATTTTTGACACGAGGAAGCATGATGAAGCCCGTGGCCTCGAAATTCTCCTTGGATTTTTCTTTTCTTTTATCGGCTGGATATCATCACCGGGCTGGTTTGGTGTACTTCAACATGCCCTCAAAACATGAAAATTTTATTGGATGAAAAAGCAAATTATATTATTGAAATGATAAAAAACCTAGGAATGAAAATGCAAATACGGAAAGCAATAAAAACTCCTGCGTAGAGGAGTGTGCAAATAATTAAAATTCTCCTACTCTCGAACTTCGTCGATGGCAAACACGAAATTCTCTTTGAATAATTCGGCCATTCCTCCGAGTGCGTCGTCTTTTCCAGTGGATCGAATGGTGTCTGCAACTGGCTTGTCTGCCTCTCCCCATCCGACAGGAATAACATCAATGTCAACTCCTGGAGGCTTGGGGTATTGAACACAGGTATCGATCACCCCTTCTTCCTCATGCATCATTTTCGCAGGCCCAGGGAATGTGGACCTAATATGGGGTATAACGAAGCCAGTTCGTCCTTGTCCTCTTCCTCTTCCTCTACAGGATCGTCCATCTCTACCACGATAGCCCAATCCAGTAGTATATGAATTCTGCCCGGCCTCAATTGGTTGGCGAATGCCCTGACCATGTCGGCCTAAACCATTACTTGGAACAAAACCGCTCCCGACCATGGTCTTGCCTACCATGATCGCTGACTTTGATAACTTTGGAGTGGGGTAAGGTAGTGCCTTGAGAGACATGAATGGTCGAAACCAACTCAAATGCTTGAAAACTAGATTCTTCTTTACAATCTGGTTCAATGTAAGGGATAGCCGTCTCATGATAAATCTTGAACTCATCCTCTCCTTGAATTGTAATAAGCTTGCCTTTCGTCACAAACTTCACTTTCTGGTGAAGACTTGAAGAAACCGCCCCTGCTGCATGAAGCCATGGACGACCTAACAAAAAGTTGAAAGCTGTAGGTATTTCCAGGACCTGGAAAACTATATTAAATAACACTGGCCTTATTTGCAAGTCCAAATCAATTTCTCCAACTGCTTCTTTTTTGGTTCCATCAAATGCTCGAACAAAGGTTTTAGCCGTGCGAATTTTCCCCAAATCATACCCAAGACGTTTTAGAGTTGCAAGAGGTCATATGTTTAAAGCCAATCCATTATCTATGAGCACATGGGACACCAAGGTATTTCGACACTTGGTTGAGATATAAAGGGCCTTGCCGTGTCCTCTTCCTTCATCTGGGATTTCATCATCTGATAAGGTAATTTGGTCATTTAACAAAATGGCCTCTACGAATTCTCCCAACTTCTCAGGTTCAATGGACTCTGGGACATGTACTTCGTTAAGGACTTTCATCAAGGCTTTTTGATGTTTCTCCGATGTCAAAAGTAACTCTAATATGGAGACTTGTGCCGGCATTTTACGAAGTTGGTCCACTACGCTATACTCGCTTGCCTTAATTACCACTAAGAATTCTTTAGCCTCCTCATCAGTGACTGGCTTAACGGATTGTGAGTTGGCCTGAGCGTAAGTGCGTCCCGATCGAGTGACCACATCTATCTCTGCATCATAACACCGTGGTACCGCCTTATTACTTGTGTAAGCATAAGGTTGCGTAACATCAAGAATCAATTCTTCATCATCTGGTGGTGGCACATCGTTGATGATTAATCCATCTTCATCCGACGCATCTTCCAACGGTGGCATGTCAAAAGCTAGGGGATCGTTAGCTCCAATGTTTAAACTAGCAAACTCATCTACAAAATCAGAAGACTCCTCTTCCGATCAATAATGATTGGAGTGATAGTTGAAACGGTGTCGCAGGATCCACGTAGACAATCACTCCCTTCTTGGACATTGCCTTAACTCTTTGTACCTTCTGAGACATAGTAGGCTCCTCTATATCTGAGTAGTATCCAGCTCGAACTAAACCATTATAAACATCGTTCACATGTACTCTCAAGCTCCTTTTCCGACCAGCATTAAAACTAAAAATGGCGTTCACAGCTTCTGGGTGATCAGGGAGTGGATTATTCTGGATGTTTGGCTGTGCATCACGGAATGAAATCACCTTGGCATCCAACAGATTCTGGATTTTGTGTCGCAGTGTATAGCAATCGTCAACAGAATGCCCTACCTCCCCCATATGGTAAGCACATGTCTTAGAAGGATCGTAGTTGGGGAAACGCTCAGGATTAGGTCGCTTAGGCTCCTTAGCGAGTAATCCTTTCTTCTGAAGGGTTGGCAAGATCTTGGACAATGGTTTAGGAAGAGGCATAAATTGACGATTGGAAGAGCTCTTCTATTGGCTGAAGAATGGTCGCGCTCCTCCCTGTTGAGTGTTCAAGACGGGGCGAGGGGGTTAAACATAAGCTGCATTAATTTCCGCAACAGGCTCCTTATCCTTCTTCACTGAGACTCTCCTATACGAGCTGGTTTGATCTGATGCCCATCCATCACGTAATGCTACTTCAATTCGCTCGCCAACAGGGATTAGCTGATTGAACGACTCGACAATCGATCCTAACATCCGATTTCGATATTCAGGCGGGAGTGTCTTCATGAACAAATCCATCAACTCTTTTTCTATCGGCTCTGGAGTAATCTGAGCAGCTACGGTCCTCCATCTCGTGACATATGTCTTGAAAGATTCCGTCCTCTTCTTCTCAGTGCGAATAAATCCTCTCAAGATGGAGTGACATCAATATTATACTTATATTGCTTAAAGAAGGCATCGGTCAAATCCTCCCAAGTCTCTAGAAGATCAATGTTGCTACTTTAGCATGTTACGGACGGTCATGAATAGATATGGCCTATGGGACATTTCTAGGAAAACAGTTGTTCTGAAATTGAGAGACACACGAGTGCAAAGGAAGACTGTTGTTGTTCTACATCTGTCACATGTATTTACTGGTCGACTAATTGTATCGCCCTATGTGGTTGCGGATGTAATTGTAAATACATGGTGTTTTTGAGAATAGTCAAGTATAGCCTTTAAGGGATAGGTATACTTGGACTGATGTAACAAAATATGTCCGGGGCATTGTGAGACATCAATTGTTTATTTCTTTTCAGGGTTGTAGCCATTATGTCATCCCTAACAAGTGCATAATTTGAGCTCCCAAATGCAGGTGTACTCACTGGTCGCACGGCTTATTTGCCAGTATGAATTGTTTTGTAAAGTTGATGAATGTTAAATGCCTCATATTCTTAATAGAGCGCTATCAAACCCATCATGTCCGAGTAGGAGATGTAGTACTTTAGCTTGTACGTCCATGATGGGGTGCGATTGGAATACACTGTTTCTTCTTGATGCGTTACGATGGAAAGATACTAATGGAGGGGTACGAAGGGAGACGTATAAAAGCCTCCCGAACACAACCGTTGGAATGGTTGGCAAACATATGCACCAAATTTTCTCTCCATTTCCATCAAAGAAGAAAAGGGAATTCCATTTCAATTTTGCAAGAACAATCGGCATTTACGCTGTGGAAATCGGGTGTTTTCCTTATGATTGCATCCAGACTAACGTGAGGAAGTGTTGTTCATGATTTCATCGGCAATTCAACCTTTGATCCGGGGTCATTTGTTGTTTGCGCATCGGAATCAGGTAAGTTGTCTTTCGCCGACTTGAATTCCAACAAGGGGAAATGAAACTAAAGCAGAAGAAGGAAATGAAAGTAGACGTTGCGGAGGGGGAGGAGTCGATCGGTTGAGGCATGCAAAGGAAGCTTGGAGAGGGGGGCATAAAGTCAAATAAAAATATCCCAATTCATAAATTCTTGGTCCCTCTAGTCTTCAAGCATATCCCCTTGGTTCCCCAAATACTTTCTCGCACATCCTTTCCACCAATTAATCCACTTTGGTGCCAAATGTTGCAGCCCCCATGCTAACCTCCGAATTTCCTCATTCTTGGACTTCAATTTCTTCACGAATCTCTCCAATTTGGTGACCAATTTTGTTGCGGAGGAAGCCTACACAATTTCCACACTTTCCCTTCACCAAGTAGCTCACTAAGGAGGCCAACCATCCCTTCAATTTGGCCAATTCGAATTTACATTCTTTTCCAAATCGTCTGAATTGATTTTCTGTAAAAATATTGAACTCGACAAAATTTCACCAAAAGATGAGACGACGTCCTATAAATGAATCTTGACACGCTAGAACGTCCAATTCCCAAAACCGAATTCAATTCTATGGTTAAAATCAACCGAATGAAATTTTAGCGCGACCAAACCTACCAAGTATCTTTTAGAGATTTTAGCACGTTTAACCTGTGGTCAATGATTTTGATTCATGTTTGTGCATCGTCGACTCATAGGCGACTATTGGTTGTTGTAAACAATTGCAAGGTTTCAATTACGGGCACTAGGTACCAAATCGATAAAAAAATTGGGCTAGTGCCATTTTACGCGAATTTTGCAATTAGGTGGAATCACCGACACTTCAATTACGTGCTTCCATCGAAATGACCTATATCCAATGATTAATCACTTATAATGGCGCCGTATTGACCCTTACGACCCTTGCCAATTATCACAGTTGAGCGATTGATTTCTAATCAAATTCTCAAGTCTACCATGTTTATATCCCTCAACGGCTTCACCTGATAGATCAGTTAACTCGAGAGTGATAGCTTCAAGAAAAAGGGCCATAGGTGCGTGGACAAAATGCCCATTTCATAGTATCGGGACGGGGTCGAAATTCAGCATGTCACAAAAGTAGAACATCAACTTGATAATTTCTACTATTTTAAGTTTAAGTGCTTTTACAAGGATACCTAAAAATGATATTATTTATCTATAGATACTAGTATTTACGTAAATCTAAATTGTGTTCCTCATTTATTAGAGAGATTATGCGCCTTAGATAGACATGGATCTAGATACTCACACTTGTGAGAATAGGGCTATAGCCCCATGGCCTTGGATGATGAATCTTTCAGAGAATGTTCTTTTCCAAGTGGGGGCCTAGCAAAATATCTAGACAACCTGGCACGTGAAGCATTATAGGATATCTCGATCCCAATAGTCCATTAATCGCTCATCCTTTCACCAAGTTCATTCAGCAAACAGAGAAAGTCCCACAGTCTTCATTTCCATGTATTTAGTTCGGCCAAGAGGCTGTGACTTCATCGATCCAGTCATGGAATGGGTAGGATAGGCAAAAGTATAGGCACTATACAGCCAGCAGGCGTTGCTAATACATGCAACGGTGCCATTTTGTGCACTCTCTCTAGGCCGAATAGGAGTGAACCATGTACAGGCATTCATAAGTCTCATATCAAGTCAACTAAACCTAAACTCTTTGCAAAATCCCATCAAGAAAGGAAAATTTCGGTTTTCTACAACCGATTAAAATCGCTTGACATTGAAAAAAGATGGAACGATTAGGTTACAGTACAAAAGTTTTATATAGTCATATTTCCATCTAGAAAAGTATGCCAGCTTTCACACGCATTAGACTTTAGATTAATAGTCTTAATTCATTCTGGAAGATTTTCGAAAATGTGTTTTATGGGGACTTGTAATATATTTTTCATCGAATATCGTTTTCCTTTTCTCCTTTTGCACTCTCAAGGGAATCCCGTTCTTGTTTAATTAGGGAATATCTCCTTCTACCCAAAAATATTCATAGTCAAACTTCCCTGCTAGAAAAGGACGAGGAAATAAGTTACACTGGCAGAGGGGCATCAGATCTAAGGAAATAAAAACTCTAGACAAGTGGGAACACCACGTGGGCCTCACTTTATGCTCATTTGTTGCCCGACAATGCATTATTTAATCATGTTAACATAGTTGTATAAGAGTATGTTCTCTGAACCCATGTAATAAGAAAACATAAGGTGCCTGTCGTCTGGCAAAACAAAAAAAGAGCAATATGAAAAATAGCGCGTGAGGTACGACGGTGGAAGAAAAAAGGGAGAAAAGACATATAAAAAACAAAGGGTTGGATTATTTGGGCATTCATATTTCCATCTGTAAGTGTTTATCAGTTTGGCACGCCTTCAGTGCAGTGGAATCTTAGTTCATTTTGAGGAATGTGCAATTTAAGGGGAGTTTAGGAAATATGTAGTCCAATAATATTTTCCTTTTTCTCCTTTTTGCTCTTTCGAGGGATTTGCGAACTTGTTTAATTAAGGAATACCACATTTTACCCCAAAAAATTCCTAGCCAACGAAAGTGAAAATTAAATTGGGCAAAGAAATAGAACAGATAGGAAACTTCTCTTCTAGAAAGGGAAAATGGCACAATAGTCTGTAAATAAATTCTGGCTCTATATGCAAGATCTTCTTTGGACTTTTAATTAGTTCTATGTGCACCTTGAACCATTTTAGATGTTTAGTGTTTGTTCTTTTATTAGCTCAAATAAGGGAGAAAGTCACTACAAACCCTTAAACTATCCGAAATATATGATCTAGTCCCTAAATTACAGCAAAATATGCAATTTAATCATTATGCTTTCAAATTATTCAATAGTGCCTTTCATAGTAGTCTCATCTCAAGTCCACTAAATCAAAACTCTTTACAGCATCCTATTAAGAAAGGATAATTTAGGTTTTCTACCGCTGATTCAAATCGCTTTGCATGGGAGGAAGATGGAACAATCAGGTCATAGTAAAGAAGTTTTATATAGTCATGTTTCCATCAATAAAAGTACACCAGTTTTCACACGCCTTAAGTCATATTCCAAAATTCATTTTGGAAAATTTTGGAAAATGTGTTTAATGGGGACTTCCAGTATTTATGTAATCGATTATAATTTTCTTTTTCTTCTTTTGCACTCTCAAGGGATTCCTGTTCTTAGTTAATTAAGGAATTTCTCATTCTACCAAAAATATTTCTTGTCAAAAAATTCCTTTTAAAATGCCAAATTCAAAGGGCAAAGAAATAGGATGAGATAGCAAAATTCCTTGATAGAAAATGATGAGGAAATAAGTTAGACTAGTAGAGGGGCATCAGAGCTAGGGAAAGAAAAACTCTAAACAAGTGGGAACACTGCATTTGTTGTCCATCAATGTGTTAGTTAATCTTGTTGCCATTGTTGTATCGTATTATGTCATCTCACCCTTGTGATAAGAAAACACAAGGTAAATGTCACTTGGCAAAACAAAGAAGAAAATAAGAAAAAGATCACGTGAGATACGACGGTGGAAGCAAAAGGGAGGAAAAATGAATAAACAAAGGTTGGATTGTATGGGCATTCATATTTTTCATCTGTAAGTGTGTCAGTTTGGGCACGCCTTCTCGTAGAGGATTCTTAATTCATTTTGAGAGATTTTTGAAAAAAAAAAATGTTTTATTGGGACTTGTGGTTAATATGTATTCAAATATTCTTTTCTTTTTACTCCTTTGTTCTTACAAGGGGTTTCCCTCCTTATTTAATTGTGAAATAACTCGTTTTACTAAAAATATCATATTTACATCTGCAGTTGTCAGCTTTGGCACGCCTTTCAAACAGAGGAATCTTAATTTAATTTTGAGAGATTTTCGAAAAGGTGCTTTATTGGGGCTTGGAGGAAATATGTAGTCCAATAATGTCGTCCTTTTTCTCCTTTTGTTCTCTCGAGGGATTCCGGTACTCATCTAATTATGGAATCTCGTTTTACCCAAAAAAATTCCTAGCCAACATGTTCTCTTTCTTTAAAATGAAAAATTAAAATGGTGAAGAAATAGGATGAAATAGTGAATTTCCTATCTAGAAAGGGAAAATGAAACTAATAGTTCATAAATTTTGTTTCATTAGTTCATTAGTTCAATGTGAATTCTTATTTTTGGACTTTTAAAACTATCCCTGTCAGCGGCTTTTGTAGTGGTCGACCCTCTTTTGTTAAAGAATATGAAATCCGCTTGACCTTCCAGCATTGGGTAGGCATCAACCCCCATATATGGTCTTACCACTATGAGAAGAACCAAAAATATTCCAAAAAATAGCCAAAACCATATGGGTGACAATGATCTCCAAGACCCATTCTTCGCTTCAATTTGTTTTCAACGATTCATGTTACAATTTATGAGCAATGAACATCTAGACGATGTGAAGTTCATCCTCTTGATCCCCATATCAATTAGCAAGCAAGAAAATTTGATAGAAAACAAAGGGTAGAAATTATAATGTAGGTTTTGATACCAATGTTGGAAGAAAGTCGGTCGAAGGAACGACTAACATTTTTCTGATGCACAATGAACAAATTACCTGGAATGAATGTTGAATCACAAGCAAAAGACAGATGATACGACTTCACGATGGTCCAAATGCAATCATGAGGAAATGCCCGATTGTCTTTTCGAAGTAAAAATGAAATGTCTTTTGTTCTTTTATGGAGAGAGGAGAAAAAGTGAAAATAATTTCTTTGTGAACATTCTTTCTACCAACCAATGTAACGTTTATCTCTAGAAGTTATTTATATAACTTCCTTCACACCCTTTTAAAAAAGTTATCTCTCCATTATGTCTCATGAAGACGAACTAGTGCATCTTAATCGCATCCATCATGAACGTACTACAGAAATATAACACAATTAAATTTAGAATAATAACTGTATAAAAAACTTTTGTACCCTAACCTAATCATTCCAGCTTTTTCCCCCATTGAAAGCGCTTTGAATCAGCTGTAGGAAACCTAAATTATATTTTCATAATAGTATTTGTCAAGAATTTAGGTTTAGTGGACTCGTGATGAGACGGTAATGAGTGCATCCACATTCTATTCTTATTCGGCCTCAAGAAGTGCACGAAATGGCAGCGTTCCAATAACCAACGACTCCCTTTGGCTGCATAGCGCCAATACTTTTGCTTGTTTTTAAGCCGCTTTGGGGTACTGAATCCATGGAAAATGAAGATTAATGGACTACTGGGATCGAGATATGCTTCACGCACAGGTTTGCCTAGATATTGCGCCGCCCCATTGTCACGATTTCTTTGTGATATCTTGATCCACACCCATTGAAGGCACATGATCTATCTAACGAATTAGGAACAATATTTAACTTAATATAGGTACAAATATCTATTGATAAATAATTCATTTCTAAATATCCTTATGAAACACTTGAACTTAAAATAGCATAAATATCAACTCAATAAAATTTTATATAAGCTATTACTTTTAGTAATATAAAGATTCTAAGTTAAATTAGTTAAATGGAACTATCCCAATATTAATAAAAGTAAAGAAAGGTAAAAAGCTAATTGAAAGCTAGAAACATTTTGTTGATTAGGAAACGAATTGAAATAAAAAGATATTCCAAAATCTGGCCAATATGGTAATAATGAAAACTTATGAAAAGTATCGATGGACTAATTTGGGTTTGTTGTGAAAATTCGAGTGAGAAAATTGAATAAGTTGCAAGAATAAGGACTACATTGCTCATTTTGCAATAATGTAATGACTAGATTGTACATTTTCTAAAAGTTTAGGGGCTTGTGATGAGTTTCTCTCTTATTTTATCAAATAAAATAGCTAATTTGACAACTAGTCTTATAACTTTGGGAGAAGGGGTGCCTGCAGTGGTCAGACCTGGGCGACTATTTATTGAAAATATCGATCTTCGCATAGTGGTAAGACCATATATGGGGGTTGATGCCTGCCCAATGCTAAAAGGTCAAGTGGATTTAATATTCTTTAACAAAAGAGGATCAACCACTACAAAAGCCACTGACAGGGATAGCCTTAAAAGTCCAAAAATAAAAATTCACATTGAACTAATGAACTAATGAAACAAAATTTATGAACTATTAGTTTCATTTTCCCTTTCTAGATAGGAAATTCACTATTTCATCCTATTTCTTGACCATTTTAATTTTTCATTTTAAAGAAAGAAAACATGTTGGCTAGGAATTTTTTTAGGTAAAACGAGATTCCATAATTAGATGAGTACCGGAATCCCTCGAGAGAACAAAAGGAGATAAAGGACAACATTATTAGACTACATATTTCCTCCAAGCGCCAATAAAGCACTTTTTTCGAAAATCTCTCAAAATTAACTTAAGATACCTCTGTTTGAAAGGCGTGTCAAAGCTGGCAACTGCAGATGTAAATATGATATTTTTAGTAAAACGAGTTATTTCACAATTAAATAAGGAGGGAAACCCCTTGTAAGAACCAAAGAAGAAAAAAAGAAAAGAATATTTGAATACATATTAACCACAAGTCCCAATAAAACATCCTTTTTTTTTCAAAAATCTCTCAAAATGAATTAAGAATCCTCTACGAGAACGCGTGCCCAAATGACACGCTTACAGATGAAAATATGAATGCCCATACAATCCAAACTTTCTTTATTCATTTTTTCTCCCTTTTGCTTCCACCGTCGTATCTCACGGGGTCTTTTTATTATTTTCTTCTTTGTTTTGCCAAGTGACATTTACCTTGTGTTTTCTTATTACAAGGGTGAGATGACATAATACGATACAACAATGGCAACAAGATTAACTAACACATTGATGGACAACAAATGCAGGGTTCCCACTTGTTTAGAGTTTTTCTTTCCCTAGCTCTGATGCCCCTCTACTAGTCTAACTTATTTCCTCATCATTTTCTATCAAGGAATTTTGCTATCTCATCCTATTTCTTTGCCCTTTGAATTTGGCATTTTAAAAGGAATTTTTTGACAAGAAATTTTTTTGGTAGAATGAGAAATTCCTTAATTAACTAAGAACAGGAATCCCTTGAGAGTGCAAAAGAAGAAAAAGAAGATTATAATCGATTACATAAATACTGGAAGTCCCCATTAAACACATTTTCCAAAATTTTCCAAAATGAATTTTGGAATATGACTTAAGGCGTGTGAAAATTGGTGTACTTTTATTGATGGAAATATGACTATATAAAACTTCTTTATTATGACCTGATTGTTCCATCTTCCTCCCATGCAAAGCGATTTGAATCAGCAGTAGAAAACCTAAATTATCCTTTCTTAATAGGATGCTGTAAAGAGTTTTGATTTAGTGGACTTGAGATGAGACTACTATGAAAGGCACTATTCAATAATTTGAAAGCGTAATGACTAAATTGCATATTTTGCTGTAATTTAGGGACTAGATCATATATTTTGGATAGTTTAAGGGTTTGTAGTGACTTTCTCCCTTATTTGAGCAAATAAAAGAACAAACACTAAACATCTAAAATGGTTCAAGGTGCACATAGAACTAATTAAAAGTCCAAAGAAGATCTTGCATATAGAGCCAAAATTTATTTACAGACTATTGAAACATTTTCCCTTTCTAGAAGAGAAGTTTGCTATCTGTTCAACTTCTTTGCCCATTTTAATTTTCACTTTCGTTGGCTAGGAATTTTTTTGGGTAAAATGAGGTATTCCTTAATTAAACAAGTTCGCAAATCCCTCGAAAGAGCAAAAAGGAGAAAAAAGAAAATATTATTGGACTACATATTTCCTAAACTCCCCTTAAATTGCACATTCCTCAAAATGAACTAAGATTCCACTGCACTGAAGGGGTGCCAAATTGATAAACACTTACAGATGGAAATATGAATGCCCATATAATCCAACCCTTTGTTTTTTATGTCTTTTCTCCCTTTTTTCTTCCACCGTCGTACCTCACGCGCTATTTTTCATATTGCTCTTTTTTTGTTTTGCCAGACGACAGGCACCTTTTGTTTTCTTATTACATGGGTTCAGAGAACATACTCTGATACAACTATGTTAACATGATTAAATAATGCATTGACGGGCAACAAATGAGCATAAAGTGAGGCCCACGTGGTGTTCCCACTTGTCTAGAGTTTTTATTTCCTTAGTTCTGATGCCCCTCTGCCAGTGTAACTTATTTCCTCGTCCTTTTCTAGCAGGGAAGTTTGACTATGAATATTTTTGGGTAGAAGGAGATATTCCCTAATTAAACAAGAACGGGATTCCCTTGAGAGTGCAAAAGGAGAAAAGGAAAACGATATTCGATGACAAATATACTACTAGTCCCCATAAAACACATTTTTGAAAATCTTCCAGAATGAATTAAGACTCTATTAATGTAAAGCCTAATGAGTGTGAAAGCTGGCATACTTTTCTAGATGGGAATATGACTATATGAAACTTTTGCACTGTAACCTAATTGTTCCATCTTTTTCCAATGTCAAGCGATTTTAATCGGCTGTAGAAAACCTAAATTTTCCTTTCTTGATGGGATTTTGCAAAGAGTTTAGGTTTAGTTGACTTGATATGAGACTATTATGAATGCTTGTACATGGTTCACTCCTATTCGGCCTAGAGAGAGTGCACAAAATGGCACCGTTGCTGTATAGTGCCTATACTTTTGCCTTACCCATTCCATGACTGGATCAAAGAAGTCACAGCCTCTTGGCAGAACTAAATACATGTAAATGAAGACTGTGGGACTTTCTCTGGTTGCTGAATGGGCTTGGTGAAAGGCCGAGTGATTAATGGACTATTGGGATCGAGATATCCTATAATGCTTCACGTGCTGGGTTGTCTAGATATTTTGCTAGGCCCCCACTTGAAAAAGAAAATTGTCGGAAAGATTCATCATCCAAGGCCATGGGACTATAGCCCTATTCTCACAAGTGTGAGTATCTAGATCCATGTCTATCCAAGGCACATAATCTCTCTAATAGTGAGGAACACAATTTAGATTTATGTAAATACTAGTATCTATAGATAGATAATATCATTTTTGGGTATCCTTGTAAAATCCCTTAAAGTTAAAATAGTAGAAATTATGAAGTTGATGTTCTGCTTTAGAGACTAATGTAATATTTACAAGAATCAAAAAGGTAAAAGTCTAATAAAAAGATGGAAATATTTTGTTGACCTAAGTAATGAATTGAAATGAAAAGATATTTTAGAATCTAGGCACTGGCATAATTATAAAAATTCGTGAGTAATATCAATGGACTAATTTGAATTTGTTATGGAAAGTTCATGGACTAAATTGAATAAAATGAAAGCGTAAGGACTAATTAGCATATTTTACAGTAATTTAGGAACTAGTTCATATATTCCAGATAGGTTAGGGGTTTGTAGTGGCTTTCTTCCTTATTTGTGCAAATCTACAAATGGTTCAAGGTGCACATAGAACTAATTAAAAGTCCAAAGAAAATTTTGCATATAGAGACAGAATTTTTTAACAAACCATTAGTGCCATTTTTCCTCTCTAGAAGGGATGTTTGCTATTTGTTTATTTCTTTGCCCTTTTAAATTTTCATTTTTGTTGGCTAGGAATTTCTTTTGGGTAAAATGAGATATTCCTTAATTGAACAAGTTCGCAAATCCCTAGAGAGAGCAAAAGTAGAAAAAAGAAAATATCATTGGACATATTTCCTCAACTCCCAATAAAACACATTTTCAAAAATCTCCCAAAATTAAATTGATTTTCCTCTGCTCTAATGGCGTGCCAAAGCTGACACATTCTTATAGATGGAAATAAGATTTTTTATTTTTTGGTAAAATGAGATATCCCATCAGTAAATATGGAGGGAACCTCTCGAGAGAACAAAAGGAGAACAAGAAAAGAATATTTGACTAAATATCAACGACGAGTCCCGATAAAACTTTTTTTTCGAAAATCCCTCAAAATGAATTAAGATTCCCGTACGTAACCCACAAACACTTAATAGATGGAAATATGAACGCCCATATAATCAATCCCTTTGTTTTTTATTCATTTCTTCTCCCTTGTTTCCTCCACCGTCGTACCTCACGTGCTCTTTTTCTTTTTGCTCTTCTTTGTTTTGCTAGAGGACAAACACCTTCTGTTTTCTTAGTACACGGGTTGAGACAACAAACTTTGATACAACTATGTTAACATGATTCAACAAATAAGCATAAAGTGAGGCCCATGTGATCTTCCCACTTGTCTAGAGGTTTCCTTTGCTTAGTTCTGATGCCCCTCTACTAGTGTAACTTATTTCCTCGTCCTTTTCTTGCCGGGGAGATTGCTAATTCACCATTTTTCTTCGCACTTTTAATTTTGCATTTTAAAAGGAAGTTCTTTACCGGGAATATTTTTGGGTAGAATGAGATTACATTATTGCAAAATGAGCAATGTAGTCCTTATTCTTGCAACTTATTCAATTTTCTCACTCAAATTTTCACAACAAACCCAAATTAGTCCATCAATACTATTCGTAAGTTTTCATTATTACCATATTGCCCAGATTTTGGAATATCTTTTTATTTCAATCCGTTTCCTAATTAACAAAAAGTTTCTAGCTTTCGATTAGCTTCTTATTTTTCTTTACTTTTTTAAATATTGGGATAGTTCCATTTAACTAATTTAACTTAGAATCTTTATATTACTAAAAGTAATAGCTTATTTATAATTTTATTGAGTTGATATTTATGCTGTTTTAAGTTCAAGTGTTTTCATACGGATATTTAGAAACAATATTATTTATCAATAGATACTTGTACCTATATTAAGTTAAATATTGTTCCTAATTTGTTAGATAGATCATGTGCCTTGAATGGGTGTGGATCAAGATATCACAAAGAAATCGTGACAATGGGGCGGCGCAATATCTAGGCAAACCTGTGCGTGAAGCATATCTCGATCCCAGTAGTCCATTAATCTTCATTTTCCATGGATTCAGTTCCACAAAGCGGCTTAAAAACAAGCAAAAGTATTGGCGCTATGCAGCCAAAGGGAGTCGTTGATTATTGGAACGCTGCCATTTCGTGCACTTCTCGAGGCCGAATAAGAATAGAATATGTGTGTGCACTCATTACCATCTCATCACGAGTCCACTAAACCTAAATTCTTGACAAATACTATTATGAAAAGATAATTTAGGTTTTCTACAGCTGATTCAAAACGCTTTCGATGGGAAAAAAGTTGGAATGATTGGGTTAGGGTACAAAAGTTTTTTATACAGTTATTATTCTAAATTTAATTGTGTTATATTTCTGTAGTACGTTCACGATAGGATGCGTTTTAGATGCACTAGTTCGTCTTCATGAGACATAATGGAGAAATATCTTCTTTAAAAGGGTGTCAAGGAAGTTATATAAATAACCTCTGGAGATAAATGTTACATTGATTGGTAGAAAGAACGTTCACAAAGAAACTATTTTCTCTTTTTCTCCTCTCTCCATAAAAGAACAAAAGGCATTTCATTCTTACTTCGAGAAGACAATCGGGCATTTCCTCATGATTGCATTTGGACCATCGTGAAGTCGTATCATCCATCTTTTGCTTGTGACTCAACGTTTGTTCTTGCATAATTTATTCATTGTGCATCGAAAATGTTAGTTGTTTCTTCAACCGACTTTCTTCCAACATTGGTATCAAACCTTGTGTTATAATTTTTACCTTGTTTTTCTATCAAATTTTCTTGCTTGCTATTTGATATGGGGATCAAGAGGATGAACTTCACATCATCTAGATGTTCATTGCTCATAAATTGTAACATGAATCATCGAAAGAAAATCGAAGCGAAGAATGGGTCTTGGAGATCACTGTCACCCATATTGTTTTGGCCATTTTTTGGAATATTTTTTTGGCAAAAATCAACTTTTGAATATATGGGGCAAAAGACCTCATCAAGACAAGCAAAACGGTAGGTCGAATGCCATCATATGTGCCCACATGCCCAACTAGGAGTCGTGGCACATGAGCGACATGCTTGCGTCGGCAAATTGATGTGTGTTGACGTCATCAATGACATAAGCCAACGGTTCGTAATTGCAAACTAATGTCATCGATGACATCATCCACTAGCCGTTCGCCAACCAATGACCATTTGGCAACTCAACTAGATCGACGACTCGAATTGTAAACCCGGATACCCAACCTAATTGACTAGTTAACCAGTCCGATCAGTAGATCGGTTTGGTGATTGGACTAGTTGAATCGGTCTCCGGTTGGACCAATTAGGCTGGTTGGACCGGCAAGGAGTCACGTTGATTCGCTAGTGCGTACGCCACATGCACCACACACTCAAGCGATGCAGGTGGGCGCATGCAGGCTCCAATGGACGTGTGGTTAGTAGCGTTGGGTTTGTATGGATGTGCTCTACACTATGGTATAGTTATTTTACACGTTTGAGGCTTTTAAATGTATAGAAAAGTTTACAGAACCATAAGTACACATATTTTTGCAATATAAATGCATTGTTTATTCCTTCTGACATGTATTTTCCTATGGTTTTAGAAATACAAAACTAGCCTATATGTAAATGACCACATATGTGTTGGGAACTTAGTGAACTTTTGTTTCAATATATTTTATTGAATTATCATTAATTTAGTTTGCTTTCATTGTAAATTAAATATGTGTGTTACTATAAAAAAATGCGCTAGTATTGATTCTATGTTTATTATGTCAATGTGATTTGTAGCAATGATTCTGGCTTTAGCATCTAAGACCATTATGGTTGACCTCAATAAGTGCGAGAAGCTGAACAGTGACAATTATGATATTTGGTACTTGAAAGGTTCAATACACCCTCAAGGAGGAAGAAGTTTTAAAAACCCTCAATCACACCATGGATGAGCCTGACCATGGAACATTAGCTCAACACAAGAGAGATAAAAAATCTTATCAAGCTTGGAAAAAGAAAAATAGCATTGCTTACATTACATTATTGAGTTGCATGCAATATGATCTCCTGTGTAAGTTTCAAGGTTATGATAAAGTTCAAGCAACGATAGTTGTCTTAAAAGGTAAGTTTAAGGGTACATTTGCCACTAAGTTGAGAAGACTCACCATCAAATTTGACACATACCAAAGCACCCAAATATAACGATGGGGTAGCATCTTCGGGAGATGTTAAATATGATTGGTAAGCTGAAATTGGTAGGTCACTCCCTTACTGATGAATAGCAAGTTCAAACTCTTACAAACTCTCTTCCTAACAATTGGGAGCATATGAAAATCAACATGACATATAATAAGAATATTATCACTTTTGACGATATAGTACCACATCATTTGGAAGAGGATGAGTGCCTAAAGGCTATGAGATCCTCTACATATGCTTATGTTGTTGAATTGAGTTCGCGCAAAGCTTCGAGCTTCAAGCACAAGGGGAACCATAAATTCAAGAACAAAGGGTAGGGGACTAATCAAGTACCCAAGAGAGTTAAGACCCTCCGATAGAAGAAACATGGTGGGAAGTAGGATAAAACCAAGATGAAGTGCTATAATTGTATCAAGTTTGATTTCACTCGTGAGTGTACTGAGTCAAAAGAGGTACTCCATTACTTTATTATTTTAAGTAATACTTTTGTTTCTAGTACTATAATACTCGCTAAATCTCATTCAGTGTGAATTGCAGATTTGAGAGCAATAGAACACGTAGCTAGAGACTGAGGAGCATTTATGGAGTAGTGTTGGATCAACCTAGAAGAAGATTGATATAGATTGGGAATAATTCAAGAGTTGAAGTGAAGGGTATCGGCACATGTAAATTAATTTTATGTTGTGGTTGAAACCTATTCCTACATGATGTCCTATATGCTATGGATACTCAAAGGAACTTTGTCTTCATATTATTCTTCTTAGCTTGGGTTACGTATTGAATTTCCATGATAATTTTGTTGATATTTTGTTTAGAATAGTTTATTATGGTTCTGGTTATGTATCGAATGGTTTTACGATGTTAGACATTAACTGTAATGTGTACAATGTTAATGTTAATGTTGATGGTTGTTTTTTTCTAATTGCATCTTCTAGTAATGTTAATATTAATGCAAGTAATTGGCATCTTAGACTAGCATATTGGGTTACAAAGAATGCTAGACTAGGTCACATTGATTTACTTGTATGTGAACATTATCTGACAGGAAAAGTTACTAGAAAATAATTTGCTAAAGGAATTAGAGCCAAACTTCCATTGCAATATTAGTTGTCACGCCTTGAACCTCAAGTGCGCGCACATTCCATGGTGGTCAACTAAAATTTGCGACATTCCCAGAATGCATCTCAACCCTTTTTATTTTATGCACATGTATAAGCGAATTAAACAAATCCCAGACAACAACAAACATGAGATAGAAATGTAGGAAAACTCAATTTCATATAAACACACTTTATATACAATCCAAGTCAGTCCTACAAGTTTGCACACTAAGGTTTGCCCTTTGACTCGCTCGGATCCCCCATGACACCCTCCAGTATCTCTAGACTAAGGACTTGAAAATTGTAAACTGTGATCGGGTGAGAATAAATATCGTGAGTCAACACTCTAAATCCCAATTAGGATGGGAATTCACTCAAAGGCGTCCTAAATATGTACCACTCAGAACTTACCTCTCCTCAACACCTTCTCGCACATTAGTTCATCACATAAACACTTATGCATACAACAAATGCATTCAAGAACTGGAACACATCAAACCACCCATAAAACAATTCACAAGAGTCTCGTTTATAAGGCAAAATCATTATGACATGTCCCATTCCATGCCACATAATTTCGTCCCATAGTCAGGCGTGGGTAACTCATATTGGTGGTTCAATCCACACCTGATATTCACTCTCAATATTCAAACTCCAAATTCAAACTCAACATCCCAACTCAATATTCCAACTCCACATTCCAACTCAATACTCAAACTCAAACTCAATATCAGACTCAAATTCAAACTCAAGGTTCTAGAGGTGCCCCCTCCCACAAAGTTCCGATATCGTGTGGCACTTAGTCCCTGACCACAATAAGCAATAGCTCAAGGTACTAGAAGTAGCTTCCATGAAGTTAAGCTGTCGTGTAGCACTTAGTTCTCTACTATCATAAGCAATAGCTCTAGGTACTTAAGGTGGCTCCCACGAAGTCATGCTGTCCTGCAGCACTTAATTCTCAACTATCATAAGCAATGGTACAAGATTCTAGAGGTGGCTCATATAAAGTTTTGTTATCATACACACTTAGTCCTTTACCTACTCACAACCATCCGGGTTTCTCAACACATCTCATCCTCTTTCAATAGTCGCCACATAAAGCAATAACAATAAACCACAACCATGGCATAACCATTCGCGCCTCATCATGTATAAATTCTAAACATATCACAAAGCAATCACATCACCAAATAGGCAATTTCTAGCAAGCAAAGCTTCAAGAACCATCACAAGACTATAATCGGTCTTAAGCAGCAGAATGGTCCATTCGCACGTCTCCGAGTTTAAATTCAGAAACTTAATCAAACAAGCTTGGAAAATTCTCAAATTTGAGTATGTTGTAAAGGATACATAAATGAAATTTTTTTATGCAGACACCTTAATCCAGATCCTTTTAGATTAAAAGCAGTAAATTGCTCAATCTAGTACAAAAACTAAGTCCATTTCCAAAAAGTCTGTTTTCCAAAACCAGCTTGGTTTGAGATCGAAAACTTGTCCATTTGATTTGAAACCATTATGACAAGATATGGTGTGATGCTCTGTCGATGGATGCTAGTCACATTATTCTTGGTCGACCATGGCAATTTGATAGGAGGACTACGCATGATGGTTATTGAAATACATATTCTTTTGAATTTGGAGGCAAGAAGATTACGTTGGTACCTAGTAGGGAACCTTTGAAAACTCTTGTAGTTGAGAATTCCTTCTCCCCTACATTGCTTACAATGATGGATATGAAGGATCCTTTGAAAGGAGTTCGTATCTTGTATATTTTGCTTAATAAAACATGTGAGAAGAATGAAGTTGCCTCTATCGTACCTCATCGAGTTCGACCTCTTTTGGAAGAGTTCAAGGATGTCTTCTCGATGGACTTACACAATTGTCTCCCTCCTATGAGAGATATTCATCATCAAATCGACTTGATGCTTGGAGCCTCTTTGTCGACTCTCATTCATTTCCAAATGAGTCCGACCAAACATGAGGAATTGCATCATTTGAAGCTTGTTGATTTTACTGTATGTGATGGTTTTCTTTTCAAAAGAAACCGTTTATGTGTGCCAGATTGTTCTCTTCGGCAAAAGGTGATCAATGAAGTTCACCATGAAGGACATTTTGGGCACGACAAAACCGTACAACTCGTTTTAGCCAAATACTTTTGGCCTCATTTGAAACATGATGTACATCGACATGTGATGAGGTGTCAATGTTGCCAAATTGGAAAGGGACAAACTACTAATGCTAGCCTTTATTTGCCCTTGCTGATTCCACATGCCCCATGGGAGGATATCTCTATGGACTTTGTCCTTGGACTACCACGCAAAAATAGTGGTATGGATTTGATCTTTTTTGTTGTTAATCAATTTTCAAAAATGGCACATTTTATTCCATATTGAAAAACTATGGATGCTTCGCGCATAGCCATCTGAACTTAGGAACTAGAAACTAGTAAAAGCATAACGTCTTCATGGATCCCAAGGTGTCTTTCAAGCTTCCGGGATAGACTCAGGATATCGATACGGCTTCTTGGTTTTGTTGAGCTTGAATGCGGGCCGATCTTCTTCGTCGAGAGAGTTGGTCTTCAATGTGGGCTGCATCACATGGCTACGAATTTGGTGTGCTACTCCCCAATTTCACTTCAATTCCTCTTCAATTGGCCTCAAATCAATGGCCAAAATGCCAAGGAGGATGCCCACATCAAATTCCATAATTTTCCTCACCAAATAATCCAACTTGGATGCAAAAAGCACACTAAAAAACGAGCCTCTGAATTTACCGGTTCAATATCGTCCAATTCTTTATTTTTAGCCAAAAATTCGGGCTTGCCAAAAATTCTTTGGAGGATGAGTCAACATTCCTAAAATAAATCGTGATATGATAGAACTTTCAATTTATGAAATTGGGTTCAATTTTGTGGTTAATTTTAACCAGATGCGATTTTAGTGTGACCTAACCTACTAGGTAGTTTTAAAGAATTTTTAGTGCATTTGACCCATGGTCGATTATTTTTGAACCACATCGTGCATCTTCGACACATAGGCAACTCTCAATTGTCATAGAAATCTCGAGGTTTCAAATACGGGCATAGGGTATAGAAAAAATAGAAAAATTAGTTTAGTGCTATTCGATGAGAATTTTGCAATTAGATGGAAACCACCCACACTTTAATTACATATCTCTATCGAATCGACCTATCTCCAGTCTCTAGTCAATTTTGATAGCGCTGTATTGACCCTTGCAGATTAACACGGTGGAGGAGTCGATTTCTAGTTGAATTCTCAAGTTTGTTGTGTTTAGATTTTTTAACGACTTCACCTGATAGACTAGTTATCTCGTGAATGGCAAACTCATAGAAAAAGGTCATAGGTGCATCGATGAAAAGCCCATTTCATTTAGTCGAAAGCAGAGTCAAAAATCAGGATGTCACAACTCTTCACCTCTTATTAAAATTTCGTCCTCGAAATTTAAACCATTACAATTTTTAAACAAAAAGTGAGAGTATTGTCGTTTCATCGAGTCTTCACTTTCTCAAGTTGGTCCTTCTGTGCCGTGGCGTTACTAGACCACTTTGACTAATGAGATCGTCTTGTTGCACAAAACCTATTCCTTACGGTCAACAATATGAATTTGTTTTTCCACGTACGACACTCTGTCTTCCACGTCTAATTCTTCAAAATTCAGCACGTGGGTCAGATCAAGCTCATACTTTCTCAACATCAATATGTGGAAGACACCATGCACTTGCGCTAGCTTCGGCAACAATGCAAGATGATATGCCAAAGTCCTTATTCTTTCTAGAATCTCAAAGGGACCTACATACCTCAAACTTAGTTTCCCTTTCTTGCCGAAGCGTGAAGTACCCCTCATTGGTGACACCTTCAAAAACGTGCTCACCAACTTGGAATTCCAATGGTTTTCGACGCTTATCTACATAGGTTTTTTGGTGACTCTGAGCGGTCTTTAATCTATACTTGATAACTGTAACTGCATCCACTGATTGCTGGACTAACTCTGGGCCTGTGATCTTCCATTCTCCCACTTCATCCCAACACACTGGCATTCTACATGCTCTGCCATACAACGCTTCAAACGGTGCCATCTGAATACTCTACCGGTAGCTGTTGTTGTAGGTGAACTCGACAAGATGAAGCTGTTTCTCCCCTCTTCCTTTGAAATCCAACATGTAAGCTTTTAGCATGTCTTGGAGGGTTTGAATCGTCCTCTCAGACTAGCCATTTGTTTGCAGGTGATAGGCCATACTATACTATAGCTTTATTCCCAAGGCAGATTGTAGACTTTTCCAGAAGGCTACCGTGAACTTTTGGTCTCTATTAGAACTAATCATCATTGGCACTCCATGCAAATGAACAATTTGACGCATGTACAACTCTACATACCTATCCAATGCATAGTCCTTTTGTATGGTGATGAAGTGAGCCGACTTTGTCAATTTGTCAACCACGACCCAAATTGAATCATTACCCCTCTGACTCCTTAGTAAGCCCATCACAAAGTCCATCATGATGTGTTCCCACTTCTACTCGGTAATCTCGAGAGGTTGCAAAAGTCTTCCTAGCTTACAATGCCGTGCCTTCACTTGTTGACACGTCAGACATTTGGCGACATGCTTGGTGATATCTGCCTTCATATCGATCCACCAATAATGTTGACGCAGATTTTGATACATCTTCGTATTGGCTGGATGAATGCTGTAACTGCTACGATGAGCTTCTGACATATTCTCCTCCTTAAGTTCAGCATCGTCAAGTGCATATAATTGGCCTTGGAACCTTAGTGTTCCGTCATCATAAACATGAAAGTTAGCCTTTCTCTTTTCAGTATCCTCTTGCAAGATCTTCTGAATCTCTACGTCTGTTAGTGAAGCGTCTTGATCCTTATATGTACTTCCGATTCAATTCTGAGGATGTCCATAAAATTTGATCGGTGGCCTACCTCAAATTTGAAAACTGAATCTCAAGCTCCTTCGAGTAAAATCCACTCCTGAATCACTATATGCATGATCGAAGACTTCCGACTCAACAAATCTGTGACCTTATTAGCTTTTCCAAGATGATACAAGATGTCGTAGTCATAAAATCCTTAAGAAGTTCCATCCAACGACGTTGTCTCATGTTCAACTCCTTCTGAGAGAATTAGTATTTGAAATTCTGATGGTCTGAAAAGATTTGAAACCTCTCTCCGCACAAGTAGCGTCTCCAAATCTTCAGAGTAAAGATAATTGTTGCAAGTTCTAAGTCATTCATTGGGTAATTCAGCTCATGAGATCTCAATTGACGGGACGCGTATGCAACGACTCTACAATGCAGCATTAACACGTAACCCAGTCCTCTAAACGATGCGTCACTGTAGATCTCATATCCTCTAGGACCAGATTGAATTGTTAGCACTAATGCAGTAGTTAGCTTTTGCTTAAGCTTTTGGAAACTACGCTTGAACTTATCTGTTCACACAAACTTCTCTTCCTTTTTCAGCAATTGAGTCAAAGGCGAGGCTAATGTTGAGAATCCTTCCACAAATCGTCTATAGTAACCTGCTAATCCCAAAAAGCTTCTGATCTCTATCACCGTCGTCGATCTTGGTCAGTTGATCACAGCTTCAATCTTGGTCAGGCCCACGGAGATTCCTTCACCTGAAATCACGTGATCTAGGAAAGCGACACAAGTCGGCCCAAAACTCGCACTTACTAAACTTGGCATACAGTCCATGATTTTGTAAAATCTAAAGCACTGTCCTTAAATGTCTTTCGTGCTTCTCAACTGTCGTATCCGAGAAAGTAGCCAAATAACCTTGACAACCCCGTCTAACAAACGGGCTGCCTCAATCGATGAGATTAAAGGGATCGAGGGTGTGGCATCCCAGAAATTCAAAGCCGAGCCATAAGGTGTGTTAAAGTCTTTAATTAGGTGATAGAATTTCCATGGCCTATGTTTTAGCCATTAGTCTTTTAATTTGATGATTTGTGCTTGTGATTATGGAAATTTAAATTTAATAAGATTAATAATCTATGCTTGGCCATATGATTTAAATTTCAATGAGCAAAAATATCCTAAGACTTTGGCCAAAATTACAAATTGAAATTTAGAAATATTTATAGAAGGAATTTCAAAAAAAAAAAAAAAAGAAGGGAAAAGAGGGTTAATTTTCGAATGGGCCTTGGACCCATTGGCCTAAAGCTTGGTAGGCCAAGCTAGTCGGCCCATTAGAGCCCAAGAGGAGGATTTGACCAGCCCAAGGGGAGTGGGCGGATGGGCCTAAGCCCAAGCCCAATCAAATTCAAATTAAAACCCAATGAGACAAGTGGCAAATGGCAAGAGCATGCATTGGTTAGTTTTTAGGCAAAGCAATGATTGTTAATCATGGGATTAAGGGAGTATAAAAGGGATGAGGAGAGAGAGGTGGCCGGTTCTTTGTTCATTTGTCCAAAGAGAGGGTGAGAGGGAGAGCGAGTTCGAGAGAAAGGGAGAAACCGAGAGGAGAGGAGGCGGAGCCAAGGGGTGCCGCTGTTCGTTCGCCGTCCGATCGCCGTGTCCCGCCGCCGTTCGTCGTCGTTTGCTCATCTTAGAGGCAAGTGGAGTCCGTAACTTCTCTTGCATGTTTGTTGTGGTGTTTGCATGTTCGATTTTAGGTATGATTTGTGCGAAAAACCGAGGTAAGAGTTAGTTATTTACAAACCGTGTGACTGTTCTTGTTCGGTTTGTTGGAGTCAGTAGCTTGTTTGAGCTTGCATGGGTTTTTGGAGTTCGATTTTGGCTTCAATGTCTTCATGGAAGTTGTAGCTAACGTCCTTTACTATAACATACTGAAATTTAGTGGAAAATTATGGAGATATGAGGGGTTAAAGTTCTATTATACGGAGACCCTAGATCTGTGAAGTTTTCATTGACCTCTTGCCATATTCTTGTTTGCATGTTGATTTATGTTGAAGATTTGACTTCGATGTCTGCATGAAAGTTGTAGGTAACACCTCAAACTACAACATAATCAAATTTGAAGCAAAAATAACAAGTATAACTTGGTGAATCGGCTAGATCTTGGAAACGATGGTTCTGGTGAAGTATTTCGAGACACCCGAGACTTCATGGACTTAAATGGTGACCCTCCTTTGGTTATTTGACATAGATCTCTGCATTAAAATTATAAAGGACACCTTGTTACATAACATACTCAAATTTCAGAGGAAACGAAAGAGAATAGAGGGGTGAAATCTAAACATTTCGGAGACGTGTATTCTGGACGACGCGGTAGTGGTTCCAGAAGATTCGTGGGGTTGTATAAATAAATATAAAAATAATTTGGCTTAGAATTCTTCATAAAAAGTGCAAGAAAATTTGTTGTCTATCACCCTGTAAACTTTCATAATTTTTGAAGACCATATGTGTATTTTAATCGAATTTATTTGGAAACTGTGCAATTCTGGTCATTATCCGAATATCATGTGCTATTTTGTGGAAATTGTGAATTTGTGAGAAATTTCAATTTGGCCATAAATTTTGTATGAAATTGTGATCTTATTGGTTTGTTTAATGATTTTTTGAATATTATGATTTTGGGAAAATCATAGATATTAAATTTAATATTTATTTATGGAATTACGTACCGAGATATGGCCTTCAGCACAAACCTCCAGGGCTTCCGGAATTACATACCGACATACCACCAGGCATTACCCCTGGAATTACGTACCGTATACCACCGGGCATCTTGAAACTCCCAAGGACCCTCCAGCACAAACCTCCAGGCATCCGGCACACACACTCCGGGCATCCCGACACTCCTGGGGCATTGTCGGCTCACACCTCCGACGGTATCATTATTATCACAATATATAATCACATTTATGTCTCATTTTCATCATGGCATTTGATGCAACAATATTAAAGGTTTAAACCAGCTTTTGATGTCATATGATATGCCCAAATATCACCATATATGCAGCACACATAACACCCACGATGTCACATTACATAAAGCAATTCATTGGTTTTTGAAAATAGAACCATTTTTCGGATAAAACATAATGCACCTCTTTAGTAAAAATTCTTGGACAATTAGTAAAAAATCTCAATAAATTCTGAAAATTAAACATGAAGTAAACAAGATCCAGAGGAAGATATTTTGTGAAGAACACCATGTCAAGAAAGTTCCATATCAATCGTATAGATCCACACATCACAGCAAAAGAAATTTCAGCACCACTTTTGCACAATTTCGGAAATCATTTCGATTAAACCCGTAAATGACCTCCAAAAATTCTGATATTTTAATATGCCATATCTGAGATCTAGACATAAAATTTTCATGAAGAAATCAAAGTCTAATTCCTTTTGAATTAAAATTTATAATTTTTTATATCTCTCCCTAACTCTCGGTTCACTGTCCAGACTCATCCTCTTCAAAGAAAATCGTTTTCCCCGATCATTAATTGTTCTTTTATCCTCAATTTTTAGTATGTTATTCCTCAAGATGTCTTCTACAACTCTGATCGAGAACATGAGATCAAATTCGGACTGGATAATTTTATAAATTCACATAATTACAATAGACCAACATAACAGTTTCCAGATCTAGCTTCTTCAAAGAAAAATGGTTTCACTGACCTATACTTGTTCATTTCCTCTCAAAGTTTGATATATTACTCTCGAAGAAATCCTCTACAACTTTCATCAGGAAGTCGAAGTGAGATTTCAACTAGAACATTGCATGCAACTCACGAAATCACCAAAAGTCGGACTGTTTCCACATGCAACTACTCACTTGGAACACTACCACCATTCATCCGAGTTTCTAGCATTCAACATCACAGCTCAAACATTTCTAGCATTCAACATCACAACCACAGCAAGCAAATGGTAGATGAATAGACTCTACTTGCCTTGATGTCCTACGGTTTAATAGCGTGTAGTGAGACGGTGAGGAGTGAGCGGCTCAACAATGGTGGCAACATGCACACACGGTGGGGACTAATCTCTCCTTCCCTTGCCAACTCACCCTCTCGCTGCTCACTCACAACCTTTCTCGGTCACTCTCTCTCGATTACCCACTTTCACGAGCACAAGATCACCGGTTTTGCTAAAACCAGTCAACAAAAGAGAGACATGTTTCAGTGGTTGCAGGGTGAACGGACAGCTGGAATGGACGTGTCTTCAGCATGCCTCCCCATGCATTTCACTGGCTGTCCATACACCAGCAACGTGGCATCACCCAGCCAAGCTTCAATCAACGTCTCTTCTTCATGGTTGACCAATTATGTCGACAAATAGAGGTTAATGTGGAGGGGTTTTGGGCCGGTGAGTTGCGGCTCATTATCCTAGTGATACAGCCCAACATCCTCTCTATTCATTTGCCTTAGTCTCCACACATGCATGGGTTAATTGTAATCTACTCACATGGCCGTGCATGGCCGTGTTGGGTCCTCGTTCACAGTTCAATTCCCCTAATATTTGACTCTTAATTTCAGCACCGACAAGTGATGACAAATAATTAGTTTTGCGACTACACGGGGCTGCAACAATGTACTAGGCTTCGGTTAGTAGGGTACACAATTGGATGACCAAAAATCAATATAGAAAAAAAAATATAAAATTGTCGACATATCTTATAGCACACTCTCAGCTTCATTAGAGATAGTGGGCAGGGACGGGGCTATGACTTATGCGACGATCGAAATACTTCTAAACGCGACCTATCAGTTCGACAATGGAATTGAAGTAATGTCCATGCAAAATACTAATGATACCATTCAGCGATACTTTCGTTGATCAGTCACTACCGTCGCACAATCACGGTTTGTGAAATTCTCGTGTGCCACAGGCCTATTCTAAATACTCCACTATGGGTTCTGTGGTGCATTCTCTCTATTTTGTTCCATCGGCAGCGATGGCAACTGCAACCCTATGGGCTTGTGCGGACAGTCCTTGATTAGGTGGTTGTACTGGCGACACCTTTAACAAAACCTTGTCATTTTAAAACATGGGGCGGATCATGTCTTTTCGATGTGAATCGTTGTGGAAAGATAGTTCTATGAAAACTCAGATGGTGCAAATTGCGAACCTCAACCTCCAATCAAACTTGTGATTGGCAATCTCGATATGAACATAACCTGTTGACCAACGTGTGTCAACCAACCAACATTATAAATGCCACGAGCCAAAGAATTTGATATCTTGCTCGATAAGTTGAATTGATCGCCACAAGAGAATCTTGATAAGGTCAAGTCCTCAAAAGAGCAGTAGAAGAGAACCTCTTAATTCTTTTCCTCAAAAATGAAATATATATGTCCCCCAAAGAAAGTCGGCCAGTCCTTAATATGGGCTTTCTAGTGGCAATCCTAAAACTAGCCATAGAAATCTAATACGTCATATTCTAGAATATATCTAAACAAGAAAATAATTTTTTAACTTAGTCAAATATTTGATGACCAGATAATCAAATTGCGCCAAGATTTTCAAGATTCTTCAAGACTCGATCTAAGGTCATCTCCATGCCAAAGATTATGCCAAGAGTTCCAAAATTCTTCAAGATTTGATCCAAGGTCATCTCCACACCTAAGATCACAAACCATGACGCCAACAACTTGCCTAAATTGCTTGGCCCGTGCTCGAGTAATCGAACCAGTAGGAATAGACAATGGGTCCCTAGCACCTCCTTCTCGATATGGCTCAATGTCCACATCATTCCCTCCCCCGTGCAAAGGATTTGCCCTCAAATCATCACTGGCATCGAAAAGAGTCAAGTCAGAAACATTAAATGTAGCACTAATGTCATACTCACCTGGAAGATCAAGCTTGTAGGCATTATTGTTAACTCTTTCTAACACCATGAATGGTCCATCCCCTCGCGGTAATAACTTAGAATGTTGCTACTCAGGAAATCACTCCTTGCGCATATGAACCCGAACCCAATCGCCGGGTTCAAACACCACTTCCTTACGCCCATTGTTAGCTTGCCTTGCATATTGCTCAGTCTTGAGCTCAATATCTGCGCGCATCTTCTCATGCAACACCTTGACAAATTCAGCTTTCTTTGCTCCATCAAAATCCACACGCTCATTAACAAGTAAAGGGGTTACATTTAATGGAGTTAATGGATTAAAACCATAGACAACCTCAAATGGTGTAAATTTAGTAGTAGAGTGTATGCTCCTATTATATGCAAACTCAACATGTGGCAAACAATCTTCCTAAGATTTTATGTTCTTTTTAATAATAGCACACAACAATACCCCTAAAGTTCTATTAACTACCTCGATTTGACCATCAGTTTGTGGATGACAAGTAGTAGAAAATAACAACCGTGTTCCTAGTTTTTTCCATAATGTTTTCCAAAAGTAACTAAAAAATTTAGAATCTCGATTTGAAACAATTGATCTAGGCATGCCATGCAAGCATACAACTTTCCTAAAGAAAAAATCAGCAACATGAGATGCATTATCAATTTTATGACAAGGTATAAAATGAGCCATATTTGAAAACCGATCAACAACCACATATATAGAATATCTACCGTACTTAGACCTAGGCAATCCTAACAAAAAATCCATAGAAAATATTAGTCCAAGGATGTGTTGGAATAGGTAATGGCGTTTATAAGCCATGCAGTTTAGTTGTAGACTTAGATTGCTTACAAGTAATGCATCTCTCATAGACATGTGTGACATCTCTCTTCATATATGGCCAATAAAAATGTTTATGTAGTACTTCATAAGTCTTATTAATGCCAAAATGCCCCATTAAACCACCACTACGTGCTTTTCGCACCAACAATTCACGCAAAGAATACTTAGGCAAACATAGTTTGTTTTCACGGAAAAGATAACCTTCACAACTATAGAATTTATCAAATGCAGCATGTTCACATGCTTTATACACTCTCCCAAAGTCATCATCATTAGTATATAAGCCATTGATATGCTCAAAACCAAGAGACTTTGCTTCTAAAGTAGTTAGAATCGTGTACCTTCGAGAAAGTGCGTTGGCTACCACATTCTCTTTACTTTTCTTGTACTTGATCACATATGGAAAAGTCTCGATGAACTCCATCCATTTGGCATGTCTTTTATTCAACTTTTGCTGCCCTTTCAAGTACTTCAAGGTCTCATGATCGGTGTGGATCACAAACTCCTTCAGGCATAAATAATGTTGCCAAGTCTCCAAAGCTTGCACTAAAGCATACATCTCCTTATCGTAGGTAGGATAATTCAATGTTTCTCCACTCAATTTCTCGTCGAAATAAGCTATGGGACGCCTTCCTTGCATCAACATGGCTCCAATTCCTATACCAGAAGCATCACACTTTATCTCAACAGTAGCACTGAAATTTAGCAAAGATAATAAAGGAGCATTAGTCAACTTATCTTTTAGCAAATTAAATGCTTTCTTTTGCTCTTCTCCCCACATGAAACCCACGCGTTTTTTGATAACCGCAGTCAAAGGTGTAGCAATGGTACTAAAATTTCTCACAAATCGCCGACAAAAACTTGCCAGTCCATGAAAGCTATGCACCTCTCCTACGGTCTTAGGCATTGGCCATACACGAATTGCTTTGACATTTTCTTCATCAACCTGTATACCATCATCACTAACTACAAATCCTAGAAATACTAATTTGTTGGCAACAAAAGAGCACTTCTTTAGATTAACTTATAATTGCTCAGCCTTTAGAACTTGCAAGATAGCTCGCACATGCTCAATATGGTCATCAAGGCTTTGGCTATATATCAAAATGTCATCGAAATAGACAACCACAAATCGACTAATACAAGCACGCAAAACATGATTCATAAGTTGCATAAATGTGCTCGGTGCATTAGTTAATCCAAACGGCATGATTAACCACTCATATAATCCATACTTGGTCTTAAATGCAATTTTCCATTCGTCACCTTCTTTCATCTTAATTTGATGATAGCCACTTTTCAAATCGATCTTAGTGAAAATGCAAGAACCATGCAACTCATCCAATATGTCATCTAACCTAAGAATAGGATGTCGATACTTTACTGCAATATTATTGATTGCTTGGCAATCAACACACATTCGCCAAGTTCCATCCTTTTTTCGCATCAACAAAACAAGGATGGCACATGGGTTAAGACTCTCTCTCACATACCCTTGCTCCAATAGTTCGCTAACTTGCCATTGAAATTCTTTTGTCTCCTCAGGATTGCTTCAATATGCGGTCGGTTAGTTAATGGCGCACCAGGAATCAAGTCAATTTGATGTTCAATGCCTTGAATCGGTGGTATCCCTCCAGGAAATTCATCAGGAAATACATCTTCAAATTCCTTCAATAAAGACACAATAAGACTAAGCAAACTTGAGTCCAAATTGTTAGTAGAAAACAAAACCTCCTTGTACAAAAGTACAAGCATCGATCGGTCAAGAATTAAAGCTCTCCTCACTTCACTCGATTTTGCATAAAAATTCTTTTGCCTATTTTCTTTTCTCTCTTCTTTTTTCTCAGTTTTTACTACAATCCTTCTCTTGGCCTCTTCGTTTCCTTGCATCTCAGACACACCACGTAAGCCCTCTGATTTCTCACCTCTTTTCTCTCTCTCTTGTCTCGTGGCTTCTTGTTGTAACTTTAACTGATCTCAATACACCTCATAAAGTGTCATTGGTACCAAGGTATAAGTCTTTTCATTCATCACCACTTCATAATGATTAGTATACCCATCATGATGTACCTTTCGATCATATTTGCCATGGTCTTCCAAGTAAGATATGACCCACTTGCATAGGTACAACATCACACTCTACCTCGTCTTTGTATCTCCCTATTTCAAGTGGGATTCGAACTTGTTTTGACACTTTCACCTCACCATTATCATTTAACAATTGAAATCTATAAGGCCTAGGGTGCTTTGTCGTCTTCAAACCCAACTTATCCACCATAATACAACTTGTCACATTTGCACAACTACCTCCATCAATTATTAAACTATAGATCTTACCATTTACCACACATCTTGTACGAACCAAGTTATCTCTTTGTTGATGATGCTCCTCTTCCTTTACTTGCACACTAAAAGAATGCCTAACCACCAATAAGTCTCCATTTACAGCTATTTCTATATCACTACAATCCTCCAACGATGTCATCTCATCATCCTCTTCTTCCTTTTCATTTTCGGACTCAATAACACTATGTCCAGTCATGATCATCACCCTTCTATTAGGGCATTGATTCGCCATATGACCTCTGCTCAAACACTTAAAACATTTAATTTCACAAGTTCTATTGTTAACGTTTTTAGTTTTACCCGAAACCGGATTTGTCCCAATTTTACCGTCCCTCTCCTCCTCCGTTGAGGTTTCGGTTTTGGTGTTGTTTCATCTCCAATTTGGCTTTTCATCTCTCTTCCAATTGGATCTCCAATTCTGATTTGAACCTCCTCCACTCTTGTGATTTCAATCCAACTTCAATTGCCGCTCAACTTTGATGGCTTTGTCCACCAATTCCTCCAATTCAACATAGTGTTGCAACTCCACCGCCCTTACTATGTCTCAGCTCAAACCACTAAAAAATCTTGACATGTGGCCTTACGATCCTCCACCATATTAGCATGGATCATGGCAATCTCCATCTCCTTGTGATACTCTTCCACACTTTTATTGCCTTGTGTGAGATTTTGTAGCTTTTGAAACAAATCTCGATAGTAATGACTTGGTACAAGACGCCTCCTCATCACCACTTTCATCTCATCCCACGTCTCTAACAGTCTTTCACCATTGCACCTCCTACTAATCACAAGTTGATCCTACCTTTTTGAGCTCAAAGTATCATTGTCAATCAAATAACATCTCCATGTGTTTCTCCCATTCTAGATACACATCGGGATCATTCTTCCCTAGGAAAGAAGGAATCTTCATCTTGATATTGCCAAGTTCATTATCTTCTCGGTGTCTAAACCCTCGAGCTCCATTCCACCTTCCAAATCGAGCATCTCGATCATCCTCCATGTCAGCCTCATCATCATCATAATGCCGTTGCCTTCTAGGTCGTGTTCTAGAGGTGTCTCACTAATGTTACGACCTTCCTCGAGGTAGCTCTCAGTCACCATCAACCCCCATGCCATTCATCATCATTCGGCCACTAAGTTCCTCCATTACAGCCCTCAATTGCTAGATGTTTTCCATGAACATTCCATTCCTTCGTATGGAGTCAACCTCCCTTTGACTCATGCTTTCTTCGCGCGACATGTTTTAGACTTCAAGTAAATATTAGTCACAAAAATCCTCACCAGTTGCTCCCTCAAGTGTTTCTCTCAAGGTGTTTGTCACTCCCCTCATGTTTAACTCAAGTCTAGGCTTTTTTCACCTTCAATTAAGCTCACACACTCTTGCCTTTTTCCCTTTCGTATTCTCTTTTCATAAGCTCTTTATCAGACTCAAACTTGTCTCTCAACCCCCTCACGACAATCAATAAAACTAATCAAACAAGATTAGATCACTACTGATTTTGTTTCAGCAAATAACAATTTCAAATCAACAAGTACAACTTTTGAAATTCCAATTGAAACGCAAATCGCTATTAATTTTGTTTCAATTTGGTCCACTAACAAACGAGTTGCCTTCTTGATGTTTTTTCATTCGTCTATTTTTTTCTACAGAATCTAGTTTTTTTTTTTTTCTCATGCGCACTTTTTTTTTTTGTGCGTTTGCTTTCTATGTTTTTTTTTTTACTAACTCAAATACAATTTAAGATGTTAGGACCGAATGAAGTTACAAAAAAAAAATAAAAAATGAAACTAACAGTAAACAACTACATATGGAAAGACAAAAGTAATTGGCTCCCTAAATTGGCTAGAACCGAAACTCTAGCTCAATAAATCTCAAATTGCTGAATATAAATAAAAAATTAAAGATAAATAGACCTTGTAGAAGTAAGCTTTTTTACCAAATGATGTGAATTGTTATGGAAAGATCATTCTACGAAGGCCTGGGTGGTGCGAATTGCGAACCTTGACCTCCAATCGAACCTGTGATTAGCAATCTCAGTATGAATGTGACCTATTGACGAACCCATGTCAACCAACCAACTTTATAGATGCCACGAGTGAAGGAATTAGCTGTCTCCCTCAATAGGTCGAATTGACCGCTACAAGAAAATCTTGATAAGGTAAAGTCCTCAAAAGAACAGTAGAAAAGAACCTCTCAATTCCTTTCATCAAAAATAAAATATATCTGTCTCAAAGAAACTGCACCAAGATTTCCAAGATTCTTCAAGATTCGATTCAAGGTCATCTCCACACCATAGATTACACCAAGATTTCCAAGATTCTTCAAGATTTGATCCAAGGTCATCTCCATGCCAAAGATCACGAACCATGACGCCACCAACTTGCCTAAATTGCATGGCCTGTGCTCGAGTAAGCAAACCAGTAGGAATAGATAATGGGTCCCCAGTAGCTCCTCCTCGATAAGGCTTGATATCCACATCACTTTTCCTATAGGAACAACACACGTTGATCAGGTTAGGTGCTGGCTTTCTGATTCTACTCCTTCAAGTGGGACGACTAGGGTACTTTCCTTCTGTCATTGGCTTTTTCCCAGACCAATTCTTAACCTTGTTGTGCATGAACCGTAACTCAAACACAGTAGCTTGCTCCCAGATCACATCTCCAGTTGTGACCTCAGCAAGTGCGATAGCAACGGTGGCTACTGTGATGCCCCCTAACGGCCCCTAATCCATTAGGGTCGCCACCTTACTTTTGTGTCATGGTTGTCCTTTTATTTTAATCAATGGACTTAAGAGAAGTCATGTTGGGTTCTATCATATACATGATTGGTCCCTGCGCAATAATGTGGCGAAAGTGTATCCAACAACTCCCTTTCCTATACTTAGAAATGATGCACACCAAATACACATATAGATAATAACCAATCATTTTTATTTACATAAACTACATGGACCTCGTTAGTTGGTACACAAAAATGCCATAGTTTCCTATATCTAGCTATATTTTAAAAGTTACCCCACATTTCCAATGGCTATATATATGAAGTCCATCATTCAGTGCCAGCGTCCAAAAATTCTTCCCCTGCTGTCCTCACCATCCACGGTCGCTCCACACCACTCGATCCCTCGTCGTCGTCGTCCTCTAAGGGCAGTGGCAGCAGCCCTAGAGTTCGCCCATTCATACGGACGAACAGGACGATGTACACCTGACGTATAGGATCAGAGGGAAGATCAGCATCGAACAAACGTTAGTCCTATCCAGTCAGGATCCTCATGCTCCATTTGATCCCACTGTAGGTCGGTAGGGATCTCGTAGAATGTACCAAGAGGTGTAGGCAGCAAAGACATCTTTCTTAACATGAAATATGTTAGTCCCCACAAGGGGTGAGTACAACCACTCAGCATCTAAAGATCTACTAAACTATATTATGCGGAATCATCACCATTTGATTTCATGCAAAATTCACAAAACACATAATATAAGGAATAGGTATACCCCAAATCAATAAACTTTTCAAAGCAATGGCATAACTCAACAGAACAATCAAGCTATAAAACTCAACAATAATTTTTGAATAATAAATATGACTGAAATAATGCTTTCCGAGTCCACTTATTCATGCTGTTCCCCGCTCCCAAGGTCGATAGTGAAAATACCGAAATGGAATTTTTTATGGAACATGAGGGAATTTTCTGTGCCGAGTCTCCGTTTCCCGAATTCATTCGACTTTCCGGGTTTCGTGATCTCCTCAATAATAAATATGACTGAAATAATGCTTTCCGAGTCCACTTATTCATGCTTTGTTCCCCGCTCCCAAGGTCGATAGTGAAAATACCGAAATGGAATTTTTTATGGAACATGAGGGAATTTTCTTTGCCGAGTCTCCGTTTCCTGAATTCATTCGACTTTCCGGGTTTCGTGATCTGCTCAATAATAAATATGACTGAAATAATGCTTTCCGAGTCCACTTATTCATGCTGTTCCCCGCTCCCAAGGTCGATAGTGAAAATACCGAAATGGAATTTTTTATGGAACATGAGGGAATTTTCTGTGCCGAGTCTCCGTTTCCCCGAATTCATTCTAATTCATTCGACTTTCCGGGTTTCGTGATCTCCTCAATAATAAATATGACTGAAATAATGCTTTCCGAGTCCACTTATTCATGCTTGTTCCCCGCTCCCAAGGTCGATAGTGAAAATACCGAAATGGAATTTTTATGGAACATGAGGGAATTTTCTGTGCCGAGTCTCCGTTTCCTGAATTCATTCGACTTTCCGGGTTTCGTGATCTACTCAATAATAAATATGACTGAAATAATGCTTTCCGAGTCCACTTATTCTTGCTTTCCTCCGCTCCCAAGGTCGACAGTGAAAATACCGAAATGGAATTTTTTATGGAACAGGAGGGAATTTTCTTTGCCGAGTCTCCGTTTCCTGAATTCATTCGACTTTCCGGGTTTCGTGATCTGCTCAATAATAAATATGACTGAAATAATGCTTTCCGAGTCCACTTATTCATGCTTTTCCCCGCTCCCAAGGTCGATAGTGAAAATACCGAAATGGAATTTTTTATGGAACTGAGGGAATTTTCTTGCCGAGTCTCCGTTTCCTGAATTCATTCGACTTTCCGGGTTTCGTGATCTCCTCAATAATAAATATGACTGAAATAATGCTTTCCGAGTCCACTTATTCATGCTGTTCCCCGCTCCCAAGGTCGAGTGAAAATACCGAAATGGAATTTTTATGGAACAGGAGGGAATTTTCTGTGCCGAGTCTCCGTTTCCTGAATTCATTCTACTTTCCGGGTTTCGTGATCTCCTCAATAATAAATATGACTGAAATAATGCTTTCCGAGTCCACTTATTCATGCTTTTTCCCGCTCCCAAGGTCGATAGTGAAAATACCGAAATGGAATTTTTTATGGAACATGAGGGAATTTTCTGTGCCGAGTCTCCGTTTCCCGAATTCATTCGACTTTCCGGGTTTCGTGATCTCTCAATAATAAATATGACTGAAATAATGCTTTCCGAGTCCACTTATTCATGCTTGTTCCCCGCTCCCAAGGTCGATAGTGAAAATACCGAAATGGAATTTTTTATGGAACAGGAGGGAATTTTCTTTGCCGAGTCTCCGTTTCCTGAATTCATTCGACTTTCCGGGTTTCGTGATCTGCTCAATAATAAATATGACTGAAATAATGCTTTCCGAGTCCACTTATTCATGCTGTTCCCCGCTCCCAAGGTCGATAGTGAAAATACCGAAATGGAATTTTTTATGGAACATGAGGGAATTTTCTGTGCCGAGTCTCCGTTTCCTGAATTCATTCGACTTTCCGGGTTTCGTGATCTCCTCAATAATAAATATGACTGAAATAATGCTTTCCGAGTCCACTTATTCATGCTGTTCCCCGCTCCCAAGGTCGATAGTGAAAATACCGAAATGGAATTTTTTATGGAACATGAGGGAATTTTCTGTGCCGAGTCTCCGTTTCCTGAATTCATTCTACTTTCCGGGTTTCGTGATCATCTCAATAAGAAATATGACTGAAATAATGCTTTCCGAGTCCACTTATTCATGCTGTTCCCCGCTCCCAAGGTCGATAGTGAAAATACCGAAATGGAATTTTTTATGGAACATGAGGGAATTTTCTGTGCCGAGTCTCCGTTTCCTGAATTCATTCGACTTTCCGGGTTTCGTGATCTCCTCAATAATAAATATGACTGAAATAATGCTTTCCGAGTCCACTTATTCATACTGTTCCCCGCTCCCAAGGTCGATAGTGAAAATACCGAAATGGAATTTTTTATGGAACATGAGGGAATTTTCTGTGCCGAGTCTCCGTTTCCTCAATTCATTCGACTTTCTGGGTTTCGTGATCTCCTCAATAATAAATATGACTGAAATAATGCTTTCCGAGTCCACTTATTCTTGCTTTCCTCCGCTCCCAAGGTCGACAGTGAAAATACCGAAATGGAATTTTTTATGGAACATGAGGGAATTTTCTGTGCCGAGTCTCCGTTTCCTTAATTCATTCTACTTTCGGGGTTTCGTGATCTACTCAATAATAAATATGACTGAAATAATGCTTTCCGAGTCCACTTATTCATGCTGTTCCCCGCTCCCAAGGTCGATAGTGAAAATACCGAAATGGAATTTTTTATGGAACAGGAGGGAATTTTCTGTGCCGAGTCTCCGTTTCCTGAATACATTCGACTTTCCGGGTTTCGTGATCTGCTCAATAATAAATATGACTGAAATAATGCTTTCCGAGTCCACTTATTCATGCTTGTTCCCCGCTCCCAAGGTCGACAGTGAAAATACCGAAATGGAATTTTTTATGGAACATGAGGGAATTTTCTTTGCGGAGTCTCTGTTTCCTGAATTCATTCGACTTTCCGGGTTTCGTGATCTGCTCAATAATAAATATGACTGAAATAATGCTTTCCGAGTCCACTTATTCATGCTGTTCCCCGCTCCCAAGGTCGATAGTGAAAATACCGAAATGGAATTTTTTATGGAACAGGAGGGAATTTTCTGTGCCGAGTCTCCGTTTCCTGAATTCATTCGACTTTCCGGGTTTCGTGATCTCCTCAATAATAAATATGACTGAAATAATGCTTTCCGAGTCCACTTATTCATGCTGTTCCGCCCCAAGGTCGATAGTGAAAATACCGAAATGGAATTTTTTATGGAACATGAGGGAATTTTCTGTGCCGAGTCTCCGTTTCCTGAATTCATTCGACTTTCCGGGTTTCGTGATCTCTCAATAATAAATATGACTGAAATAATGCTTTCCGAGTCCACTTATTCATGCTGTTCCCCGCTCCCAAGGTCGATAGTGAAAATACCGAAATGGAATTTTTTATGGAACATGAGGGAATTTTCTGTGCCGAGTCTCCGTTTCCTGAATTCATTCGACTTTCCGGGTTTCGTGATCTGCTCAATAATAAATATGACTGAAATAATGCTTTCCGAGTCCACTTATTCATGCTGTTCCCCGCTCCCAAGGTCGATAGTGAAAATACCGAAATGGAATTTTTATGGAACATGAGGGAATTTTCTGTGCCGAGTCTCCGTTTCCTGAATTCATTCGACTTTCCGGGTTTCGTGATCTCCTCAATAATAAATATGACTGAAATAATGCTTTCCGAGTCCACTTATTCATGCTGTTCCCCGCTCCCAAGGTCGATAGTGAAAATACCGAAATGGAATTTTTTATGGAACATGAGGGAATTTTCTGCCGAGTCTCCGTTTCCTGAATTCATTCGACTTTCCGGGTTTCGTGATCTCTCAATAATAAATATGACTGAAATAATGCTTTCCGAGTCCACTTATTCATGCTGTTCCCCGCTCCCAAGGTCGACAAAGGAAAAATACCGAAATGGAATTTTTATGGAACATGAGGGAATTTTCTTTGCGCCGAGTCTCCGTTTCCTGAATTCATTCTACTTTCCGGGTTTCGTGATCTCCTCAATAATAAATATGACTGAAATAATGCTTTCCGAGTCCACTTATTCATGCTGTTCCCCGCTCCCAAGGTCGATAGTGAAAATACCGAAATGGAATTTTTTATGGAACATGAGGGAATTTTCTGTGCCGAGTCTCCGTTTCCTGAATTCATTCGACTTTCCGGGTTTCGTGATCTCCTCAATAATAAATATGACTGAAATAATGCTTTCCGAGTCCACTTATTCATGCTGTTCCCCGCTCCCAAGGTCGACAGTGAAAATACCGAAATGGAATTTTTTATGGAACATGAGGGAATTTTCTGTGCCGAGTCTCCGTTTCCCGAATTCATTCGACTTTCCGGGTTTCGTGATCTGCTCAATAATAAATATGACTGAAATAATGCTTTCCGAGTCCACTTATTCATGCTGTTCCCCGCTCCCAAGGTCGATAGTGAAAATACCGAAATGGAATTTTTTATGGAACATGAGGGAATTTTCTTTGTGCCGAGTCTCCGTTTCCCGAATTCATTCGACTTTCCGGGTTTCGTGATCTCCTCAATAATAAATATGACTGAAATAATGCTTTCCGAGTCCACTTATTCATGCTGTTCCCCGCTCCCCCAAGGTCGATAGTGAAAATACCGAAATGGAATTTTTTATGGAACATGAGGGAATTTTCTGTGCCGAGTCTCCGTTTCCTGAATTCATTCGACTTTCCGGGTTTCGTGATCTCCTCAATAATAAATATGACTGAAATAATGCTTTCCGAGTCCACTTATTCATGCTGTTCCCCGCTCCCAAGGTCGATAGTGAAAATACCGAAATGGAATTTTTTATGGAACATGAGGGAATTTTCTGTGCCGAGTCTCCGTTTCCCGAATTCATTCGACTTTCCGGGTTTCGTGATCTCCTCAATAATAAATATGACTGAAATAATGCTTTCCGAGTCCACTTATTCATGCTGTTCCCCGCTCCCAAGGTCGATAGTGAAAATACCGAAATGGAATTTTTTATGGAACATGAGGGAATTTTCTGTGCCGAGTCTCCGTTTCCCGAATTCATTCGACTTTCCGGGTTTCGTGATCTCCTCAATAATAAATATGACTGAAATAATGCTTTCCGAGTCCACTTATTCATGCTGTTCCCCGCTCCCAAGGTCGATAGTGAAAATACCGAAATGGAATTTTTTATGGAACATGAGGGAATTTTCTGTGCCGAGTCTCCGTTTCCTGAATTCATTCGACTTTCCGGGTTTCGTGATCTGCTCAATAATAAATATGACTGAAATAATGCTTTCCGAGTCCACTTATTCATGCTGTTCCCCGCTCCCAAGGTCGATAGTGAAAATACCGAAATGGAATTTTTTATGGAACATGAGGGAATTTTCTGTGCCGAGTCTCCGTTTCCTGAATTCATTCGACTTTCCGGGTTTCGTGATCTCCTCAATAATAAATATGACTGAAATAATGCTTTCCGAGTCCACTTATTCATGCTGTTCCCCGCTCCCAAGGTCGATAGTGAAAATACCGAAATGGAATTTTTTATGGAACATGAGGGAATTTTCTGTGCCGAGTCTCCGTTTCCCGAATTCATTCGACTTTCCGGGTTTCGTGATCTCCTCAATAATAAATATGACTGAAATAATGCTTTCCGAGTCCACTTATTCATGCTGTTCCCCGCTCCCAAGGTCGATAGTGAAAATACCGAAATGGAATTTTTATGGAACATGAGGGAATTTTCTGTGCCGAGTCTCCGTTTCCCGAATTCATTCGACTTTCCGGGTTTCGTGATCTGCTCAATAATAAATATGACTGAAATAATGCTTTCCGAGTCCACTTATTCATGCTGTTCCCCGCTCCCAAGGTCGATAGTGAAAATACCGAAATGGAATTTTTTATGGAACATGAGGGAATTTTCTGTGCCGAGTCTCCGTTTCCTGAATTCATTCTACTTTCCGGGTTTCGTGATCATCTCAATAAGAAATATGACTGAAATAATGCTTTCCGAGTCCACTTATTCATGCTGTTCCCCGCTCCCAAGGTCGACAGTGAAAATACCGAAATGGAATTTTTTATGGAACAGGAGGGAATTTTCTGTGCCGAGTCTCCGTTTCCTCGAATTCATTCGACTTTCCGGGTTTCGTGATCTTCTCAATAATAAATATGACTGAAATAATGCTTTCCGAGTCCACTTATTCATGCTGTTCCCCGCTCCCAAGGTCGACAGTGAAAATACCGAAATGGAATTTTTTATGGAACATGAGGGAATTTTCTGTGCCGAGTCTCCGTTTCCTGAATTCATTCGACTTTCCGGGTTTCGTGATCTTCTCAATAATAAATATGACTGAAATAATGCTTTCCGAGTCCACTTATTCATGCTGTTCCCCGCTCCCAAGGTCGATAGTGAAAATACCGAAATGGAATTTTTTATGGAACATGAGGGAATTTTCTGTGCCGAGTCTCCGTTTCCTGAATTCATTCGACTTTCCGGGTTTCGTGATCTGCTCAATAATAAATATGACTGAAATAATGCTTTCCGAGTCCACTTATTCATGCTGTTCCCCGCTCCCAAGGTCGATAGTGAAAATACCGAAATGGAATTTTTATGGAACATGAGGAATTTTCTGTGCCGAGTCTCCGTTTCCCGAATTCATTCGACTTTCCGGGTTTCGTGATCTCTCAATAATAAATATGACTGAAATAATGCTTTCCGAGTCCACTTATTCATGCTGTTCCCCGCTCCCAAGGTCGATAGTGAAAATACCGAAATGGAATTTTTTATGGAACATGAGGGAATTTTCTGTGCCGAGTCTCCGTTTCCTGAATTCATTCGACTTTCCGGGTTTCGTGATCTGCTCAATAATAAATATGACTGAAATAATGCTTTCCGAGTCCACTTATTCATGCTGTTCCCCGCTCCCAAGGTCGATAGTGAAAATACCGAAATGGAATTTTTTATGGAACATGAGGGAATTTTCTGTGCCGAGTCTCCGTTTCCTGAATTCATTCTACTTTCCGGGTTTCGTGATCTCCTCAATAATAAATATGACTGAAATAATGCTTTCCGAGTCCACTTATTCTTGCTGTTCTCCGCTCCCAAGGTCGACAGTGAAAATACCGAAATGGAATTTTTTATGGAACAGGAGGGAATTTTCTGTGCCGAGTCTCCGTTTCCTGAATTCATTCGACTTTCCGGGTTTCGTGATCTACTCAATAATAAATATGACTGAAATAATGCTTTCCGAGTCCACTTATTCATGCTGTTCCCCGCTCCCAAGGTCGACAGTGAAAATACCGAAATGGAATTTTTTATGGAACATGAGGGAATTTTCTGTGCCGAGTCTCCGTTTCCTGAATTCATTCTACTTTCCGGGTTTCGTGATCTCCTCAATAATATATATGACTGAAATAATGCTTTTAGAGTCCACTTATTCAAGCTGTTCCCCGCTCCCAAGGTCGACAGTGAAAATATCGAAATGGAATTTTTTATGGAATAGGAGGGAATTTTCTGTGCCGAGTCTCCGTTTCCTGAATTCATTCGACTTTCTGGGTTTCGTGATCTGCTCAATAATAAATATGACTGAAATAATGCTTTCCGAGTCCACTTATTCATGCTGTTCCCCGCTCCCAAGGTCGATAGTGAAAATACCGAAATGGAATTTTTTATGGAACAGGAGGGAATTTTCTGTGCCGAGTCTCCGTTTCCTGAATTCATTCGACTTTCCGGGTTTCGTGATCTGCTCAATAATAAATATGACTGAAATAATGCTTTCCGAGTCCACTTATTCATGCTGTTCCCCGCTCCCAAGGTCGATAGTGAAAATACCGAAATGGAATTTTTTATGGAACATGAGGGAATTTTCTTCGTGCCGAGTCTCCGTTTCCCGAATTCATTCGACTTTCCGGGTTTCGTGATCTCTCAATAATAAATATGACTGAAATAATGCTTTCCGAGTCCACTTATTCATGCTGTTCCCCGCTCCCAAGGTCGATAGTGAAAATACCGAAATGGAATTTTTTATGGAACATGAGGGAATTTTCTGTGCCGAGTCTCCGTTTCCCGAATTCATTCGACTTTCCGGGTTTCGTGATCTCCTCAATAATAAATATGATGAAAATAATGCTTTCCGAGTCCACTTATTCATGCTGTTCCCCGCTCCCAAGGTCGATAGTGAAAATACCGAAATGGAATTTTTTATGGAACATGAGGGAATTTTCTGTGCCGAGTCTCCGTTTCCTGAATTCATTCGACTTTCCGGGTTTCGTGATCATCTCAATAATAAATATGACTGAAATAATGCTTTCCGAGTCCACTTATTCATGCTCTTCCCCGCTCCCAAGGTCGATAGTGAAAATACCTAAATGGAATTTTTTATGGAACATGAGGGAATTTTCTGTGCCGAGTCTCCGTTTCCTGAATTCATTCGACTTTCCGGGTTTCGTGATCTCTCAATAATAAATATGACTGAAATAATGCTTTCCGAGTCCACTTATTCATGCTGTTCCCCGCTCCCAAGGTCGATAGTGAAAATAAAATACCGAAATGGAATTTTTTATGGAACATGAGGGAATTTTCTGTGCCGAGTCTCCGTTTCCTGAATTCATTCGACTTTCCGGGTTTCGTGATCTCCTCAATAATAAATATGACTGAAATAATGCTTTCCGAGTCCACTTATTCATGTTGTTCCCCGCTCCCAAGGTCGATAGTGAAAATACCGAAATGGAATTTTTTATGGAACATGAGGGAATTTTCTGTGCCGAGTCTCCGTTTCCTGAATTCATTCGACTTTCCGGGTTTCGTGATCTCCTCAATAATAAATATGACTGAAATAATGCTTTCCGAGTCCACTTATTCATGCTGTTCCCCGCTCCCAAGGTCGACAGTGAAAATACCGAAATGGAATTTTTTATGGAACATGAGGGAATTTTCTGTGCCGAGTCTCCGTTTCCTGAATTCATTCGACTTTCCGGGTTTCGTGATCTCCTCAATAATAAATATGACTGAAATAATGCTTTCCGAGTCCACTTATTCATGCTGTTCCCCGCTCCCAAGGTCGATAGTGAAAATACCGAAATGGAATTTTTTATGGAACATGAGGGAATTTTCTGTGCCGAGTCTCCGTTTCCCGAATTCATTCGACTTTCCGGGTTTCGTGATCTGCTCAATAATAAATATGACTGAAATAATGCTTTCCGAGTCCACTTATTCATGCTGTTCCCCGCTCCCAAGGTCGATAGTGAAAATACCGAAATGGAATTTTTATGGAACATGAGGGAATTTTCTGTGCCGAGTCTCCGTTTCCCGAATTCATTCGACTTTCCGGGTTTCGTGATCTCCTCAATAATAAATATGACTGAAATAATGCTTTCCGAGTCCACTTATTCATGCTGTTCCCCGCTCCCAAGGTCGATAGTGAAAATACCGAAATGGAATTTTTTATGGAACATGAGGGAATTTTCTGTGCCGAGTCTCCGTTTCCTGAATTCATTCGACTTTCCGGGTTTCGTGATCTCTCAATAATAAATATGACTGAAATAATGCTTTCCGAGTCCACTTATTCATGCTTTTCCCCGCTCCCAAGGTCGATAGTGAAAATACCGAAATGGAATTTTTTATGGAACATGAGGGAATTTTCTGTGCCGAGTCTCCGTTTCCCGAATTCATTCGACTTTCCGGGTTTCGTGATCTCCTCAATAATAAATATGACTGAAATAATGCTTTCCGAGTCCACTTATTCATGCTGTTCCCCGCTCCCAAGGTCGATAGTGAAAATACCGAAATGGAATTTTTTATGGAACATGAGGGAATTTTCTGTGCCGAGTCTCCGTTTCCTGAATTCATTCGACTTTCCGGGTTTCGTGATCTGCTCAATAATAAATATGACTGAAATAATGCTTTCCGAGTCCACTTATTCATGCTGTTCCCCGCTCCCAAGGTCGATAGTGAAAATACCGAAATGGAATTTTTTATGGAACATGAGGGAATTTTCTCGTGCCGAGTCTCCGTTTCCCGAATTCATTCGACTTTCCGGGTTTCGTGATCTCCTCAATAATAAATATGACTGAAATAATGCTTTCCGAGTCCACTTATTCATGCTGTTCCCCGCTCCCAAGGTCGATAGTGAAAATACCGAAATGGAATTTTTTATGGAACATGAGGGAATTTTCTGTGCCGAGTCTCCGTTTCCTGAATTCATTCGACTTTCCGGGTTTCGTGATCTCTCAATAATAAATATGACTGAAATAATGCTTTCCGAGTCCACTTATTCATGCTGTTCCCCGCTCCCAAGGTCGATAGTGAAAATACCGAAATGGAATTTTTTATGGAACATGAGGGAATTTTCTGTGCCGAGTCTCCGTTTCCTGAATTCATTCGACTTTCCGGGTTTCGTGATCTCCTCAATAATAAATATGACTGAAATAATGCTTTCCGAGTCCACTTATTCATGCTGTTCCCCGCTCCCAAGGTCGATAGTGAAAATACCGAAATGGAATTTTTTATGGAACATGAGGGAATTTTCTTGCCGAGTCTCCGTTTCCTGAATTCATTCGACTTTCCGGGTTTCGTGATCTCTCAATAAGAAATATGACTGAAATAATGCTTTCCGAGTCCACTTATTCATGCTGTTCCCCGCTCCCAAGGTCGACAGTGAAAATACCGAAATGGAATTTTTTATGGAACAGGAGGGAATTTTCTGTGCCGAGTCTCCGTTTCCTGAATTCATTCTACTTTCCGGGTTTCGTGATCTCCTCAATAATAAATATGACTGAAATAATGCTTTCCGAGTCCACTTATTCATGCTGTTCCCCGCTCCCAAGGTCGATAGTGAAAATACCGAAATGGAATTTTTTATGGAACATGAGGGAATTTTCTTTGCCGAGTCTCCGTTTCCTGAATTCATTCGACTTTCCGGGTTTCGTGATCTCTCAATAATAAATATGACTGAAATAATGCTTTCCGAGTCCACTTATTCATGCTGTTCCCCTCCCAAGGTCGATAGTGAAAAATACCGAAATGGAATTTTTTATGGAACATGAGGGAATTTTCTGTGCCGAGTCTCCGTTTCCTGAATTCATTCGACTTTCCGGGTTTCGTGATCTGCTCAATAATAAATATGACTGAAATAATGCTTTCCGAGTCCACTTATTCATGCTTTGTTCCCCGCTCCCAAGGTCGATAGTGAAAATACCGAAATGGAATTTTTTATGGAACATGAGGGAATTTTCTGTGCCGAGTCTCCGTTTCCTGAATTCATTCGACTTTCCGGGTTTCGTGATCTGCTCAATAATAAATATGACTGAAATAATGCTTTCCGAGTCCACTTATTCATGCTGTTCCCCGCTCCCAAGGTCGATAGTGAAAATACCGAAATGGAATTTTTTATGGAACATGAGGGAATTTTCTTTGCCGAGTCTCCGTTTCCTGAATTCATTCGACTTTCCGGGTTTCGTGATCTGCTCAATAATAAATATGACTGAAATAATGCTTTCCGAGTCCACTTATTCATGCTTTTTTTTATTCCCCGCTCCCAAGGTCGATAGTGAAAATACCGAAATGGAATTTTTTATGGAACATGAGGGAATTTTCTTTGCCGAGTCTCCGTTTCCTGAATTCATTCGACTTTCCGGGTTTCGTGATCTGCTCAATAATAAATATGACTGAAATAATGCTTTCCGAGTCCACTTATTCATGCTGTTCCCCGCTCCCAAGGTCGACAGTGAAAATACCGAAATGGAATTTTTTATGGAACATGAGGGAATTTTCTGTGCCGAGTCTCCGTTTCCCGAATTCATTCGACTTTCCGGGTTTCGTGATCTCCTCAATAATAAATATGACTGAAATAATGCTTTCCGAGTCCACTTATTCATGCTGTTCCCCGCTCCCAAGGTCGATAGTGAAAATACCGAAATGGAATTTTTTATGGAACATGAGGGAATTTTCTGTGCCGAGTCTCCGTTTCCCGAATTCATTCTACTTTCCGGGTTTCGTGATCTCCTCAATAATAAATATGACTGAAATAATGCTTTCCGAGTCCACTTATTCATGCTGTTCCCCGCTCCCAAGGTCGACAGTGAAAATACCGAAATGGAATTTTTTATGGAACATGAGGGAATTTTCTGTGCCAGTCTCTCCGTTTCCTGAATTCATTCGACTTTCCGTGTTTCGTGATCTCCTCAATAATAAATATGACTGAAATAATGCTTTCCGAGTCCACTTATTCATGCTGTTCCCCGCTCCCAAGGTCGATAGTGAAAATACCGAAATGGAATTTTTTATGGAACATGAGGGAATTTTCTTTGCCGAGTCTCCGTTTCCTGAATTCATTCTACTTTCCGGGTTTCGTGATCTCCTCAATAATAAATATGACTGAAATAATGCTTTCCGAGTCCACTTATTCATGCTGTTCCCCGCTCCCAAGGTCGATAGTGAAAATACCGAAATGGAATTTTTTATGGAACATGAGGGAATTTTCTGTGCCGAGTCTCCGTTTCCTGAATTCATTCGACTTTCCGGGTTTCGTGATCTGCTCAATAATAAATATGACTGAAATAATGCTTTCCGAGTCCACTTATTCATGCTGTTCCCCGCTCCCAAGGTCGAGAGTGAAAAAATCGAAATGGAATTTTTTATGGAACATGAGGGAATTTTCTGTGCCGAGTCTCCGTTTCCTGAATTCATTCGACTTTCCGGGTTTCGTGATCTGCTCAATAATAAATATGACTGAAATAATGCTTTCCGAGTCCACTTATTCATGCTGTTCCCCGCTCCCAAGGTCGATAGTGAAAATACCGAAATGGAATTTTTTATGGAACATGAGGGAATTTTCTGTGCCGAGTCTCCGTTTCCTGAATTCATTCGACTTTCCGGGTTTCGTGATCTGCTCAATAATAAATATGACTGAAATAATGCTTTCCGAGTCCACTTATTCATGCTTCCCCCGCTCCCAAGGTCGATAGTGAAAATACCGAAATGGAATTTTTATGGAACATGAGGGAATTTTCTGTGCCGAGTCTCCGTTTTCCTGAATTCATTCGACTTTCCGGGTTTCGTGATCTCCTCAATAATAAATATGACTGAAATAATGCTTTCCGAGTCCACTTATTCATGCTGTTCCCCGCTCCCGGTCGATAGTGAAAATACCGAAATGGAATTTTTTATGGAACATGAGGGAATTTTCTGTGCCGAGTCTCCGTTTCCTGAATTCATTCGACTTTCCGGGTTTCGTGATCTGCTCAATAATAAATATGACTGAAATAATGCTTTCCGAGTCCACTTATTCATGCTGTTCCCCGCTCCCAAGGTCGATGAAAATACCGAAATGGAATTTTTTATGGAACATGAGGGAATTTTCTTCTACTTTCCGAGTCTCCGTTTCCCCGAATTCATTCGACTTTCCGGGTTTCGTGATCTCCTCAATAATAAATATGACTGAAATAATGCTTTCCGAGTCCACTTATTCATGCTTTGTTCCTCGCTCCCAAGGTCGATAGTGAAAATACCGAAATGGAATTTTTTATGGAACATGAGGGAATTTTCTGTGCCGAGTCTCCGTTTCCTGAATTCATTCGACTTTCCGGGTTTCGTGATCTGCTCAATAATAAATATGACTGAAATAATGCTTTCCGAGTCCACTTATTCATGCTGTTCCCCGCTCCCAAGGTCGATAGTGAAAATACCGAAATGGAATTTTTTATGGAACATGAGGGAATTTTCTGTGCCGAGTCTCCGTTTCCGGAATTCATTCGACTTTCCGGGTTTCGTGATCTGCTCAATAATAAATATGACTGAAATAATGCTTTCCGAGTCCACTTATTCATGCTGTTCCCCGCTCCCAAGGTCGATAGTGAAAATACCGAAATGGAATTTTTTATGGAACATGAGGGAATTTTCTGTGCCGAGTCTCTCTTTCCCGAATTCATTCGACTTTCCGGGTTTCGTGATCTGCTCAATAATAAATATGACTGAAATAATGCTTTCCGAGTCCACTTATTCATGCTGTTCCCCGCTCCCAAGGTCGATAGTGAAAATACCGAAATGGAATTTTTTATGGAACATGAGGGAATTTTCTGTGCCGAGTCTCCGTTTCCTGAATTCATTCGACTTTCCGGGTTTCGTGATCTCCTCAATAATAAATATGACTGAAATAATGCTTTCCGAGTCCACTTATTCATGCTGTTCCCCGCTCCCAAGGTCGATAGTGAAAATACCGAAATGGAATTTTTTATGGAACAGGAGGGAATTTTCTGTGCCGAGTCTCCGTTTCCTGAATTCATTCGACTTTCCGGGTTTCGTGATCTCCTCAATAATAAATATGACTGAAATAATGCTTTCCGAGTCCACTTATTCATGCTGTTCCCCGCTCCCAAGGTCGATAGTGAAAATACCGAAATGGAATTTTTTATGGAACATGAGGGAATTTTCTGTGCCGAGTCTCCGTTTCCCGAATTCATTCGACTTTCCGGGTTTCGTGATCTGCTCAATAATAAATATGACTGAAATAATGCTTTCCGAGTCCACTTATTCATGCTTTGTTCCCCGCTCCCAAGGTCGATAGTGAAAATACCGAAATGGAATTTTTTATGGAACATGAGGGAATTTTCTGTGCCGAGTCTCCGTTTCCTGAATTCATTCGACTTTCCGGGTTTCGTGATCTCCTCAATAATAAATATGACTGAAATAATGCTTTCCGAGTCCACTTATTCATGCTGTTCCCCGCTCCCAAGGTCGATAGTGAAAATACCGAAATGGAATTTTTATGGAACAGGAGGGAATTTTCTGTGCCGAGTCTCCGTTTCCTGAATTCATTCGACTTTCCGGGTTTCGTGATCTGCTCAATAATAAATATGACTGAAATAATGCTTTCCGAGTCCACTTATTCATGCTGTTCCCCGCTCCCAAGGTCGAGAGTGAAAATACCGAAATGGAATTTTTTATGGAACTGGAGGGAATTTTCTTTGCCGAGTCTCTGTTTCCTGAATTCATTCGACTTTCCGGGTTTCGTGATCTGCTCAATAATAAATATGACTGAAATAATGCTTTCCGAGTCCACTTATTCATGCTGTTCCCCGCTCCCAAGGTCGACAGTGAAAATACCGAAATGGAATTTTTTATGGAACATGAGGGAATTTTCTGTGCCGAGTCTCCGTTTCCTGAATTCATTCGACTTTCCGGGTTTCGTGATCTACTCAATAATAAATATGACTGAAATAATGCTTTCCGAGTCCACTTATTCATGCTGTTCCCCGCTCCCAAGGTCGATAGTGAAAATACCGAAATGGAATTTTTTATGGAACATGAGGGAATTTTCTGTGCCGAGTCTCCGTTTCCTGAATTCATTCGACTTTCCGGGTTTCGTGATCTGCTCAATAATAAATATGACTGAAATAATGCTTTCCGAGTCCACTTATTCATGCTGTTCCCCGCTCCCAAGGTCGATAGTGAAAATACCGAAATGGAATTTTTTATGGAACATGAGGGAATTTTCTGTGCCGAGTCTCCGTTTCCCGAATTCATTCGACTTTCCGGGTTTCGTGATCTGCTCAATAATAAATATGACTGAAATAATGCTTTCCGAGTCCACTTATTCATGCTGTTCCCCGCTCCCAAGGTCGATAGTGAAAATACCGAAATGGAATTTTTTATGGAACATGAGGGAATTTTCTGTGCCGAGTCTCCGTTTCCTGAATTCATTCGACTTTCCGGGTTTCGTGATCTCCTCAATAATAAATATGACTGAAATAATGCTTTCCGAGTCCACTTATTCATGCTGTTCCCCGCTCCCAAGGTCGATAGTGAAAATACCGAAATGGAATTTTTTATGGAACATGAGGGAATTTTCTGTGCCGAGTCTCCGTTTCCTGAATTCATTCGACTTTCCGGGTTTCGTGATCTCCTCAATAATAAATATGACTGAAATAATGCTTTCCGAGTCCACTTATTCATGCTGTTCCCCGCTCCCAAGGTCGATAGTGAAAATACCGAAATGGAATTTTTATGGAACATGAGGGAATTTTCTGTGCGGAGTCTCCGTTTCCCGAATTCATTCGACTTTCCGGGTTTCGTGATCTCCTCAATAATAAATATGACTGAAATAATGCTTTCCGAGTCCACTTATTCATGCCGTTCCCCGCTCCCAAGGTCGACAGTGAAAATACCGAAATGGAATTTTTTATGGAACATGAGGGAATTTTCTGTGCCGAGTCTCCGTTTCCTGAATTCATTCGACTTTCCGGGTTTCGTGATCTGCTCAATAATAAATATGACTGAAATAATGCTTTCCGAGTCCACTTATTCATGCTTTGTTCCCCGCTCCCAAGGTCGATAGTGAAAATACCGAAATGGAATTTTTTATGGAACATGAGGGAATTTTCTGTGCCGAGTCTCCGTTTCCTGAATTCATTCGACTTTCCGGGTTTCGTGATCTCCTCAATAATAAATATGACTGAAATAATGCTTTCCGAGTCCACTTATTCATGCTGTTCCCCGCTCCCAAGGTCGATAGTGAAAATACCGAAATGGAATTTTTTATGGAACATGAGGGAATTTTCTGTGCCGAGTCTCCGTTTCCCGAATTCATTCGACTTTCCGGGTTTCGTGATCTGCTCAATAATAAATATGACTGAAATAATGCTTTCCGAGTCCACTTATTCATGCTTGTTCCCCGCTCCCAAGGTCGATAGTGAAAATACCGAAATGGAATTTTTTATGGAACATGAGGGAATTTTCTGTGCCGAGTCTCCGTTTCCTGAATTCATTCGACTTTCCGGGTTTCGTGATCTCTCAATAATAAATATGACTGAAATAATGCTTTCCGAGTCCACTTATTCATGCTGTTCCCCGCTCCCAAGGTCGATAGTGAAAATACCGAAATGGAATTTTTTATGGAACATGAGGGAATTTTCTGTGCCGAGTCTCCGTTTCCCCGAATTCATTCGACTTTCCGGGTTTCGTGATCTGCTCAATAATAAATATGACTGAAATAATGCTTTCCGAGTCCACTTATTCATGCTGTTCCCCGCTCCCAAGGTCGACAGTGAAAATACCGAAATTGAATATTTATGGAATAGGATGGAATTTTCTGTGCCGAATCTCCGTTTCCCGAATTCATTCGACTTTCCGGGTTTCGTGATCTCCCCAATAATAAATATGACGGAAATAATGCTTCACGAGTCCACTTATTCACGCCATTTCCCGCTCCTAAGGTGGACAGTGAAAATACCGAAATGGAATTTTTTATGGAATAGGATGGAATTTTCTGTGCCGAGTCTCCGTTTCCTGAATTCATTCGACTTTCCGGGTTTCGTGATCTGCTCAATAATAAATATGACTGAAATAATGCTTTCCGAGTCCACTTATTCATGCTGTTCCCCGCTCCCAAGGTCGATAGTGAAAATACCGAAATGGAATTTTTTATGGAACATGAGGGAATTTTCTGTGCCGAGTCTCCGTTTCCCGAATTCATTCGACTTTCCGGGTTTCGTGATCTCCTCAATAATAAATATGACTGAAATAATGCTTTCCGAGTCCACTTATTCATGCTGTTCCCCGCTCCCAAGGTCGATAGTGAAAATACCGAAATGGAATTTTTTATGGAACATGAGGGAATTTTCTGTGCCGAGTCTCCGTTTCCTGAATTCATTCGACTTTCCGGGTTTCGTGATCTCCTCAATAATAAATATGACTGAAATAATGCTTTCCGAGTCCACTTATTCATGCTGTTCCCCGCTCCCAAGGTCGATAGTGAAAATACCGAAATGGAATTTTTATGGAACAGGAGGGAATTTTCTGTGCCGAGTCTCCGTTTCCTGAATTCATTCGACTTTCCGGGTTTCGTGATCTGCTCAATAATAAATATGACTGAAATAATGCTTTCCGAGTCCACTTATTCATGTTGTTCCCCGCTCCCAAGGTCGATAGTGAAAATACCGAAATGGAATTTTTTATGGAACATGAGGGAATTTTCTGTGCCGAGTCTCCGTTTCCTGAATTCATTCGACTTTCCGGGTTTCGTGATCTGCTCAATAATAAATATGACTGAAATAATGCTTTCCGAGTCCACTTATTCATGCTGTTCCCCGCTCCCAAGGTCGACAGTGAAAATACCGAAATGGAATTTTTTATGGAACATGAGGGAATTTTCTGTGCCGAGTCTCCGTTTCCTGAATTCATTCGACTTTCCGGGTTTCGTGATCTGCTCAATAATAAATATGACTGAAATAATGCTTTCCGAGTCCACTTATTCATGTTGTTCCCCGCTCCCAAGGTCGATAGTGAAAATACCGAAATGGAATTTTTTATGGAACATGAGGGAATTTTCTGTGCCGAGTCTCCGTTTCCTGAATTCATTCGACTTTCCGGGTTTCGTGATCTGCTCAATAATAAATATGACTGAAATAATGCTTTCCGAGTCCACTTATTCATGCTGTTCCCCCCGCTCCCAAGGTCGACAGTGAAAATACCGAAATGGAATTTTTTATGGAACATGAGGGAATTTTCTGTGCCGAGTCTCCGTTTCCTGAATTCATTCGACTTTCCGGGTTTCGTGATCTCCTCAATAATAAATATGACTGAAATAATGCTTTCCGAGTCCACTTATTCATGCTGTTCCCCGCTCCCAAGGTCGATAGTGAAAATACCGAAATGGAATTTTTTATGGAACAGGAGGGAATTTTCTTGCGAGTCTCCGTTTCCTGAATTCATTCGACTTTCCGGGTTTCGTGATCTGCTCAATAATAAATATGACTGAAATAATGCTTTCCGAGTCCACTTATTCATGCTGTTCCCCGCTCCCAAGGTCGATAGTGAAAATACCGAAATGGAATTTTTTATGGAACATGAGGGAATTTTCTGTGCCGAGTCTCCGTTTCCTGAATTCATTCGACTTTCCGGGTTTCGTGATCTGCTCAATAATAAATATGACTGAAATAATGCTTTCCGAGTCCACTTATTCATGCTGTTCCCCGCTCCCAAGGTCGATAGTGAAAATACCGAAATGGAATTTTTTATGGAACATGAGGGAATTTTCTGTGCCGAGTCTCCGTTTCCTGAATTCATTCGACTTTCCGGGTTTCGTGATCTGCTCAATAATAAATATGACTGAAATAATGCTTTCCGAGTCCACTTATTCATGCTGTTCCCCGCTCCCAAGGTCGATAGTGAAAATACCGAAATGGAATTTTTTATGGAACATGAGGGAATTTTCTTCTGTGCCGAGTCTCCGTTTCCTGAATTCATTCGACTTTCCGGGTTTCGTGATCTCTCAATAATAAATATGACTGAAATAATGCTTTCCGAGTCCACTTATTCATGCTGTTCCCCGCTCCCAAGGTCGATAGTGAAAATACCGAAATGGAATTTTTTATGGAACATGAGGGAATTTTCTGTGCCGAGTCTCCGTTTCCCGAATTCATTCGACTTTCCGGGTTTCGTGATCTCCTCAATAATAAATATGACTGAAATAATGCTTTCCGAGTCCACTTATTCATGCTGTTCCCCGCTCCCAAGGTCGACAGTGAAAATACCGAAATGGAATTTTTTATGGAACATGAGGGAATTTTCTGTGCCGAGTCTCCGTTTCCTGAATTCATTCGACTTTCCGGGTTTCGTGATCTGCTCAATAATAAATATGACTGAAATAATGCTTTCCGAGTCCACTTATTCATGCTGTTCCCCGCTCCCAAGGTCGACAGTGAAAATACCGAAATGGAATGTTTTATGGAACAAGAGGGAATTTTCTGTGCCGAGTCTCCGTTTCCTGAATTCATTCGACTTTCCGGGTTTCGTGATCTGCTCAATAATAAATATGACTGAAATAATGCTTTCCGAGTCCACTTATTCATGCTGTTCCCCGCTCCCAAGGTCGATAGTGAAAATACCGAAATGGAATTTTTTATGGAACAGGAGGGAATTTTCTTTGCCGAGTCTCTGTTTCCTGAATTCATTCGACTTTCCGGGTTTCGTGATCTGCTCAATAATAAATATGACTGAAATAATGCTTTCCGAGTCCACTTATTCATGCTGTTCCCCGCTCCCAAGGTCGATAGTGAAAATACCGAAATGGAATTTTTTATGGAACATGAGGGAATTTTCTGTGCCGAGTCTCCTCCGTTTTCCTTCAATTCATTCGACTTTCCGGGTTTCGTGATCTCCTCAATAATAAATATGACTGAAATAATGCTTTCCGAGTCCACTTATTCATGCTGTTCCCCGCTCCCAAGGTCGATAGTGAAAATACCGAAATGGAATTTTTTATGGAACATGAGGGAATTTTCTGTGCCGAGTCTCCGTTTCCTGAATTCATTCTACTTTCCGGGTTTCGTGATCTGCTCAATAATAAATATGACTGAAATAATGCTTTCCGAGTCCACTTATTCATGCTGTTCCCCGCTCCCAAGGTCGACAAGAAAATACCGAAATGGAATTTTTTATGGAACATGAGGGAATTTTCTGTGCCGAGTCTCCGTTTCCTGAATTCATTCGACTTTCCGGGTTTCGTGATCTCTCAATAATAAATATGACTGAAATAATGCTTTCCGAGTCCACTTATTCATGCTGTTCCCCGCTCCCAAGGTCGATAGTGAAAATACCGAAATGGAATTTTTTATGGAACATGAGGGAATTTTCTGTGCCGAGTCTCCGTTTCCTGAATTCATTCGACTTTCCGGGTTTCGTGATCTGCTCAATAATAAATATGACTGAAATAATGCTTTCCGAGTCCACTTATTCATGCTTTTCCCCGTTCCCCGCTCCCAAGGTCGATAGTGAAAATACCGAAATGGAATTTTTATGGAACATGAGGGAATTTTCTGTGCGAGTCTCCGTTTCCCGAATTCATTCGACTTTCCGGGTTTCGTGATCTGCTCAATAATAAATATGACTGAAATAATGCTTTCCGAGTCCACTTATTCATGCTGTTCCCCGCTCCCAAGGTCGATAGTGAAAATACCGAAATGGAATTTTTTATGGAACATGAGGGAATTTTCTGTGCCGAGTCTCCGTTTCCTGAATTCATTCGACTTTCCGGGTTTCGTGATCTGCTCAATAATAAATATGACTGAAATAATGCTTTCCGAGTCCACTTATTCATGCTGTTCCCCGCTCCCAAGGTCGATAGTGAAAATACCGAAATGGAATTTTTATGGAACATGAGGGAATTTTCTGTGCCGAGTCTCTCTTTCCCGAATTCATTCGACTTTCCGGGTTTCGTGATCTGCTCAATAATAAATATGACTGAAATAATGCTTTCCGAGTCCACTTATTCATGCTGTTCCCCGCTCCCAAGGTCGATAGTGAAAATACCGAAATGGAATTTTTTATGGAACATGAGGGAATTTTCTGTGCCGAGTCTCCGTTTCCTGAATTCATTCGACTTTCCGGGTTTCGTGATCTGCTCAATAATAAATATGACTGAAATAATGCTTTCCGAGTCCACTTATTCATGCTGTTCCCCGCTCCCAAGGTCGATAGTGAAAATACCGAAATGGAATTTTTTATGGAACATGAGGGAATTTTCTGTGCCGAGTCTCCGTTTCCTGAATTCATTCGACTTTCCGGGTTTCGTGATCTGCTCAATAATAAATATGACTGAAATAATGCTTTCCGAGTCCACTTATTCATGCTTTGTTCCCCGCTCCCAAGGTCGATAGTGAAAATACCGAAATGGAATTTTTTATGGAACATGAGGGAATTTTCTTTGCGAGTCTCCGTTTCCTGAATTCATTCGACTTTCCGGGTTTCGTGATCTCTCAATAATAAATATGACTGAAATAATGCTTTCCGAGTCCACTTATTCATGCTGTTCCCCGCTCCCAAGGTCGATAGTGAAAATACCGAAATGGAATTTTTTATGGAACATGAGGGAATTTTCTTTGCCGAGTCTCCGTTTCCTGAATTCATTCGACTTTCCGGGTTTCGTGATCTGATCTCAATAATAAATATGACTGAAATAATGCTTTCCGAGTCCACTTATTCATGCTGTTCCCCGCTCCCAAGGTCGACAGTGAAAATACCGAAATGGAATTTTTTATGGAACATGAGGGAATTTTCTGTGCGGAGTCTCTGTTTCCTGAATTCATTCGACTTTCCGGGTTTCGTGATCTGCTCAATAATAAATATGACTGAAATAATGCTTTCCGAGTCCACTTATTCATGCTGTTCCCCGCTCCCAAGGTCGATAGTGAAAATACCAAAATGGAATTTTTTATGGAACATGAGGCAATTTTCTTTGCCGAGTATCCGTTTCCTGAATTCATTCGACTTTCAGGGTTTCGTGATCTGCTCAATAATAAATATGACTGAAATAATGCTTTCCGAGTCCACTTATTCATGCTGTTCCCCGCTCCCAAGGTCGATAGTGAAAATACCGAAATGGAATTTTTTATGGAACATGAGGGAATTTTCTGTGCGGAGTCTCTCTTTCCCGAATTCATTCGACTTTCCGGGTTTCGTGATCTGCTCAATAATAAATATGACTGAAATAATGCTTTCCGAGTCCACTTATTCATGCTGTTCCCCGCTCCCAAGGTCGATAGTGAAAATACCGAAATGGAATTTTTTATGGAACATGAGGGAATTTTCTGTGCCGAGTCTCCGTTTCCTGAATTCATTCGACTTTCCGGGTTTCGTGATCTGCTCAATAATAAATATGACTGAAATAATGCTTTCCGAGTCCACTTATTCATGCTGTTCCCCGCTCCCAAGGTCGATAGTGAAAATACCGAAATGGAATTTTTATGGAACATGAGGGAATTTTCTGTGCGAGTCTCCGTTTCCCGAATTCATTCGACTTTCCGGGTTTCGTGATCTGCTCAATAATAAATATGACTGAAATAATGCTTTCCGAGTCCACTTATTCATGCTGTTCCCCGCTCCCAAGGTCGATAGTGAAAATACCGAAATGGAATTTTTTTTTATGGAACATGAGGGAATTTTCTGTGCGAGTCTCCGTTTCCTGAATTCATTCGACTTTCCGGGTTTCGTGATCTGCTCAATAATAAATATGACTGAAATAATGCTTTCCGAGTCCACTTATTCATGCTGTTCCCCGCTCCCAAGGTCGACAGTGAAAATACCGAAATGGAATTTTTTATGGAACATGAGGGAATTTTCTGTGGCGAGTCTCCGTTTCCTGAATTCATTCGACTTTCCGGGTTTCGTGATCTGCTCAATAATAAATATGACTGAAATAATGCTTTCCGAGTCCACTTATTCATGCTGTTCCCCGCTCCCAAGGTCGATAGTGAAAATACCGAAATGGAATTTTTTATGGAACATGAGGGAATTTTCTGTGCCGAGTCTCCGTTTCCTGAATTCATTCGACTTTCCGGGTTTCGTGATCTGCTCAATAATAAATATGACTGAAATAATGCTTTCCGAGTCCACTTATTCATGCTGTTCCCCGCTCCCAAGGTCGATAGTGAAAATACCGAAATGGAATTTTTTATGGAACATGAGGGAATTTTCTGTGCGAGTCTCCGTTTCCTGAATTCATTCGACTTTCCGGGTTTCGTGATCTGCTCAATAATAAATATGACTGAAATAATGCTTTCCGAGTCCACTTATTCATGCTTCCCCCGCTCCCAAGGTCGATAGTGAAAATACCGAAATGGAATTTTTATGGAACATGAGGGAATTTTGTGTGCGGAGTCTCTGTTTCCTGAATTCATTCGACTTTCCGGGTTTCGTGATCTGCTCAATAATAAATATGACTGAAATAATGCTTTCCGAGTCCACTTATTCATGCTGTTCCCCGCTCCCAAGGTCGATAGTGAAAATACCAAAATGGAATTTTTTATGGAACATGAGGCAATTTTCTGTGCCGAGTCTCCGTTTCCTGAATTCATTCGACTTTCCGGGTTTCGTGATCTGCTCAATAATAAATATGACTGAAATAATGCTTTCCGAGTCCACTTATTCATGCTGTTCCCCGCTCCCAAGGTCGATAGTGAAAATACCGAAATGGAATTTTTTATGGAACATGAGGGAATTTTCTGTGCCGAGTCTCCGTTTCCTGAATTCATTCGACTTTCCGGGTTTCGTGATCTGCTCAATAATAAATATGACTGAAATAATGCTTTCCGAGTCCACTTATTCATGCTTGTTCCCCGCTCCCAAGGCGATAGTGAAAATACCGAAATGGAATTTTTATGGAACAAGAGGGAATTTTCTGTGCCGAGTCTCCGTTTCCTGAATTCATTCGACTTTCCGGGTTTCGTGATCTCCTCAATAATAAATATGACTGAAATAATGCTTTCCGAGTCCACTTATTCATGCTGTTCCCCGCTCCCAAGGTCGATAGTGAAAATACCGAAATGGAATTTTTTATGGAACATGAGGGAATTTTCTGTGCGGAGTCTCTGTTTCCTGAATTCATTCGACTTTCCGGGTTTCGTGATCTGCTCAATAATAAATATGACTGAAATAATGCTTTCCGAGTCCACTTATTCATGCTGTTCCCCGCTCCCAAGGTCGATAGTGAAAATACCGAAATGGAATTTTTTATGGAACATGAGGGAATTTTCTTTGCGGAGTCTCTGTTTCCTGAATTCATTCGACTTTCCGGGTTTCGTGATCTGCTCAATAATAAATATGACTGAAATAATGCTTTCCGAGTCCACTTATTCATGCTGTTCCCCGCTCCCAAGGTCGATAGTGAAAATACCGAAATGGAATTTTTTATGGAACATGAGGGAATTTTCTTTGCGAGTCTCCGTTTCCCGAATTCATTCGACTTTCCGGGTTTCGTGATCTGCTCAATAATAAATATGACTGAAATAATGCTTTCCGAGTCCACTTATTCATGCTGTTCCCCGCTCCCAAGGTCGATAGTGAAAATACCGAAATGGAATTTTTTATGGAACATGAGGGAATTTTCTGTGCCGAGTCTCCGTTTCCTGAATTCATTCGACTTTCCGGGTTTCGTGATCTCCTCAATAATAAATATGACTGAAATAATGCTTTCCGAGTCCACTTATTCATGCTGTTCCCCGCTCCCAAGGTCGATAGTGAAAATACCGAAATGGAATTTTTTATGGAACATGAGGGAATTTTCTGTGCCGAGTCTCCGTTTCCTGAATTCATTCGACTTTCCGGGTTTCGTGATCTGCTCAATAATAAATATGACTGAAATAATGCTTTCCGAGTCCACTTATTCATGCTGTTCCCCGCTCCCAAGGTCGATAGTGAAAATACCGAAATGGAATTTTTTATGGAACATGAGGGAATTTTCTGTGCCGAGTCTCCGTTTCCTGAATTCATTCGACTTTCCGGGTTTCGTGATCTGCTCAATAATAAATATGACTGAAATAATGCTTTCCGAGTCCACTTATTCATGCTGTTCCCCGCTCCCAAGGTCGACAGTGAAAATACCGAAATGGAATTTTTTATGGAACATGAGGGAATTTTCTGTGCCGAGTCTCTCTTTCCCGAATTCATTCGACTTTCCGGGTTTCGTGATCTACTCAATAATAAATATGACTGAAATAATGCTTTCCGAGTCCACTTATTCATGCTGTTCCCCGCTCCCAAGGTCGATAGTGAAAATACCGAAATGGAATTTTTTATGGAACACGAGGGAATTTTCTGTGCGGAGTCTCCATTTCCTGAATTCATTCGACTTTCCGGGTTTCGTGATCTGCTCAATAATAAATATGACTGAAATAATGCTTTCCGAGTCCACTTATTCATGCTGTTCCCCGCTCCCAAGGTCGACAGTGAAAATACCGAAATGGAATTTTTATGGAACATGAGGGAATTTTCTGTGCGAGTCTCCGTTTCCTGAATTCATTCGACTTTCCGGGTTTCGTGATCTCTCAATAATAAATATGACTGAAATAATGCTTTCCGAGTCCACTTATTCATGCTTTGTTCCCCGCTCCCAAGGTCGATAGTGAAAATACCGAAATGGAATTTTTATGGAACATGAGGGAATTTTCTGTGCCGAGTCTCCGTTTCCTGAATTCATTCGACTTTCCGGGTTTCGTGATCTGCTCAATAATAAATATGACTGAAATAATGCTTTCCGAGTCCACTTATTCATGCTGTTCCCCGCTCCCAAGGTCGATAGTGAAAATACCGAAATGGAATTTTTTATGGAACATGAGGGAATTTTCTGTGCGGAGTCTCTCTTTCCCGAATTCATTCGACTTTCCGGGTTTCGTGATCTGCTCAATAATAAATATGACTGAAATAATGCTTTCCGAGTCCACTTATTCATGCTATTCCCCGCTCCCAAGGTCGACAGTGAAAATACCGAAATGGAATTTTTTATGGAACATGAGGGAATTTTCTGTGCCGAGTCTCCGTTTCCTGAATTCATTCGACTTTCCGGGTTTCGTGATCTGCTCAATAATAAATATGACTGAAATAATGCTTTCCGAGTCCACTTATTCATGCTTGTTCCCCGCTCCCAAGGTCGATAGTGAAAATACCGAAATGGAATTTTTATGGAACATGAGGGAATTTTCTTGCGAGTCTCCGTTTCCTGAATTCATTCGACTTTCCGGGTTTCGTGATCTGCTCAATAATAAATATGACTGAAATAATGCTTTCCGAGTCCACTTATTCATGCTGTTCCCCGCTCCCAAGGTCGATAGTGAAAATACCGAAATGGAATTTTATATGGAACATTATGGAACATGAGGGAATTTTCTGTGCCGAGTCTCCGTTTCCTGAATTCATTCGACTTTCCGGGTTTCGTGATCTGCTCAATAATAAATATGACTGAAATAATGCTTTCCGAGTCCACTTATTCATGCTGTTCCCCGCTCCCAAGGTCGATAGTGAAAATACCGAAATGGAATTTTTTATGGAACATGAGGGAATTTTCTGTGCGAGTCTCCGTTTCCCGAATTCATTCGACTTTCCGGGTTTCGTGATCTGCTCAATAATAAATATGACTGAAATAATGCTTTCCGAGTCCACTTATTCATGCTGTTCCCCGCTCCCAAGGTCGATAGTGAAAATACCGAAATGGAATTTTTATGGAACATGAGGGAATTTTCTGTGCCGAGTCTCCGTTTCCTGAATTCATTCGACTTTCCGGGTTTCGTGATCTGCTCAATAATAAATATGACTGAAATAATGCTTTCCGAGTCCACTTATTCATGCTGTTCCCCGCTCCCAAGGTCGATAGTGAAAATACCGAAATGGAATTTTTTATGGAACATGAGGGAATTTTCTGTGCCGAGTCTCCGTTTCCTGAATTCATTCGACTTTCCGGGTTTCGTGATCTGCTCAATAATAAATATGACTGAAATAATGCTTTCCGAGTCCACTTATTCATGCTGTTCCCCGCTCCCAAGGTCGATAGTGAAAATACCGAAATGGAATTTTTTATGGAACATGAGGGAATTTTCTGTGCGAGTCTCCGTTTCCCGAATTCATTCGACTTTCCGGGTTTCGTGATCTGCTCAATAATAAATATGACTGAAATAATGCTTTCCGAGTCCACTTATTCATGCTTGTTCCCCGCTCCCAAGGTCGATAGTGAAAATACCGAAATGGAATTTTTATGGAACATGAGGGAATTTTCTGTGCGAGTCTCCGTTTCCTGAATTCATTCGACTTTCCGGGTTTCGTGATCTGCTCAATAATAAATATGACTGAAATAATGCTTTCCGAGTCCACTTATTCATGTTGTTCCCCGCTCCCAAGGTCGATAGTGAAAATACCGAAATGGAATTTTTTATGGAACATGAGGGAATTTTCTGTGCCGAGTCTCCGTTTCCTGAATTCATTCTACTTTCCGGGTTTCGTGATCTGCTCAATAATAAATATGACTGAAATAATGCTTTCCGAGTCCACTTATTCATGCTTTTCCCCGCTCCCATGGTCGACAGTGAAAATACCGAAATGGAATTTTTTATGGAACATGAGGGAATTTTCTGTGCCGAGTCTCCGTTTCCTGAATTCATTCGACTTTCCGGGTTTCGTGATCTGCTCAATAATAAATATGACTGAAATAATGCTTTCCGAGTCCACTTATTCATGCTGTTCCCCGCTCCCAAGGTCGATAGTGAAAATACCGAAATGGAATTTTTTATGGAACATGAGGGAATTTTCTGTGCGGAGTCTCCGTTTCCTGAATTCATTCGACTTTCCGGGTTTCGTGATCTCCTCAATAATAAATATGACTGAAATAATGCTTTCCGAGTCCACTTATTCATGCTGTTCCCCGCTCCCAAGGTCGATAGTGAAAATACCGAAATGGAATTTTTATGGAACATGAGGGAATTTTCTGTGCCGAGTCTCCGTTTCCTGAATTCATTCGACTTTCCGGGTTTCGTGATCTCGCTCAATAATAAATATGACTGAAATAATGCTTTCCGAGTCCACTTATTCATGCTGTTCCCCGCTCCCAAGGTCGATAGTGAAAATACCGAAATGGAATTTTTTATGGAACATGAGGGAATTTTCTGTGCGGAGTCTCTGTTTCCTGAATTCATTCGACTTTCCGGGTTTCGTGATCTGCTCAATAATAAATATGACTGAAATAATGCTTTCCGAGTCCACTTATTCATGCTGTTCCCCGCTCCCAAGGTCGACAGTGAAAATACCGAAATGGAATTTTTTATGGAACATGAGGGAATTTTCTGTGCCGAGTCTCCGTTTCCTGAATTCATTCGACTTTCCGGGTTTCGTGATCTGCTCAATAATAAATATGACTGAAATAATGCTTTCCGAGTCCACTTATTCATGCTTTGTTCCCCGCTCCCAAGGTCGATAGTGAAAATACCCGAAATGGAATTTTTTATGGAACATGAGGGAATTTTCTGTGCCGAGTCTCCGTTTCCTGAATTCATTCGACTTTCCGGGTTTCGTGATCTGCTCAATAATAAATATGACTGAAATAATGCTTTCCGAGTCCACTTATTCATGCTGTTCCCCGCTCCCAAGGTCGATAGTGAAAATACCGAAATGGAATTTTTTATGGAACATGAGGGAATTTTCTGTGCGGAGTCTCCGTTTCCTGAATTCATTCGACTTTCCGGGTTTCGTGATCTCCTCAATAATAAATATGACTGAAATAATGCTTTCCGAGTCCACTTATTCATGCTGTTCCCCGCTCCCAAGGTCGATAGTGAAAATACCGAAATGGAATTTTTTATGGAACATGAGGGAAATTTTCTGTGCCGAGTCTCCGTTTCCTGAATTCATTCGACTTTCCGGGTTTCGTGATCTGCTCAATAATAAATATGACTGAAATAATGCTTTCCGAGTCCACTTATTCATGCTGTTCCCCGCTCCCAAGGTCGATAGTGAAAATACCGAAATGGAATTTTTATGGAACATGAGGGAATTTTCTGTGCGAGTCTCCGTTTCCTGAATTCATTCGACTTTCCGGGTTTCGTGATCTGCTCAATAATAAATATGACTGAAATAATGCTTTCCGAGTCCACTTATTCATGCTGTTCCCCGCTCCCAAGGTCGATAGTGAAAATACCGAAATGGAATTTTTTATGGAACATGAGGGAATTTTCTTTGTGCGAGTCTCCGTTTCCTGAATTCATTCGACTTTCCGGGTTTCGTGATCTGCTCAATAATAAATATGACTGAAATAATGCTTTCCGAGTCCACTTATTCATGCTGTTCCCCGCTCCCAAGGTCGATAGTGAAAATACCGAAATGGAATTTTTATGGAACATGAGGGAATTTTCTGTGCCGAGTCTCCGTTTCCTGAATTCATTCGACTTTCCGGGTTTCGTGATCTGCTCAATAATAAATATGACTGAAATAATGCTTTCCGAGTCCACTTATTCATGCTGTTCCCCGCTCCCAAGGTCGATAGTGAAAATACCGAAATGGAATTTTTTATGGAACATGAGGGAATTTTCTGTGCCGAGTCTCCGTTTCCCGAATTCATTCGACTTTCCGGGTTTCGTGATCTGCTCAATAATAAATATGACTGAAATAATGCTTTCCGAGTCCACTTATTCATGCTGTTCCCCGCTCCCAAGGTCGATAGTGAAAATACCGAAATGGAATTTTTTATGGAACATGAGGGAATTTTCTGTGCGAGTCTCCGTTTCCCGAATTCATTCGACTTTCCGGGTTTCGTGATCTGCTCAATAATAAATATGACTGAAATAATGCTTTCCGAGTCCACTTATTCATGCTGTTCCCCGCTCCCAAGGTCGATAGTGAAAATACCGAAATGGAATTTTTATGGAACATGAGGGAATTTTCTGTGCCGAGTCTCCGTTTCCTGAATTCATTCGACTTTCCGGGTTTCGTGATCTGCTCAATAATAAATATGACTGAAATAATGCTTTCCGAGTCCACTTATTCATGCTTGTTCCCCTCCCAAGGTCGACAGTGAAAATACCGAAATGGAATTTTTTATGGAACAGGAGGGAATTTTCTGTGCCGAGTCTCCGTTTCCTGAATTCATTCTACTTTCCGGGTTTCGTGATCTACTCAATAATAAATATGACTGAAATAATGCTTTCCGAGTCCACTTATTCATGCTTCTCCCCGCTCCCAAGGTCGATAGTGAAAATACCGAAATGGAATTTTTATGGAACATGAGGGAATTTTCTGTGCCGAGTCTCCGTTTCCTGAATTCATTCGACTTTCCGGGTTTCGTGATCTGCTCAATAATAAATATGACTGAAATAATGCTTTCCGAGTCCACTTATTCATGCTTTCCCCCGCTCCCAAGGTCGATAGTGAAAATACCGAAATGGAATTTTTTATGGAACATGAGGGAATTTTCTGTGCGAGTCTCCGTTTCCTGAATTCATTCGACTTTCCGGGTTTCGTGATCTGCTCAATAATAAATATGACTGAAATAATGCTTTCCGAGTCCACTTATTCATGCTGTTCCCCGCTCCCAAGGTCGATAGTGAAAATACCGAAATGGAATTTTTATGGAACATGAGGGAATTTTCTGTGCCGAGTCTCCGTTTCCTGAATTCATTCGACTTTCCGGGTTTCGTGATCTGCTCAATAATAAATATGACTGAAATAATGCTTTCCGAGTCCACTTATTCATGCTGTTTCCCCGCTCCCAAGGTCGATAGTGAAAATACCGAAATGGAATTTTTTATGGAACATGAGGGAATTTTCTGTGCGAGTCTCCGTTTCCCGAATTCATTCGACTTTCCGGGTTTCGTGATCTGCTCAATAATAAATATGACTGAAATAATGCTTTCCGAGTCCACTTATTCATGCTGTTCCCCGCTCCCAAGGTCGATAGTGAAAATACCGAAATGGAATTTTTTATGGAACATGAGGGAATTTTCTGTGCCGAGTCTCCGTTTCCTGAATTCATTCGACTTTCCGGGTTTCGTGATCTGCTCAATAATAAATATGACTGAAATAATGCTTTCCGAGTCCACTTATTCATGCTGTTCCCCCCCGCTCCCAAGGTCGATAGTGAAAATACCGAAATGGAATTTTTTATGGAACATGAGGGAATTTTCTGTGCCGAGTCTCCGTTTCCTGAATTCATTCGACTTTCCGGGTTTCGTGATCTGCTCAATAATAAATATGACTGAAATAATGCTTTCCGAGTCCACTTATTCATGCTGTTCCCCGCTCCCAAGGTCGATAGTGAAAATACCGAAATGGAATTTTTATGGAACATGAGGGAATTTTCTGTGCGAGTCTCCGTTTCCTGAATTCATTCGACTTTCGGGTTTCGTGATCTCCTCAATAATAAATATGACTGAAATAATGCTTTCCGAGTCCACTTATTCATGCTGTTCCCCGCTCCCAAGGTCGATAGTGAAAAAATACCGAAATGGAATTTTTTATGGAACATGAGGGAATTTTCTTTGTGCGAGTCTCCGTTTCCCGAATTCATTCGACTTTCCGGGTTTCGTGATCTGCTCAATAATAAATATGACTGAAATAATGCTTTCCGAGTCCACTTATTCATGCTGTTCCCCGCTCCCAAGGTCGATAGTGAAAATACCGAAATGGAATTTTTTATGGAACATGAGGGAATTTTCTGTGCCGAGTCTCCGTTTCCTGAATTCATTCGACTTTCCGGGTTTCGTGATCTGCTCAATAATAAATATGACTGAAATAATGCTTTCCGAGTCCACTTATTCATGCTGTTCCCCGCTCCCAAGGTCGACAGTGAAAATACCGAAATGGAATTTTTTATGGAACATGAGGGAATTTTCTGTGCGGAGTCTCTGTTTCCTGAATTCATTCGACTTTCCGGGTTTCGTGATCTGCTCAATAATAAATATGACTGAAATAATGCTTTCCGAGTCCACTTATTCATGCTTTGTTCCCCGCTCCCAAGGTCGATAGTGAAAATACCGAAATGGAATTTTTATGGAACATGAGGGAATTTTCTGTGCCGAGTCTCCGTTTCCCGAATTCATTCGACTTTCCGGGTTTCGTGATCTGCTCAATAATAAATATGACTGAAATAATGCTTTCCGAGTCCACTTATTCATGCTTTGTTCCCCGCTCCCAAGGTCGATAGTGAAAATACCGAAATGGAATTTTTTATGGAACATGAGGGAATTTTCTGTGCGAGTCTCCGTTTCCTGAATTCATTCGACTTTCCGGGTTTCGTGATCTGCTCAATAATAAATATGACTGAAATAATGCTTTCCGAGTCCACTTATTCATGCTGTTCCCCGCTCCCAAGGTCGATAGTGAAAATACCGAAATGGAATTTTTATGGAACATGAGGGAATTTTCTGTGCCGAGTCTCCGTTTCCTGAATTCATTCGACTTTCCGGGTTTCGTGATCTGCTCAATAATAAATATGACTGAAATAATGCTTTCCGAGTCCACTTATTCATGCTGTTCCCCGCTCCCAAGGTCGATAGTGAAAATACCGAAATGGAATTTTTTATGGAACATGAGGGAATTTTCTGTGCCGAGTCTCCGTTTCCTGAATTCATTCGACTTTCCGGGTTTCGTGATCTGCTCAATAATAAATATGACTGAAATAATGCTTTCCGAGTCCACTTATTCATGCTGTTCCCCGCTCCCAAGGTCGATAGTGAAAATACCAAAATGGAATTTTTATGCAACAGGAGGGAATTTTCTGTGCGGAGTCTCTGTTTCCTGAATTCATTCGACTTTCAGGGTTTCGTGATCTGCTCCATAATAAATATGACTGAAATAATGCTTTCCGAGTCCACTTATTCATGCTGTTCCCCGCTCCCAAGGTCGATAGTGAAAATACCGAAATGGAATTTTTTATGGAACATGAGGGAATTTTCTGTGCCGAGTCTCCGTTTCCTGAATTCATTCGACTTTCCGGGTTTCGTGATCTGCTCAATAATAAATATGACTGAAATAATGCTTTCCGAGTCCACTTATTCATGCTGTTCCCCGCTCCCAAGGTCGATAGTGAAAATACCGAAATGGAATTTTTTATGGAACATGAGGGAATTTTCTGTGCCGAGTCTCCGTTTCCTGAATTCATTCGACTTTCCGGGTTTCGTGATCTGCTCAATAATAAATATGACTGAAATAATGCTTTCCGAGTCCACTTATTCATGCTGTTCCCCGCTCCCAAGGTCGACAGTGAAAATACCGAAATGGAATTTTTTATGGAACAGGAGGGAATTTTCTGTGCGGAGTCTCCGTTTCCTGAATTCATTCGACTTTCCGGGTTTCGTGATCTACTCAATAATAAATATGACTGAAATAATGCTTTCCGAGTCCACTTATTCATGCTGTTCCCCGCTCCCAAGGTCGATAGTGAAAATACCGAAATGGAATTTTTTATGGAACATGAGGGAATTTTCTGTGCCGAGTCTCCGTTTCCTGAATTCATTCGACTTTCCGGGTTTCGTGATCTGCTCAATAATAAATATGACTGAAATAATGCTTTCCGAGTCCACTTATTCATGCTGTTCCCCGCTCCCAAGGTCGATAGTGAAAATACCGAAATGGAATTTTTTATGGAACATGAGGGAATTTTCTGTGCGGAGTCTCCGTTTCCTGAATTCATTCGACTTTCCGGGTTTCGTGATCTGCTCAATAATAAATATGACTGAAATAATGCTTTCCGAGTCCACTTATTCATGCTTTGTTCCCCGCTCCCAAGGTCGATAGTGAAAATACCGAAATGGAATTTTTTATGGAACATGAGGGAATTTTCTTTGCCGAGTCTCCGTTTCCTGAATTCATTCGACTTTCCGGGTTTCGTGATCTCTCTCAATAATAAATATGACTGAAATAATGCTTTCCGAGTCCACTTATTCATGCTGTTCCCCGCTCCCAAGGTCGACAGTGAAAATACCGAAATGGAATTTTTTATGGAACATGAGGGAATTTTCTGTGCGGAGTCTCTCTTTCCCGAATTCATTCGACTTTCCGGGTTTCGTGATCTGCTCAATAATAAATATGACTGAAATAATGCTTTCCGAGTCCACTTATTCATGCTGTTCCCCAATCCCAAGGTCGATAGTGAAAATACCGAAATGGAATTTTTTATGGAACATGAGGGAATTTTCTGTGCCGAGTCTCCGTTTCCTGAATTCATTCGACTTTCCGGGTTTCGTGATCTGCTCAATAATAAATATGACTGAAATAATGCTTTCCGAGTCCACTTATTCATGCTGTTCCCCGCTCCCAAGGTCGATAGTGAAAATACCGAAATGGAATTTTTTATGGAACATGAGGGAATTTTCTTTGCGGAGTCTCTATTTCCTGAATTCATTCGACTTTCCGGGTTTCGTGATCTACTCAATAATAAATATGACTGAAATAATGCTTTCCGAGTCCACTTATTCTTGCTGTTCCCCGCTCCCAAGGTCGACAGTGAAAATACCGAAATGGAATTTTTATGGAACAGGAGGGAATTTTCTGTGCCGAGTCTCCGTTTCCTGAATTCATTCGACTTTCCGGGTTTCGTGATCTGCTCAATAATAAATATGACTGAAATAATGCTTTCCGAGTCCACTTATTCATGCTGTTCCCCGCTCCCAAGGTCGATAGTGAAAATACCGAAATGGAATTTTTTATGGAACATGAGGGAATTTTCTGTGCCGAGTCTCCGTTTCCCGAATTCATTCGACTTTCCGGGTTTCGTGATCTCCTCAATAATAAATATGACTGAAATAATGCTTTCCGAGTCCACTTATTCATGCTTTGTTCCCCGCTCCCAAGGTCGATAGTGAAAATACCGAAATGGAATTTTTTATGGAACATGAGGGAATTTTCTGTGCCGAGTCTCCGTTTCCTGAATTCATTCGACTTTCCGGGTTTCGTGATCTCCTCAATAATAAATATGACTGAAATAATGCTTTCCGAGTCCACTTATTCATGCTGTTCCCCGCTCCCAAGGTCGATAGTGAAAATACCGAAATGGAATTTTTTATGGAACATGAGGGAATTTTCTGTGCCGAGTCTCCGTTTCCCGAATTCATTCGACTTTCCGGGTTTCGTGATCTGCTCAATAATAAATATGACTGAAATAATGCTTTCCGAGTCCACTTATTCATGCTGTTCCCCGCTCCCAAGGTCGATAGTGAAAATACCGAAATGGAATTTTTTATGGAACATGAGGGAATTTTCTGTGCGAGTCTCCGTTTCCTGAATTCATTCGACTTTCCGGGTTTCGTGATCTCTCAATAATAAATATGACTGAAATAATGCTTTCCGAGTCCACTTATTCATGCTTGTTCCCCGCTCCCAAGGTCGATAGTGAAAATACCGAAATGGAATTTTTTATGGAACATGAGGGAATTTTCTTTGCGAGTCTCCGTTTCCTGAATTCATTCGACTTTCCGGGTTTCGTGATCTCCTCAATAATAAATATGACTGAAATAATGCTTTCCGAGTCCACTTATTCATGCTTGTTCCCCGCTCCCAAGGTCGATAGTGAAAATACCGAAATGGAATTTTTATGGAACATGAGGGAATTTTCTTTGCGGAGTCTCCGTTTCCTGAATTCATTCGACTTTCCGGGTTTCGTGATCTGCTCAATAATAAATATGACTGAAATAATGCTTTCCGAGTCCACTTATTCATGCTGTTCCCCGCTCCCAAGGTCGAGAGTGAAAATACCGAAATGGAATTTTTATGGAACAAGAGGGAATTTTCTGTGCCGAGTCTCCGTTCCCTGAATTCATTCGACTTTCCGGGTTTCGTGATCTGCTCAATAATAAATATGACTGAAATAATGCTTTCCGAGTCCACTTATTCATGCTGTTCCGCTCCCAAGGTCGATAGTGAAAATACCGAAATGGAATTTTTTATGGAACATGAGGGAATTTTCTGTGCCGAGTCTCCGTTTCCTGAATTCATTCGACTTTCCGGGTTTCGTGATCTGCTCAATAATAAATATGACTGAAATAATGCTTTCCGAGTCCACTTATTCATGCTGTTCCCCGCTCCCAAGGTCGATAGTGAAAATACCGAAATGGAATTTTTTATGGAACATGAGGGAATTTTCTGTGCCGAGTCTCCGTTTCCTGAATTCATTCGACTTTCCGGGTTTCGTGATCTGCTCAATAATAAATATGACTGAAATAATGCTTTCCGAGTCCACTTATTCATGCTGTTCCCCGCTCCCAAGGTCGATAGTGAAAATACCGAAATGGAATTTTTTATGGAACATGAGGGAATTTTCTTTGCGAGTCTCCGTTTCCCGAATTCATTCGACTTTCCGGGTTTCGTGATCTACTCAATAATAAATATGACTGAAATAATGCT